>MU226508.1:560743-593476 GCA_018584345.1 Thuja plicata
AGGTGGCATAGAAATGTTAGGAACACTAGGAAAAGTGTAGGAAGCAGCAGGAATAGAAGACACAACCGGTGGAACATTAGGAACCACAATTGGAAGGGGATTAGAATAAGTAAAAGGTACACTATGAGTGAATGTTGTGAGGTAGGTAGAGATACCAGTGGAGCACTCACATGAATAGATGCAATTGGGAGAGATGTAGTCATCAAAGGAGGAGTATAAGTAGGAATTCTAGGAACGGAAGAAGGTCCTTGACCAGTGATAGGAGGTGTATATCCTAACTCTTGAGCCTCTTGAGCTAAAGGTTTAACATTTAAATTCACAAGATGAGTAAGACCATGAAAAAAGTTAACACCTTGATCATTGTCACAGAGGACTTTCTTAAGAGCCTCTATAGCTTGGATGGAATCTTGATTATGGTTTTCTTGGCTAAGCCAATTTCCCATTTTATCAAGTTCAGTTGAGAGTTTTTGCACTTGTTCAGGAGGAACTCTTAAGGAATCATCCTCATCTTGAGATGAGTGAGAAGATTTATGCTCCATATGAGTTATCATATTATCATCCGGGATCCTAAGGAAAGGAGAGGAAGACTCGGGATCAAAGGAACCCATAAGTCTACGGCTTCTTCTAATCGGGATACTATATGTAGGACTAGAAGTGGTAAATCTCATACACCTATGCAATGCAAAATAAACTAACACAAGATTTTGATTTATTAATTTTAAATGTAATTGAAAGAACATGCAAGATCTAGCATAAACATGTAAATCTAACACCAAAAAGAAAGAGTTGTCTATCGCGGGTTCACCAAAATGTAAAGGAAGAAAATTGTATATTTATATTTTTGTATGTTGTTTGATTAATTAGGTTTGAAATGTGTTGTATTTCCTTAACCTTTACATTTAATTGTAATTTTGATGTGTGTTGTATTAAGCATATAGGGGGGAGGAAGATAAGATGTTCCCTTTTTTATCCCCAAGTGCACAAATGAAAGGTCCAAATTGATTAACCCAAAAGAAGGATCAATGCACAAATGAATCAACCATTTGGAAATGAGAGTAAGGAAGAAGATCTTAAATTCTATTTTATGATTAAGGAGATATAATATATAATAGTAATTGAAAAGGATGAGAGGAAATACCAACCTTAAATTATTGCAAATCTGAATAATGTTGTTTTCTGAGGTCTGTACTCAGTTTCTAGAAAATCCAAAGTATGATCTAGAACAGAAACGCAGAGATGAACAAAACCTAGAAATATTTTCTGATCCAACACCGTCTTGTGAAAAAGGTCAACCCTGACCCACAAATGTCACCCCTAACCCAATAATCTCGACCCTGACCTGTGCTACCTTGATAGAAAATATGTTTTCAGATCCCAATAGTTTGTTGAAAAGGGTATCCAGATCTGATTTCAAATCCACAGTCCCGAACGTGTATCTGTAAGAAAATGAGATTTGTGTTGTTGGGGGGGAGTTTGCCTTGGTCAAACCCTGGTTTTGGAATTAACCTCAAATATATAATTGAAATTGCAGAAGTAAACAAAGTAAATGAAACAATTCACCTTGCTCTTGTAAAAGTCCTTGTGAAGGGTTCGAATCCTTGAATCCAAAAGTATGTATGCACCAATGGATCTAGAATTTAGAATGTAGTATGTCTTCAATCAATTTCTTGTAGATCTCCAACACCAAATCTTGAATGGGTTCTTGAGTATGAAGAGGCTTGGAAGAAGGTGGATGGAGAGATCACCAAAAAGGGGACTATGTAGCTTGAATCCTTCAATGGCCTCCCATGGATCTCTTTGATGAATGCTTGAATGCTTGATGATGGATAGATTCTTGCTTCAAATCTTTCTCCTTAGCTTGCTTGAACTTTTCTTGATAATGCTTTTTAATTGCTCAATGATGCTTAGGCTTGGATAGATGACTTAGAGAAAATGAGAGGAGAAAGGCTCCATTTTATATGAAATTAGGGCACAATCTTCTAAGGAGGCCGACATAGGAGAATTAAATTCCCATTAAAGCCTTTACCCATAGGAGAGGACCTATATTAAATATAATTTAGGAATCATCGCTTTGGAACCCAAAACAGTCGACCCGGAAGCGGGAATTAACTTTTTCAAAGACCGACATCCGAAAACTGTGAGATCCTGAAATCTGGACTCTGGGTCAAGGTCGAGGTCGACCTTGACCTAGGTCAGGGGTGAGGTCGACCTTGACCTAGGTCAGGGTCGAGGTCGACATAGACCTAAAAGGTCGACCTTGACCCTGAGGTCAAAGATCTCAAATGTGCAGTCTAGAATGCCAAAAACTCGCTGGAGAGAGGTGGAAAATGGGGCAGAATAGGGGGAAAGCCAGGTATAAATCAGGAACCCATTCAAGGTGCTTGACATGACCCCAAACCACTTACTCGGAATGCTAAACTAGTCTACCATGGAAGTGCTTCCATTTTCCGACTATACAATAAGATTGGGGACCTTTGAAACTTTACTACACCAAATTGGTTACCTTGGCATATTGTTATATCTCAATTTAAGTTGAGCAACAAATTCAAACCTTTTGTGTTTTTGTGCAATTATTGGTGCCACTGGAATTGTCTATGAAACTATGTACTCCTATCCAATATAATTTTTTCAAAGATTGGCTATGGTTACTAGGTTATCCTTTCTTATTCTTTCCTTTAAAAAATATATATCTACAACTTCTCCTTGATTTGCACTTGAAACATGCAAATTTTGCAGTGAGACATTCTGGGCAAAACTTTATGCTCAAATATGGAAATAAAAAATTAATGTTGAGGGTAAATTAATGGCTTGAAAGGTACTACATTACAAACTACCCATCGGTGATAGGTTGAAGTGTATTATGGTCCAACCCTTTAATATTCCCTTTTTCCAAAAACATGAAGATATAGCATTCCTTTTGGGGTTTCCAGTTTGTTAAGAAGCAATGTGGTTCTGTGTATCGTGACTTGCCAACCATTTTTGAACATAAACTTATTTGGAAAGAGGCCCTTCTTGGGGTCAGACTTCAAAATAATATTATTATTGATGGAGTTTGACATGTTATTTATTGCATTTATGGAGAAACACATGTAAAGAAATCTTTAATAATAGTAATAAAAATCATCAGGAATTGGTAGTTATAAAGCTTTACTCAGACATTTTATTGTCTGATTTCTCTTTTCTCTCATCTTTGGGCGAGTTTGAGGAATAATTTACTATTGGAGTTTCAAATTCAAAGCATCAAATGACAAATGAATCAAAAATAAGAAATTTTTCATCACTCAAGGACTAAGCCTCTTTTACAAGGTCAAGACTGTGAAGAACTTTAACTCCTACAGGTTGTCATGGCACATGTCTTCTATGGCTCCTAGTCTTGCTATGGCAATCAGAATTGTATTGCCTTTGCTTTCAAATCAGAATTGTATTGTTGGTCATTTAAAATCATATTTGTATTGTTTATTTTCTTGTCTTTGTTGATGTGTAACGTTATTTCTATATATACAACTACTTTTAGTCGCATTCTTGTAAGTTGTTCTATTCTTTGTTTGAGAGTCTATTGATTGTCTTTCATATGTAACTTTGAAATTTTTCAATACAAAAAAAAAAAAAAAAAAATTAGCTATACATGTGTACATTTTTCATGTTGGTTTCCTTCTAAAGCATGTTACCTTGAACTTACCAAACTCGTTAGGATTCTTTGCTGGTTAAATGGACTAAAAAAGGGAGATGCATATGTACACTTGGAAACACTATATACAACCTAAAGAATGTGGTGAACTTGGCATCATTGATAAATAAACACAAGATATTTGTCTTGTGGTTAAATGGACACTAAGACCATTATAGGGATCAATGCCTTGGATGGATCTTTTTTTTTTCCAAATTCAAACAACCACAACCTCTAATTAATGGGCCTCCATTTAGTGCTAACATAAAATATTATTAGATCCCTAGTTGAAAATCCATGATTTCAATCAAGGGAAGAGTATTTAGAAATCTAAATTGCAAGTGGTTTCCTACTAATTATGTTGGAAAAATGGTCCTCTTAACAATGGTTTGGTTTTCCCTACTTCTTTTGTGTAGAGGAATAAATTAATTCAAGTAGATGACAAACAATTAAAAGGAAATGTTTAACGTGTAAAGTATTGCTTAAAATAGGTGTACAAAACCTTTATTTTTTATGGGACCTTGCTACCATGTCTTTGAAGGATGATCATTGCCTAAAAATAGAACTCAACCTTTCTAAGATGTAGTTGCAAACTATTTACATGGTGAAAGAGCTTGTCTCCAACCTCTAAATTGAAATCTCCATTAATATAATGCAGTTTCTTTACATTTTAGTGTTGGAAAAATGATTGTTGGATCCAGCGTTTTCATATCAAATCTATGTATCAAAAACTTCTTCCCTCATTGAAGATTGATTATCAATTAAATTTAAATTTGGAATACACCTTCCTATCCAATAAATGGTATTTAAGTTAAGACCTATGCTATTTAGAAATCAAATGCTACTACTCAAGTTCAATGTATTGTTAGAAAAATTAAGTTTTTCAGTTTTAATAAAGTCACTTTAATAAATCTGGATTAGATCCAAAAGAATTAGATTTTTTTTTTAATTTTTTTTTGCAATAATGACACGACTTTTAAGTAATTTTCTTTATATGCTCTACCATTTTTATATGTAGACACCTAAAATTGATTATATTTATTTAATCAAATTTCGTCGCCTTTATTCATTTGCTAGTGACACATTTTTAATTAAATAATTTATTTAATTAATTAATATTCTTCTATATCCTTAAGTAAATAAATTTAGTTAATTTACCTATGCTTACTATAGTCTATTTAATTAAATAAACCTCCATGTTTATTTAATTAAATTAATTCTTCTTCCCCTTCCATTATTAAATTAATTAAATTGCCATGTTTATTTTATTTAATTCACATTAGTTATTTCCTCCAATTGGGATTTAAATCAATTTTAAATTTGCCACTCATTCTCTCTCCACATGTCAATATCCTCCTACATTTAACCACCTCCCTAATCCTCTCCAACTATCCTTATCCTTCCTCAGAACATGTGTACATTCCTCATTTAAATAATTAGAGAAATTAACTACCTAGGTCTTAAGTGACATTTCCTCCAAAAGGACACTTGTCATGGATAACCACTTGTGCCCTAAGTGGCCTTCTCTCCAAGAAGCCACTTGTCCTCATAACTTTCCCTAAACACTTGTCATCTCAGCTTCCTCCAAGATTGATACTTGTCAACCTCCCATGAATGGTGAGAGTTAATCAATTCCCATTTCCAAGCAAAACAACCTCTCTCTCATTCATTCATTTTTTGAAGCCATCATTCTAACCATTATTCAACCAAGATAGCATTATGCACTCTAGAGAGATTATGCAATTTTGAGAGCAACTTCATGCCATTTTCACCACCTTTGAGCATTTGAGGACCATTATAATGTCGAAACCCTGAGCACACATTGAATCTACTATCATAGGACATGTCATTGCAATAAGGAGGCCTTTGTTTTGGTTTACATTTTTTTATATTTTTGGTTTCCTTATTCTTAATATGATTATTGCTTTGATTTGTGTTTTAGGTTAATTTACTTGTATTTCGGTCTATTTTGAACTCACATTTCCCTGCACACAGTATTATTGCAACATTCTTTTGTGTGCCTTGAAGTTTGAATGAAGATCCAGATTTGTTGTTGGAATAATAAGACAAAAGGCATGATGAATGTATTTAAGAAGAACAAAAGGGCACAAAATCTGGTGAGATGGAAATATCTTTTATTGTTTGAAAGTATATTGCAATTCAAAGTATTTTGTGAAGCCACAAAAATGAGATAACATGTTTATCTTTTCACTTTTAAAAGTTCTTGGTTGCATTTTAATATTGAGATGAAATTTTTTGAGGAGATATAAGTAGGATATTTTACATATTTTGGATTGAAATTTTGGTATTTTGAATGGAGAAAGCATATGTTCTTGCTAAGTTTGAGGGGAGTTATTTTCATAGATGGAAAATTAAGGTGCCATTAATTTTAATTGAAAAATGTTTGTGGGATATTGTTAATGGAACTATTAAAAACCAAGAGATCTAGATGAAGAAGTAAAATGGGTAGCACAATATTGTAGAGGTACAACATTGATTGCTCTTGAGTTATTTGACACATATTTGCATCATATTGATCTTACAAAAACTTCAAAGAAAATAAGGGATGGTCTTAATGTTTTATTTGGCTCACAAGCTTCAAGTGACAAGATGTCAATCAAACAAAAGAGTTTTGGTTTGAAGATTAAAGAGGGTGAAAGTATTGTTCAACATATTAGTACATTTCATTCTCATCTTAATCAACTTACTGACATAAATTGTACAATTGATAATGATGATACAAAATCGATTTTATTAAGTAGCATGCCTCCAAGCTTTGATAGTATTGTTTTTACTTTAAAAAAATCGATCCAAACTTGGAGACTGTGATTTCCTCTTTGATTGATGAAGAGAATGGAATTGCTAAAAATCATATAATTATTGAAGAAACTGCTTTTTTTGTAAATAAGGCTGTAAATTCAACATGAAAGAATAAAAAACTCACATGTTACTATTGTAATCAAAGAGGAAATGTTCTAGTGAATTACATTCAACATGATAGATATATTATTGATGGTAAGTTAAACAAATAATAATGCTTTGATGGCTACTAAAAATGAGGTAGAAAAGTGTGGCTTTGCAGTACATCATCAAGATTCTTCTCACAATGACAATGAGAAGGAATGTCTATTTTAAAGAATTGAGCACATCATATTAGAGGTTGGAGTAAATGAAGGCAAGAGGATAGCTATCATCTTGAGTAAGCTTCTCACTCAGAGGTGATATACGACATGAGAAGCAACCTTATTATTATCTTTCTTGGGTCCCTTTATGAAGCAAGAGGGTCCATAACATTTGTTTTGGTTTGCAAATGATATCGAATTTGTCTCAATCTATAGACACGTTGAGTGGTACCTATAGATCATTGATTTTATCTTGGTTTTTAGTTTTGTAGATGTTTTACTATGGATGGTAGTTTTTTTTTCCTCAATTCATAGGAGGAGTGGTATGTTTGTCGATAATGTAGTATGTCTCAATTAACGGTATTGTTGGATAATCAAGATATTTGTCTAAACATGAGCATTTTGGAGTGTCCTAAAGAGATATGTTGGTTAGGTGGGAGATTTTCCTAGCCATGAGGAGTTAGGGGTTTTCTATGGAGATGTCATGGAGATGGTTCTATAGGTTTCCAATTTGATTGCTTCAGTTAATCCATATTGTTTTTCTTTTTTTTTTTGTAATGTAACTTCAGGGGGGTGTTGGAAAAATTGAGGTTTACATTTTTAATAAAGTCATTTTAATGACTTAGGATTATATTTAATATATAAATAGTTGGGAAGTTGTATTTCTATGGGGTAGTTGGTTGATGTAAAACAAAGGATTTATAAGCCAGTACTCAATTATAATGTGAAAATGTCCAAAAGAATCAAACAAATATATTTGGTATTTTTGCAATAATGATTTAACTTTTACAGGTTAGGGGTCTAACTTGATTGGTGAGAGATTCTCATGGTAAAGCACGAGGTCATGAGGTCTAGTGTCCCCCCAGCCCACGTGGTACTAGATGACATGTCACGCCAATGTCACTGGTCACGTTAAAAAATTTACTCGGTGCACTGTAGTTTATAGGGGGTGCTATACCCGATTCATGTAGTCTAAAAAGATTATTTAACTTTTATGGTAATTTTATGTATGCTCTACCATTTTTCAATATTTATGACTTTGAAACTTCTCCATTTACATAATCTTATGGGAAAAAAATTTCTTCATTCAAATAGTCTCATTATATGTTTGTTCTACATAAAGAAAGAATCTACCAAAAAAATGTTCTATTTTTCTTCATGCTCTCAACCCCTTGCTATATTCTAAACTATACTTGCTAGTTTTTATATGAATGTTACATGATTAGGGATCAAAAAATCTTCTAATAACATCTTTTAAACATGTTTTTTATTAAGATAAAAAATAGGTTTTGAAGTGACCCGAAACCCTTTACAATCATATTTTGAATTGATCTGGAACCCACGGCTAGGACGTTGTCAAAAGATAAAATATTGGAATCACCAGACAACCAGAGGAAAAAGAGTCTACAAGACTACCAATGGAAAAACTATCCAGTCCCTAAAAAAAAAAAAAAAAAAAAGTTGCAAGCAAACAACCATCAAGAAGCAAAAAACAAAGAAAGGACCAGAAAAACTCCATCCCCAGCCCACCCTTCTAAGAGCCATCAATATTGACCTTTATTTTCCCCTTATGATAATGAAGATTCATGTCAAAAGAGGGAAAATAAGACTTAATCAACTTACCCTTGACAGTAATCGAACTCTCTTCCACCTTCGCAACCTCATCCTGCCAAGCCAACGAACCTATCATAGAGCCACCATCCACTTGAGAGACAACGTCAATAGAGTGAACATTCCCCTCAACAGGCGAAGCCCAACCCCCAGAAATGAGAGCCCTATCATAGGCAACAACAGTCTAAATTAGATTCCCACTCTCATCTGGAGCATCAACGAGAGGCACAGGCACTTGAGTATCCTCAGAAACCCCCCTACAGAATCTATATTAGGGATCAAAACATCTTCTAATAACATATTTTAAACATTTTATCAAATCATTATTTTTTTCATTTGAAAGAAAAGATGTGCTATAATGGTTTCCAACAAAATTAAATACCTCTTGGAATCACAATGGTAGATATGTAATCCTATCTTCTTTCTAGGTTGTTTCTCATGAAAATACTATGTTTGGTACCTTTCAAAATCATTTGGATCTCAAACCAAAAATAGATGATGTTTCAGATTACTTGAACTCCATTTCTAAACATCAATTAACCAAAACCATTGATTAATCACCAAGAATTTAGACTTCTTTGTGTCTTCAAGTTTTTTGAGAATTAGTGTTTATATTAGTGTTGATGATGTTGGCATGTATTGTTAGTTTTATTTCCAATTAGTTCATCTCTCTTTAGAGATGTTGTGGATCCTAATTAGCTCATTAGCATTAAGGATGACAAAGGTTAAAAGAGGGAACTTCATTTACATAAGTATGTGCTTATCAAATGCATGTAAATAGTGTTTAGAAAATTACTGAGTTGATCAAACCATTCACACATCCCAATGAGAGAAAAATATGCACAAAATCTTACAAAATATTCATAATACAAATATCAAATACATACCACAAGATTACACAATTCCCTCAAAAGGGAAAACACAACCTCCAAAAGAATCCACACTCAATTTTTATTCAATAATGAAAACATGACAATACACTTATAGAATCTTTATGAATACTTCTAAAACACCAAACACTCCAATGCATTCTCAATGTGTCATAGCATGTAACCACATGTCCAATTCCATGCTTCACATATGCATTGTACAAGGGATCTTAGTACAAATGATATACCACTCAATTAGCCAACTAGCCAACCTTGGCTACTAAACATGTATTTTCTTTATGGAATCAAGCTCACACAAAACAACCAAGTATTAATGTTAAAAACATAAGTGCATAAAATCATTGACCCAATATTTAATTTTTTGTACTATTTTTTTCCAATATTAAAGATTTTTCCATGTAAAATCCCACATAAAATATACAACTTAACAAATGGACACAAATAAATATTTAATGTGGCTAAACACATCTCCTAGTGATGCATCACAAATAAATTTTTAGTTTACATAATTAAAATATTTTTTGTTGGGAATGGTTTACAACACTTTTTTCTTAACATTCTCTTAGTTTTTGGGTACATTGCATACTTGGTTCAACTAATGAAGTACATAGCATATCCTTCCATGAAATCACATGAATATATAACATATTCTCATGATCCATCAAGATACCTATATTAATATACAATATGATCATCATCTCAAGTGATAATTCTTCTCATCCTCCAATATGGTACATTTGGAGGAAAATAGACAAGCCACTTGCTAAAGACCCACAATCCAAAAAATAAAAACATTGTCCAAATGATAATAAAGGATCCAAGCTAAGAAACAAGGGAAAAAACAAAATTAATGAAAAAAAAATCATGTAAAAAATGATAATCAATCTAATCATCTATACATCAAAGGTAACCAAACATCAATAGAACACATGCCAGTGATATATCCAACTCATAAACCACAGTCAAAAGATCTACATAAAATCTATCAATGAAAACATACACATTTAGGAATTGTGTATTGTTAAAAATGAAAAATAGATCAAGGCATATCAATTCTAAACACTCATACAAAGGTGTGGCTCATAATCAAACCATTTAGTAACAAAGACCAATCACAATAATTCATTCATGCAACAAAAATCACTATATACTATCTCACAACAAGTTACCATAAATCTTCCAAGTTTATCATGCCAAGTCATGTAATCATGAACCTATAGGAAGTTTTCACAAAGGAGAGAAAACATGTGAACCATATCACATAATATACCCCTCTACCAATACCTCAAATTTTAAAGTTGTGCCAAGTAAGATCTCCTTCACAACCCTAATTTGAAAAGCCTTAACATCAAACTGTTCAATCTCATAGATTAAAAAAAACATATGTATCTCATATAACCAACATGGATGCAAAGCCTCGGTTGTGGCACATGAACTTGATCATTTTGAGGTCATTGATACTAATCTAGAGGTCACTTCTTTGATAATACTACACTTTTTCTCTAACTGGCTCAACAACTCTTCTCTTTTGATCTTTTTGTGGCTAATAAAAAATGACCTTGGAATAAGTTTAAGGCTAGTGAACTTTATAACTAAGGCATTTGGGCACACATTCATGCAAAATAACTTCTTTTTTATTGTTGTGAAATGTCGTCGTCAAGGGAAAGGTATGTCTAACTCATTTTCACTATCTTTTGGAAATGATGTTTCTTGAAGGACGGGTTGGATGATGCATTATTAACCTAGAGAATTAAATACTAGATAGGTGGAGATAGTATACGTCTTTTCAATCCTTATGGCGTTTGAGAGAAGAAATTCACACTGACTGACACAATACACAACACCAGGGCACCAAAAGAGCTTTTTAAGGCAAAACATAAGAATACCAACTACTAAGCTACTTGTGTACAATATTTACATGCACATTAACATTTCAAAAGAAGTATTTTAAATGAAATCTATTGACTGGGATCTCAAGGGCATTCCATTCCATATCTTCTAACTCGAAAGAGTTACTTTCTTTGAAAAACGCTTATACATGGCATCAAGGACCCTTTCTTCTAACTCAAAAGTGTTACAGAAAAGACCCTTCCACATGGCATCAAATTTGGCATGTTGCCCTAACTTTGGATCTCATTCATGAAATTTTAGAACTAGATCCCCTTCCTTAAAAGTGGAATTGAAGTCTTCTTATCGAACCATCCCTTTGTTGAACATGCTGAATAACTAAGAGGGGGCGAATTAGTTATTCCAAAACTCTTTTCACAAACTTAATTAGTCTGGAGTTATCTTAAGCTATTCATATAATTAAAACATATAAGAACATGAAAGTACATAAACAAAAAACACCATAACACCATAATTAACGTGGAAGCCCAAGATGGGAAAAACCATGGATAAATTAATTTTCATGAATATAGCACTAGTTAAGGCGACACAGATTAAGGTAATTTTTACAAAGGCTCAATGTCAGTTTTCCCCTTGCAGGTAAGGCTCACTGTCGGCTGGGATAATTGCCCTGAAGTAATAAGGCTCACTGCCAATACAAAAAAAGAATGATTACAAAAAAGGTTTTATAGACAAACTGTGAACTAATAATGTTGCATCTGCATATGCATGAAACAGTTCCAATTAATATCACAACAACAACTATCTACAACAGATCCGATTAGAGATCTTCTACTTTCCTTCAACAATTTTTTGCAAAACTGAATACTCCTTTTTGTCAGTATCTTTTCTCTGCCTTCACTATTATCCTTTGCACTTCTTAATCTTCTCGCACATTTTTCCACCAAGTATTCATTCACATAACCAAGCTCGCATCATGTTACCTTCAACATATACACAGACGCTCCTTCGGATCCATAAAGGTGTTCTATATAAATACATATTTGTTGAACCATAAGCATATGTTGGCCTAGCAAAACATGTTGGCTTGGATACAAAAAAATATCTTGAGATATACAATAAAGATCAACGTGCTAGCGTCGGACCTAAAAAATAGGTCGCACATATGAGAAATTCATACCATGCTACCATGGGACCTAAAGATAGGTCATACATAAGATAAGCACATTACATAGCACAAACATCAAAAGATAAATATATTCTGGGGCCGATGGGAATGCCACAACCAAGACCATGTCTTGATCACCACAAAATTCAACACCAACTGAGGGATAGTAGTTAGTAGCATCTGTCAAAAACTAAATACAACTGCCATACTAAAATATTTTGACATACTGCATGAATGTCCATATAGAAAGGATACCCAAAAAATAAATTTGAACACAACAACCAATGATACCAACCAATCTTCATGATTCTACACCCGTTGATTACTATAGATGTATCAAAATGATATACCAACATTACCGTAACAAGGATGACCATCCAAAAACTATGTTACCATACAATAGTGCATATGATAGATCAATTTTGTACATCTACCGAAGCACAACCATTTGGTACATAGGTTTTGACATCAATGACAACAATGTCAACATCAACATCGCAACACCCTTACCACATGTTGGCATTTAGTAAAAGCATCAAATGCTTTATCTTGAGCTTCTTGATCAATCTCTAGGGATTTGAGTAATTGTAGCGCTAGGGTCTTCATTGCTACTAGTATTGTCACCTCTTTCCCATATACTAGCTCGTATGTGGTGGACTTCAATGCTCGCTTTGGAGTGATCTTATCAGCACATAAAGCTACTTTGAGATGCTTAGGCTAGTCTCTCTAATGGTCCATTCCAACTTATTTGATCACTCAGATTAAGTTCTTATTAGTGAAATCAACCAGTCCATTTCCTTGAGGATAATAATTAGATGTTTTCTTCAGGAAGATCCTCTCCTTTAAAGAAAATTCTAATGTTTTTTCTCCTAGAAAATCTCTAGAATTATCAGATATGATGGTCTTTGGGGGACCAAATCTTGTCACTAGTTCCTCTAGAAAATTTAGGATCGCATTCTCTATGGTATTTGCAAGGGAAACAACTTCAGACCACTAGGTAAAATAATCTATAATTGTTAAGATCCACTTGTGACTTGAAGTGGAAACTGGATTTATCATTCCAATGAAATCTAAACTGCATTGGCTGAAAGGTTCGTCCACAACAACTAGACTAAGAGGAATGGCTGAATTTTTCTGCCTCCCAACAAAAAGTTGTTTTTTTTTTACATTTTCTTACCAAACAGTGACAATCAGATAACATTGAGGATATAAATTCCCTGCTCTTATGATTTTAAGAGCTCTGATTTTAGCTAAAAAGTGGCCCCCAACAGGACCATTGTGAAACTCATTTAAGATAATTTCTCCCTGAGTCTTCCACACAACACAAAAGAACATCATCAAAATTCCTTTTAAAAAGGACACCTTCAATAAGGTATACCCAACATTATGTAATATGTAGAATCTTCTAAATTATGATTTGGAATGTGGGTGGGCATTTATCTAAATTATACTTTATCAATTACTAAAGAGTTTTCTTCTTCTGACTGGTTGAATAGTACTATTTCTTTCACCTCCTTTTCATCAGCTACATAAGTAACTTCTTCATCTGAAGACTTACCATCTTGGGAAATATAATAACACAAGCCCTTCCCATGGATTACCTTAGTGGGCCAAACTTCAATGTTGTATTCTAAAATCTTCATTATCCAGTTAGCTCTTTTCTATGTGATGTCACCATCCACAACATTTTCTTTCAAACTGAAATGAGCCACATACACTAGGACTTTGTTTCCTTCTGTCAGATGCTTGAATTGTTTTAGGCCCTTTATGATTGCAACTACTTGTTTAATTGTGAAGTTATATTTCACTTCATATCCCTTCAAAGTCCTTGAATGGAAGTCGATGGGATGTTCACTCTCCACTTCATCCTTCTATGTCAACACAATTGTAATGCTATGCTCACTGCCATAAACATACATTGTGAAGTCCTTTGAGAAATATGGGTTGGTGAGCACAAATGTTGATGATATAGCTTTGTTGATCCTTTCAAATGATTCCCTCCATTCTGGAGTCCATTTGAATGCTTGGTCCTTGTGTAACATTAGGATGATTGGTCTAATCTGACTAGCAAAGTCTGAAATTATTATGCTTACAAAGTTGATCTTACCCAAGAAGGACTGCACCCCCTTTTTGTTAACAGACACTAAACGATTATTGGTGGCCTTAATTATTTTAGGGTCTACGGAGATCCCTTCTTTAGATAAAAACATATCCAAGTAGCTTCCCTTGCAAGACATCAAAAATACACTTTTTCACATTCAAAGAAACCTTGAACTCTTGACACCTTTAGAAAAATTTCTTCACGTGGTCAAAATGATCCTCTCTATTTCTTGAGAACACATTGAGATCATTTAGATATATAGGAATAATCTCATTGATTATACCATTGAAATCAATATCCATTACATGCTGGAAAGTGGCCCCTACATTTGATAGGCCAAATGGCATTTTAGCCTTTGAAAAAGTTTCCTAATTTGTTGTGAAAGTGGTTTTATGTTGATCTTCTTCCTTGGCCCAAACTTGATTATATCCCAAAAAACCATTGAGAAAGGAATACATCTTAGGGTCAATAACTTTTTGCATGATTTGTTCCATTGAAGACGAGGGATAATGATATTTTAATGGTGCTTTATTCACGTCTTAGAAATCAACACACAAACAGATGTTGTCATTTTTCTTCCGCACAAGAATTAGATTTGAAACCCAAGTGTTGTATCTGATAGGGTTAATAATAGCTAAATCAGTCATTTTTTTAGCTCTTGAGCCATTTGTAATTTGATCTATGGATTAACTAGCCTTTTCTTTTGTCAGATAGGCTTGGCTCCTAATTCAATTGTATGACAAATGATGTCTTGATCATATCCTTTGAGATCGTCATAACTCCACACTATGAATTTTTCATATTTGTCACAGAGATCCATCAACCTTTGTTCATTCACTGGAGGGACATGTTTTTTTACTTTTAATTTTCTTCCTTGGATAAGATCAAGGTCAACATAATCTCCTTCATCTGCTATGAAAATTCATGTATCATTCTAGAATCATCATAATCAAACAAACTTTCAAAAGTGATGAGCCCTTTGGGGAGCCTATTTCTCGTAAGTTGTATGATATGATCTTCATATGCCTCTTCTATCTTAGGTTGTAGCTATTCTTCAAACTCATCGAACTACTAGATACACATGGAAATTTGAGCATCACTTTCAAATGCTTTCCAGTTCTATTCATTTTTCTGAATGACTAGTCTAACTATGAGTCAAACTACACACTCATTGGCGATAAGCTATGATATAGAGTCAATTTGAGAACCAATGGTGGCAAGACAATTTGCATCAATTTTTTTGTTTCCTTGGTACTTCTTGGATGTTGAAAGATTAAAAAACTTCAACGATATCCCATACCCTATGTCTATAGGACCTCATTTAGATGTTCTTAGCTGTGGACTAGTTTTGTGTTTGGTTTAACACCAGTTTAGAATGTTTGAACACTTTTCATTGTCTGACACCCATTTTTTTAGAAATGTTCAGGCCTTGATCTAATCTTTCATATTCTACCTCATTATTGGTGTAGGCAAACTAAAAAGTGAAAAACATGCATGATCTACTCTCCTTGCGAGGAAGTAATGTAAATTACACCTTCTAAACTAGGTTTACTTCTGGTCCCATCAAAATATAAGGACCATAATTCAGACTTTTCTTGTGTTTGACGTTATTTTCCAAAGTCTTTGAAAACCTGATGGATGACCTGATCTTTGTCAAAGATGCCATAAGTATTGAGGCTAGTGGTATGCAAATTAGAAAAAGCATCTAAATCAACAAATTGGTTGAGAAAAATGTCTTCCTTGACACTCCTTTTGCCAGTCACCTTTTCATGTTCTAGTAACTGAATAATGTATATTTCCTCTCAAGTGATTGAAGTGTGATTGGGCTCAAAATTCATAGTAGCTTCATCTTCTACATGCACTGCATGCATGGGTTCTGACAGTACTTTTACTTTAGAACTGTGGTTGCTTTGTAGAGTTATATGTGACTAGTCTAAGGAATGCTAAGCTCTTCTTTTCATGATAAATTTTCTTGACATGCATAGGCCAAAAACAAGGGGAATGTCATCTACTATAACTGTTGGCTATTTCTGCCACCATTAGCCCATCACAAATATTTGATCTGAAAAACTTTCCATGGGCTCAATTCAAGATGTTTTCACTTGTTGGTTTGCTACAGCTTCCCTTTCATCTTGCCAAAATGAGATAATGAGGAATGTCGATGAGATATATGGTATGTCTCATCGAAATTCATTCATGAACAAAGTCCCTTACTTCATCATTTTTTAGAAGTTGTCGAGTTCCCCGACTTTGCCAACTGTCTTCATTTTCGATGAGTCGGGTAGTTTTTCTAACTACCAAAGTTGTTCCACAGTTCATTCTAGTCCCCGACTCCCTGACTTTTCCAACCATCTTTTTTGTCGGTAGGTTGGGGGTTCTTTTGAACTATCATTTTGCTCGTGTGTTCGGTTTAACCCTCGACTACACAACTATACAGTGATGTCGAGTAGTCGATGTTATTCTACAACTTCAGTACAGTGTGTCGGCAATTCGTGGGTTCGGGTTTTCTCTTTACTTTCTAACTATTTAGGTTAGTGGTTATGGCACAAGGTTCGTCGAAGAGACATGGATGGTCACTGGGAGGTAGGCGATGTCACCCCAAAAGGCCAAATCGCGGCGAGACATATGACATATCTCACCAAAATATAAATGAATGTGATGTTCGTTAGAGTGACATCTCACATCACAGTGTGTTTTGGAAATGGTGTATGTCATGCCGATGAGGTCGGCAATAAAGGCATCAACAAGAGTTATAAAGGATCACCCTGAAGATCTGAGGGATCACTACAGACATAAAATTCATCAGAGAGGGTGTTAATTTCAGAGGGACCTCCATCATGACAGAGTGATCATTGTAGTCACATTGATAACATGGGATTAGAATCATCAGGAGGACACTCAACGGTGGGGGGACCTTATCATGTGACCAGGTATTAATTGTCATAACTATTCTGAAGGACCTTTTTCTTCCAATGGTTTCACATTTACTATCCTCTTGGTCTCTGTATATGCTACGCATGTTGTGCCATACCCATTTATTTTTGCAAGTGAACTTGAGCATGGTTTCTAAACCACAAAGGAAAAATCATTGTGTGCATGTGACGTATGGGCTATTCCTTTTGCTGCAGAGGCATTCACTTGGCCTCTTTTTGTCACTTCATGGATTCAATACTTGCACATAGAAATAAGATTTTAATTGATTTTCTTTGACTTGTTGTTCTGCAACCTAACTCCAGTCTAGTTGGGGGTTTGAAATCAAATGTTGTAATTTGAGTTATGCCTGATCTATAAAGGCATTTTTTGTACATTTTTTGGTGGTTCTTCTTTGGTTCTTTTGCAGTGGCTATAACCTGTAACTGTAATTTCCTTTTCCTGATGTTAATAGAAATCTTTTCTTTTGCCCCTTCTTACATTCATCTATCTTGTGCATTTCCTTACCTTCTGTTGGATGATTCTTTTTCTATTCTTAGCTTATGTGTCATGTTAGATCTTCTTATTATTTGTTGTCTTGTGAATGTCTTTCCTGACATCATCTCATAAGTTGTAACTTGCATGTATATTTTGGGTCACACTTAGAGTTAAGAATTGTGTATATTTGGGGTTTTTATTGATATTATGTGCAGTCATAGGCAGGGAGAAACCATGGTGAACCTAGTTCATCACCTCATTTCCCTTTCTACATTCCTTCTTCCCTTTTCCCTCAAAGTTCTTAGTTAAGTGCATCCTGATTGTAATGAAGTTGCCTTCTCTGGAGATTTAGCCTCACATGCTCAAGTCCCACACTTGGGAGGTTGTCTCAATGTTTCACAAGGTTGCTTGGGGGTCATACCTCAAGCATGGGTGAAAATTTTTGTGACAACAATAAATTATTGGGAAACAAAGACATTCGAGCAGGTAAACAAAGTAAGGGGTAGTTCCTTAATGATTCCTATGTCTTGAACCTTATTTCCATCAAGTTGCATGACACTTCTCTATATGGGTTCATACTGCAGATTCAAAGTATCTACTATTTATTTAGGCATAACTATGGTGCTATCCCTTGAATATATTATAGACTTATGTAGTATCTTTTCTCCTACAATAAGGTTAAAAATAAGGGCATGAGCTTGTAATTACCTATTCCTCCTAGTTGTTGATGAAAGTTGTAGACCGATTGTCGACTGTGAAAATAGCTACGCCTTTATCGTTCCGTGCTCACTATCCTTAGACAAATTCTCTCAAGAAGCTTTGTCTCTTCCTTAAAGGGATTCTTAGAGCAATGACTTATATTCAAGGATAGCTAAAATATCCCATAGGGAGATATTAACTGGTTCCATCTCCAATTGTTCAATAAGATTAAGTAATCAGAGCGAAGGATTTTTAAGATCTTTGGGCTTGGGAGCCACAACTTCTTTTGGATTTTGAAACAAATACATAATCACAGGAGCAATTGGAGCTTTATCAAAGGTTACCTTATTCGAGGTCATCTTGGGTTGTTGAGCCTAAACAAACGGGTTCTCATGTATATCTCTACTTAGAATGAGTGTTGTAATCACATTGAAATTGTGGCATCCTTGATGCTGAAGAGATGTTAGTAAACACAACATCTTCATCTGTCATCCATGAGAATAGTGCATGATCTAACACAATTTTTTATTCTTATTGTAAGGACATCCCTTGCATTTGGGTAGCCAATAAAGAATCAACCATACGTAGTGAGGAATATTGGTAAAATCCAGTGTCTGGGGAAATTCCTTGACTTCTTTGTTCTGTCACCTTTTTTGGCAAATTGTCCCTGGGACAATTTCTTGAAATATGTGCAACATTACAAGGGAAACATCAAGCATTGAGATCATTTTCTAAATGTTTTGCATTGCCACTAGTTCTTTATTCTAATTCATTGGAACACTTTGTAGTGGAGATGGAACCACGACAAGATGGTTGGCATGTTGTGTCTCAGAAGTGCTAGTTGTGTTGGCTCCTTGATATTTATTCTTCTAGTAGGCTAGCTTCACACATTGATAGCCTTGATAATCTTAGTATGGGGGCTTTGTGGGCATGGCCTATTATCATCTGATATTTAAGATTTCATTGGATAAGGTCTACAAAAATTTCTTCATATCATTCATCTCAACTACTAGATTGGGTGCTACAGGTACATCCATTTTCTCAACATTTGGGTAAATGTACATAGACTGGGGTGGTTTGGAGGTGCTTAATAGAGTCTCACTCTGCGCTTGAGTGGAGATTTCTAGAAAAAACTAGCATAAATAGTCTGGGTGGAAGCTTCCCTGCATCAATTAGGTTATTCTCTACTCTCACTGTTAGGTCATAAGCATCTGGTAGGGTGGTTCCTCCAAGCATTTGAATAGCCAGTGATATGTCTAAATTGTAATCTTTTGGAAAAAAAGCCATAGTTGCTAGAGGATGAGTGTCAACATGAATTTCATGCCAGGTTTTCTAAAACCTATTATTGAAATTTGTAATTTTCTCTTGAGGAGACCTTTTAATAGTAATTGGTTGCTAGAGAAAAGATGAGCAATCTCCCTTTTAAGAGAATCTTAAAAAATAAATTAGCAAGTTAGTCCCAGGTGCCTATAATTTTTGGTGGTAAGGATCTATACCAATTTTGCACTTTCCCTTTGAAGGAGGTTGCTAGCAATATAAGGGCTACATTCTACTCTATTATATGATGTACAGTACATGTGTGCTTCTACATCCATCATATACTCTATAGGGGTTTTAAATCTTCCCAACGAACTTAGGTAATACCTTTAAGGCATTAATGAGAATTGCATCCCAATTTGAACCAACAGTTGGTGGGATGAGAGGACTCTCATTATCCCAAGTTACAAAATTATGTTGTGTCATAGATGTAGGGGAAGGTGTTGGAGGTCTTGATGCACTTGATGAAGATGTTCTTGGCCTGATTGCAGACACTAAAGGTGAAAGCAATAATCTTGGGTATTGGGTAGTTTGAAATCTAGTAACCAGTCTATGGTTCATACACTTGGTCCTAATTTAGAAACTCAATATCCCATAGGGCATGCTATAAAAAATGAACTATTGATCTTAAAAAATTTGTTTAGGTAAGGTAACAACCTTTATGGGAAGTTTAGTGTTAGGGGGACTAATTGTGCATCATTGGACAACCTCCAAGGTTTTAGAAGCTGCATCTCCATTCACTTTATATTTTTAGGATGGAAAAGGGAGAGAAACAACAATAAAGGTAAATTTATCTAAGGTGATACACCATAACATCATCAACTGAACATTTCAAAATTGACAACCTTATAGCATAGTGCCACATCATATATAATAAACTACAAAAAGAGACATGATCTCATAGCTTATATATTTAATGACCATTTGCAAAAGCTTGAACAACAACATAGATTTAATTCATAGCTCATACAGAGCATAATAAGTGACATAATCACATAATAGTATTTACATATATCAAAAGGTCAAAGGCACAATCAAATATATTATCTTCTATTAAGGATTGAAACAAACTAAGCTAAGATTTGAAGAAAATCAAAATACTATTTCTATAGAGTTCTAATCTTTTCAAGTAATGAAATGCCAACATTAAAACAAAGCACAACTTTAGATACCTATAGCCCGAAGGCAGAAACCCTTTCCCTAAAAACATGTAACCACCCACTAACAAACATGAAAAAGAAGGCACATGCACATTGACAAATCATCATTTGATCCAACTCAAAGATGCCCCCACTAATTCAAAGATATTGCCATCTAGAGGATCCACGTTTCTAGGCCAAACTGCCTACTGACAAAACACATATCCATTAGGTGACTAGGGCCAAAAATTAAATGATGATCAGAATCACACCTCGAAGAACACAAGAGGTGGGGAAAGTACATGTAGAGAACATGAGGTACAAGTATAGGAAAAGTGTGTAAAGAGTGGGTGTCGCCAAGAAAATGAACTCCACGAAGAACATAAGAACATCAGAAGGACACGTGGAGGCACCATTGAAAAATCCTACAGGGGGAAATGGAGAACTGCAACAAAACCCAAGAAAAAGAAGAGTCATCGCGTGTTTTTGTTGTAGGCGTTCTTGGGAAGAGCAAGAGAAAAAACACAATATGATACGCCCAACGACACGTGGAAAATCCATCGAAAAGGAAAGACTGCCAAGAAGAAAGAGGGCCTTGCCAACAAAAGAAAGACCTTGCCACACAACAAACTAAGATTAAAAACAAAACATAAGTTGGAGCCTATTAGAGAATAGTAGGCTCGCACAACTTATTGCAATAGAATAAATTTATAGGTTGTAGGTACCTTAATGAATGAGACTTAATAGAAGCCTTGATAGAAGAGGGAAGACATATGCTCTCAATTTTGGTATGACATATAAATATAAGAAAAAATCAAAGATATAACTATATGACATTTCAAAACTTGAAGGTTGTGCATGACTATCAGCAATTTTTTTAACGAATTGTTTTTAAAAGTCATTTTTATGGTGCTTGTATAAATTACAATATAGGAATAGTAAGAGAGGCATTATGTCAAAATTTTGTAATTGTTTTACAATAAGAACACTAAAACATGCAAACAGTCATCAAATTTTAAATTAAGCTACATGAAGAAGAGCTTATTTTTAAAAATAAGATACTATTTTATTTTTATATATTTTTAATTTTTTTTATTCTTTTATGTTTAATATATATTATAATTATCTTGATTTTCCATCCACATCTCAACTCTCATAAAACTGATTTACAATTTCACATTATTTAATTATAAAATCAATCCAACATAATAATTAAAAATATATAGATTTTTTAATCATAGCTTTCTCAATCTCATCATGTCAAGATCTTAGCTTTGGAACTTTTTTGTAAGTGGCGAAGACTAAAGTCACCTTTGGAGGCTTTAATAAAATTAAATAAACCGTGAAAGGCTTATCCCATTGACAAGTGTGGAGAGCAATGATGTTCGTACTAATTTATTTCAACACATGAAAAACAAGGGGTGAAAAGTCACAAAAATTCTCTATGCATAAGTTAAAGAACCTTTAGAGGGTTTTAACGCTGTGTTCCATAAAAAGCCAAACAAAGGGCCTTCAAAATATATTCGTTGACTATTGAGTATCTACAAAGGTGAAAAAGATAAGTTTTTAATTGATTTGCAAGCAAAGAAATCTTTGCTTGTGGGGCTTCACACCTTCCTTTTCACTTGTTATATACGATAGATTCCTTTTCCTTTGAGTGTAAGTCTTCCATTGCACTCATACTTTTAATAGCCTCACATATTTAACTAGAATATGAAGTATCCAATCAAACACAAACATAAGTTAATTCTAAATATTCATTGGTATCTTTTAAAAAAAATTGATTATTATATTTTTTTTATGAATAGTGTCTTTTTAATTAATAAAATATCAAAGTTACATATCCACAAAAAAGGGGCCAGGATATAGAAATCACCCCGTAGAGTTCACATGGCAAAGCTGGAAACATAATACAACTATTCATAAAAAAAAAACAGGCATAAAGCCATTAAGCAGCAAGAGCAGTGGCAGAAGGAGGAGGATCTTTATCATCAGAACCCCACACATCATTGGGGTTAACAGTTATATTTTGAGAAAGTATGTTTATTATTATTATTATTTGAATCTTAGTGGATAGTAGCTCATCACCAATTAAATTCCACTACTTGAATTATAATTCCTTTATTCAATAGGTAAGTTATTAAATCACTATGTGAAAGAATAGTCTAAAATTATTCAAATTTTCTTCTAAACATATTAGGTGTACATGTACTGCAAGTTCTATGGAATGCAGCCCCAACCTTGCAATGAATCTCCACCTTACATATTTAGAAATTTAAACCATTTTAAAATAAGTCATTTAAAAGTTAAATTAAGTAAATACATATTAATAATTAAAAATATTTAAAATAAATTTTAGTTTATAGGTTTCTCAAATTTTATCATAAAATATTCTATATTTGTTTATTAAACTACTTTAACTTATACATTTAAGATATGAAAACTAATAAAATAAAAATGATTATTTTAATTTTTTATAAAATTTCAAACATTTTTGAAATAAAAAATTTGACTTATAAACTATGCAAATTATAAACTATGCAATTATATCTTGATAAGATATCATATAATTTAATATAAACTAATAAAAACCATGAAAATATACTTCAAAGATATCTCTCAACAAATAATAATCAATCATAAAGGCTATCAAATTTGAATAGACGGGACATTATAATAATCTAAAGGGAGTAATATACAAGCCTTGAAGTAAGCATGCCAAGGCCAGCTCAATCCAACAAGATAGGAAGCATGCCTAAAAGTTTATATTAAAAAATAAGCATGCCCCGGATTGATGAAATATATAAATATAACCAAACTCCACTATATAGTTGCCTTTAAGATATTATAAAATTAATTATGAAATCTTTTATTGATTGCTATAGAAAACAAATCATTAAAATAAGAGAATTGTGATGTGTTTATGAGAGGTGCATGGGCATCTCATGCAAAAGTAATAATAACTCTTATGACTACCATGAGAATATAGACTTTATTTTGTCGAACTTAGTACAAAGTCTCATATGCCCAAATTATTGGCTACCTATACAACATTTAGTGTCCCCACAAAGTCACCTACTAATTTGTTGCATAAGTTTCTCCATGCACTAAGTAGAGCTATTTGTCAACCTTACATTTAGTCGTTTTTTTTGGTTGTTTTTTTTGTTTGTTTCTTTTTATTTGAGTTGATTTGAAGACTTCTAAACATCAATGCTAAAATTGGTATTTAAGTTAAGGGATAACAAATTTTAATAATAAAAAATTCTTAAGTTTTATATAAATTTTCAATTTCAATGACACGTAAGGATATGTAATTCAGGATAATTTGTATAATTTATTTTAAATATATTAAGTTTTTTACTTTTATTATTTATGATTTGTAGTATTATTTATTTATAAAAAATTAATATTATTAAAATTTTGAAACAAATTTAATTTTAAATATTTATTTAAAAATATATTAAAAAAAATAAAAAATAATAAAGTTTTTCAATCTTAATTATTATCTTTAATCTTTTATTGATTATATATGATTAAATTTAATAGTTTGTGATTATATTGTGTTTTAAATTATTTATTTTTTATAATTAAATAAATTGAAAGAAACTAATAAAAATAAATTAAATTAAATGGACTTATAAATTTAAAGTGAAAATAACAAATACAAACTACGAGTAATTAACACATGAACAACCAATCATTAAACATAAATAAGAATAACAAAAAGGTGAACTACTTATCCATAATGGAACCTTGCAATCCACTCAAATCTTAGGTGGCATGTCTTGAATGCTCTTCAATATTGTTAAGTATATATTAAGCCCTTTTCCATCGTTTATCTATAACCTATTCTAACATACAAATGATATTTTTAAACAAATGATTATTATAAAGGCAAATTAAATGTCAAATTTAAAAAAAAAATGGCTTGTCTCAAACTTTTATTAATGTGAAGATAAAGATTGTATTATTTTAAATATCTTAAGTTAACATATCTATTATGTAAATGGTATAAGTTCAATTATTTAACTAGATATAAAACACATTTTAAGTTAAAGGTGAAAATTAAAGAAGAATATATGAAGGTCAAACCACAACAATAAAAAATTATAGAAACTAAATAAAAGTAAGAAAAAAGAACTTGTAAAACACTACCCTTGCCCATGTCATAAGTCAAACTTGCAAAACCACCATTCTTACCCTATATATACATTTTAGATATTAAATTACCATATAGAAAGGATGAACTTTGTTGATGAAATTTGATGGGAGGATAACATTATGTACCCAAGAAAAAATAACATTGATGCGAGAAATATTTGAATGATTGAGTTGCAAAGGTTTGTAAAATTATATGAACCAAGACTTTATATCCTCAATAATGACACCCTTGTGTTGGTGTTTAGATTTTTGGGTTTCCAAATTCTTGAAGAAAAGTTATACTTGAGTGTTAAGAGTATCAAACTTATAGTAGATAGCTTATAAATTTGATCAAGCTAAGACAATGATAGACCAATTGATAAGGATTATCAATTCTTTCTTATACTTTAGGATCTACTAGGTCTCCGGGAGAATTCTAAAGGTGTTTTATTTTCAGAAAAATAAAAGATAAATAATTATTTAATAGACCATAAGATGAATCATACATAATGCTAAATAAAAATCAAACTTAACTATCACTAAGTATCTATGTGTTGGTCTACCATAAGCAAAGATTTCATACTTATATGAGTAGATATATAAACCATATAAAGAATAAAGAGGTGTCCTTCTTTAACCTATTAACATATTCGTTGCAATCTCAAATCTAATTTCATGCATAGATGCAAGAAGAACAATGTTATGTTTATAAATATTTATATTTTCTATTGTATAGGTGTGATGGCGTGACAAAATATTGAAAATATACCAAATGGGTTCCTTTGTCTTGTATGTATATGTGTCTAAATTCAAAACCAAGAAGTAATATGTATGTGATCCAAGTGATGACAACTTAACAAAGATGACATTTTTGGGAGTACATGCCTCACAATCCTACACATATGTTGTGCTATATGCATGCAAAGTAAAAATCATTTGAAATTGAAGCATAATCCATTGAATAGATACGTGATGGACAAACACATAAACTTCACTTATTAATTTTGGTAAGATGCTTAATAAATTATTTGAAATAGGTTTTATAGACCTTCAACTAAAAAAGTAGTTAAGAGTAATATTTGAATCAACAAATTTGATTAGGAGAACCAACAAGATCATCCAACTTGCTTAGACAATGTTCATGGAAACATTATCTAAACCATAAATCTACAACTTCTTTTTTTAATTCAACCTTTTCATCATCTAACCTTAATACAATCTTCTATATATATATATATATATATATCCTCATGTTTCATAGGAAATAAAGAGAGAGTGTCCAACAAGTTTTTTAGGCCATTAATGCCTACATGCACCTCCAACTGACCAAGTGCATGAAACTAGGCCAAAAATCATGTCATTGAGAAGTCTATAGATGTTGATAGGTATTTTGAGGTCATTGGACATATCTTAGATCACATTTATTTACATTCAACAATGTGGCTCTTTGAAGGGAAAATCTCCAATTGGATACTAATGATGAGAAAAACAAGGGAAAGGAAAGAAATAGGCAAGAGATTTAGGGGATTTTTATTTTGGTGCATGTTCCAATAGGGAGGATTTTATAATTAGCATATATTTATAGTAGTTAGTTTGAAGTTGTTGCTTTCCATACAATCTAAAAAGAAATGATATCATAAAATTATTTGCTCAACTTATATATATATGAGACTAGTTAACTCAATACATTCAAATAAATTTGTAATTTAAGAGAAAAAACTATTAGAAAAATATAAATTAATTATTTATTTACAATTTGAATCATATTAGACTCATTAATGACCTTATAGATTGGGGCCTACTTATTTAAGCTTAACACCTTTTTTTTGTCTTTATAGATAAATTATTAACCTATTTATAAATTATTACAACATAATCTTTAGGCCCGTTTGGGTACTGGAATACCATATCCTGGATATGGTCAATTCAAGAAGATGTTGCATATTCAGGAAGATGCTTATCCTCAAAATGAAATCTGGAATATGGACTGATCCGTTTGGTTCACCCGGAAGATGAATGAGAAGATGCATAAGGAATTTTAATTCTTTATTTTTTAATTTCTTTGAATATGGTGTGTATATATACACACATGTGTATATATACATACATACATGTGTGTGTATACACATGTATATATACATGTGTATATGAGTATATACACACACACATGTGTATATGTGTATACATGTGTGTATATACACACATGTATACACATACACACATACACGTGTATTTATACACACATAGATGTGTGTGTATATACACATACAAGCGTGTATCCATGTATACACATATACACACCATACATATACACATACAAGTGTGTATCCATGTATACACATATACACACGTGTATATATATACACACGTGTATATATATACACACATACACACATTTGTGTATATATGCACACATATACACGTGTGTAAATACACACACCATACATGTGTGTATATATACACATATACACACATACATGTATGTACATATACACACATGTATATACACACATGCGTATATACACACGTGTGTGTATACACACATGTATATATATACATCCTTATAGCAATATAATATACATCTTATAGTCACGGATCCCACGAAATATTAAATTTGCTTTTGTAAAAATTGGAAGATGATATTCTCATTTTGGGGGCAAAATGAGAATTTCGGAATTCCAATTCCACCTATTTAGGTGGAAGATGATATTCTCATTTTGGGGGCAAAATGAGAATTTCAGAATTCCAATTCCATTTTTTTCCAAGGACCCAAACATGGAATTTGGCATTATCCAGAATTAGATAATGCCAATTTCGATCCAATTCCTGCTGTCAAACAAGCCTATGAATTTAATAAAATAAAATGACAACAAACAACCTACCACCTTCTTCACTCTTCACTAGTGTTCACAGCCAAAGTTGGCTTTCATGAATTTCTTACTCATGGAGAATCTGGTGATTAATCATTCGCTTACTAATAAATCTGGAAAACATGAAAATGCCTAGTTGACAATCAATAAATACCTGTGCAATGGACTGCACCAAAAGCTTCTTCATATTGATTTCATTTTAGTGCAGGAAAGGTAAAGATTAATGGGATAAAGGGGATTAGCTCGAAGTGCTGCTTTGATTCTTTCAAGCCTTTTATAAGTTCCTTGTGTCTGGTTGCCTTTCATGCTTCTAATGTTGTCATTTTTAACTATATGAATCTTTGATGGTTTTTATTTTTAAATTAAAAAAAGGTGGAAAGAAAGAGCATATAATTGGAAGAGCCTAACAGTTGTGTTACCCACGTTCAGCTGGTCCCATAAAGAAAACTATCAGTACCAAAGTGAATATTATAAGCATTAGAAGTATCATGTATCAACATTGCTGTCAGAAAGCAACAAGTTTGCCAAAACAAAAGCTATACAAATAATAAAAAGAAACTAATGCATGCTTTTATAATATGTATTCATGTGAAAGTGGTTGATAGTTTTATTCATAAAAGAATTTATCACAAATCAATTATGTTGAATATTATATATAAATATTTGATAGTATAATAAAAGAATCTGAAGTTTTTTCTAAAAAAAACCATAAAATGAATACTTTTCAATTAGTTTTTTTTGGGTCTTTTTAAAATTTTGATGCTGAAGTCTAGTGTAAGTTCTCAGCAAAGTTGATCTTTGTTCAGACTTTACAGAATTTTGAAGCAATGTTTCTCCATAGACTTTTATATGCTTTTTAAACTCAGTTTTTATGTATATTTTAGACATATGTGTGTGTGTGTATATAAACATCTCAATTAATGAAATAACATTCTTATTAAAAGAATCAATACTCCTATTTTTTATCACTAAACAAAAAAAATTATAACTAATATACCAAATTGAGAGTAATTCATAAATTGTTAGTGTTAGATTTTTCTAAAATAAGTATTTTATGTTAAGTGATTGATAGTTTATTGGTGAGAATATTTAATTTATAAAAAATTTATCACAAATAAATTATTGACTAATATAAAGATTTGATACTATAACAAATAAAATCAAATTCTTATTTATAAAAAAACAAAATCAATACCTTCAAAATAAAATAGAATCTTTATTTAAAAAAAAAAAACAGAATCAATACTCCTCAATTCTTATAATGAACAAAATGAACAAAAAAATCAGGAATTCATAAACCCAACTGACATTAAATTGTATACCTATAACCTCAAAAAAATATTGAGAGATTTTTCCTCCAATAAAAAAATTAGGTTATACCTATTAACATTCATTTTGTAAATTCCAATCATAGAAAGCATATGAACTGAGAGAGTTACAGTCTTTTGTTTAAAAACAGATGACAGAGAATGCTTTGCAGTCTGTTGAAGACATAAAAAAAGAAGAAAAAAGAGAATGAAGCATGAGAGAAGATAATGATGATGTAAGGAAAAAGATAAGGAATAAATAAATGTGCAGTGTGGAATACGAGGTTGGGCATAATGCACGATGTAGATATTCTCCCAAGTAATATGACAGATCTCCATTTTCTGACTGTCATGCTCTGTTTTAATAATGTTATTCCATTGTGATAGAATTTAAGGCCAGCTAAGTCCAACGATGAAAAAGGCTGCATGGGATCAAATAAAAAAATAAAACACAAACTTACACCATGCAATAGATAAATATATTCCACCATACCTAGCCAGCTGCATCTCAGGATGATAACTAAATATATTCATTAGAAAATAGTTCTCAGTAAAATAAAGTATTGTATTGGTGTGCTCATGAGAAATGCATTGAAATATTTAATTAACCATTGATTATAGGTAAATGTACTACTAGGTCCATTTTTAGCCTTTATAAAATCAAGGTGGTGTAAACTGCTATCATGCCAAAGACATGGAAAGTACCATGTCAAAGTTGCTGCCTAACTATGCATCATAAAGTTCTCCCCGTAGAAAAAGGAAGCAATTTTTAATTTTAGTTTTGGTTATGAATGGTCTATTTTATAATCACCCTTTGAAAAAATAGTTAAGAGGAATTCATGGGCAAGAAAATGAAGGGAATGAAAGCTTGTAGAAAATTTAGGGAGGGGAGATAAATAGTAATATAGTATTATGACTAATTAGAAAATTATGATGGAAGTAAGTTAAATGATTTTGTTAAGAATTGGTGAAGAGATTGTCAAAATGTGGAGAAAGTATTTCAAGGAGAGTTTAACCTTTAGTATAGTTATCTTTATTATCATTTATTAGAAAGAAGTTCTTCATGTTAGTTTTAACAATTAGTTTTCTTCTTCTTCTTTTCACTCTCAAACTTGTGTTATGGATGATAGATCAACTCCTTCCTGACTTGGGATTTTCTATGTGGGTAGTTGTCTTGTTTGATAACTTGGCTATAGTTGTTCCTATTTTTCTTGTTTATAATATTGTTTCTCTACAATTTATGGCCTATTAGGGATGGTTCCATTCAGCCTTGTGGCTACCTTTGTATAGCGTTGGAACCCTTGCTTCTCACTTACCTTAATAAAAAAAATACTTATTTTTTAAGTAAATCCTTTTCCCCCACCTCTCCTTGTGATTAATAATATATGTGTTTATGTTATTTTAAATGTTTAATGCTAATGATAATATAATATAATATTAAAATACCATGAATAAGAAACAAGTGTATATTATAAATTTAATAGATTCTAAGGACAAAGCCTTAGGAGATGAAGAAGAACTGGGTTTTGGGGACGATGAGGAATAATCCTTTTCCCCAAAGAAATTCTCCAAAAAATGCCCTCGTTAGGAGTGTTCCAACGACTCCTTCACTCGGGATGAGGAGGATTCTTCAACTAAGAAGAGGAGAAACCCCATGCACATTGGAAAAGGAGGAAGTAAGGAGAAAATTGGGGCCAAGGGGAAAGAGAAAGGTATTCTGCATGAGGAAGAGAAGAAGGGGGGAAACAAGATTGAGAAGGATGACTGGGTGGAGCTTGATGCGAATAAGGAAATTTTTGAAACCAACTCCCCCTTACAGTATGTCTGCGGGGATAATGTGCTATTTTAAGATCAAGTGGAAGAGGTACATTGTGATCATAAGGAGGACAATGTTTCTAGTCAAAACAATTTTGGTGATCAAATTAAGGATATTATTGAACTGGCTATGGATGGAGTGTTAAGGCTGGCAAGACTGTCTAGTTGGTTTCTTGTTGAAATCAATCGTATTCATGAAAAAATGTAAGACTTTCAAAGAAGACTGGAAAAGGTTGAAGCAAGGGTTGATCTCGAGATAAGAAAGGCAGACAACTCTAAGATGTTTTCCATCCTAAAGAAGGTGGTTATGGACATCGAGGTATTGGGAAACAACTAGGAATCTAGGATGAAGAAATTGAAAGATACTATCCATAATGTGCACTAGAAATTGGACATAATTCTCAAAGTAAGTTAGTCTTCAATTCTAAACAACTCTAAGGAGCTCAAAGTTCTCAAAGAAAAAGTCAAGAACCTTAAGGTGGTTGCTCATGAGAAAAGAGGTTCTATTAGTGGAGTTGACAATGTTAATGTAGGTAAAGGTTCGAAGAATAATGTTAATTATTTGGAAGTTTTTCAAGCAAGGAGCAATGTTACATCTCAGTCGTCAAGTCCTTCTACTAGGACTTGTAGCCAATCTAAATCGAGGGAAGATCATTCTAAGATCATTAGGGAGGTGGTTTATCTGCATAACCACTTGATCCACAAATATTTTTAGGCTACTCATAGTTTGAAGGAGCTTCAATAGCTTCTTTTGTTTTCGTATTGTTTCCTATGGTCAGAAGGATAATGTTAATTATTTGGAATCTATTCAAGAAAGTAGCAATGTTATTTCTCACTAACAAGGTTCGTCCACTAAGAATCTTAGCCAATCCTAACCAATGGAAGATTATTCTAAGATCATTAAGGAGGTGGTTGATCTCCACAACCACTTGATCCTCAAAGATTTATAGGTTTCTCATATTTTGAAGGAGCTTTAGTAGCTTCCTTGTTTTTGTCATGTTTCATGTGGCTCTTTGTTGGTTTTTTATTGGTTGGTTGTTGGTTTGTTGCTGAGTCTCTAATGTTTTATTTTTAGGCAGCATTTTATTATAAAGGGTTTTAGGACCCCTTCAAAATTCGTTTACCTTTAATAGAAAAGAAGTATATATTATATAAATTTTAAATATATAACATAATTAAATATATAAATATTTCTATTAATTATATTTACCATTCATAAAAAATTAACAAAATCATATTATGATACTAATTATATATTAATAAATATATATTTAAAACATTAAAAAATTCATAATATTTAAGAATGGGTATTCAATGTGGGTTATAAAAACACAAAGTAAATTTGAATTGTTGTGCTTCTAGTAACATAGTCCAGGGAGCTTAAATGTAGACATAATGAAAATGGTAAATCTTCTCTTGAATTGTATCTCAATATTCATTTGAATTCTTTGTAGATGTGAGTTATTATACATTGAAATTGGATAAATGTTTGTTAAGTTTTTAAGATAGTTGCAAATGTAATAGCACTGCTTGTATATATTCTGTGTGTTTCAAATGCAACAATCTCTCTTTCATTTATATTGGGAAAGAGGCTAGGAGAGACATGTCCCTTCATGGGACATGTCTATTCA
>MU226508.1:598713-633852 GCA_018584345.1 Thuja plicata
TGATCAAACATAATGTGTAGTGGTCTCTCTTGACTCTCGCCATAATTCCACAAAACATCAACACTCCCTCTTAGCTAGAGATGATAAAATCCATCAAGGTAATAAATCCATTAATTTTAAAAGAGAGAAGATATCACCTCACTATGATATCAGGAAATATGGTGTATGGAGGAATATCAAATCACGTGATATTCACCATAGCTCATAAATATCCATGGTATGTGCAATGGCATTACGTCTCGTGATATCTGCCATATGGATACTAAGTTTACTAAGTTCAGAAAGATCCTAATAAGATTCATATAGATACTTAAAAAATCACATATCACATAACTCGTGATATGTCTTCAAGTGCAGATATAAACTTCATCTAAATAAGAGATCATGAATGGCTCATGTATAGACATGCCTCTACGTAGTAGATTCGTGTTTCTAAATGAGACATGTCTCACTCAAAATGTTTCATATAATAGTTATTGTGGCACATATATATAATCTGCAGTACGAAACACATAATAATATATGGGTTACGATACTTACCAAGTATCGTAACACATTTATTATATGTGTTACTCATACCATTGTCTTATATTAGTTACAACGATTCACATGACTATTACATAAAACGTCGAATACTCAATACTAAGTCTCAGCCAATTTATTAATATTGTTAATAATAATATTCATTAATATATATATATATATATATATATATATATATATATATATATAAACTTAATTAAATCAACAATATAATATAATATTTAATATATTAACAATATAATATTATTATATCAACTTAGTATGTTCATTATTGATCTAACCAAAGCTATAACATTAACAATGTTGTTCAATATTCTTTCCAATCAACCTATAATGCAATCTATAGTAATAAGTGCATTGATGGTTCTCTTAGATAATGTTTTTTTCATATATACCTCAGTTGAGGGCTAACTCTCGCAAGAAAAAGAAATGGGCAAGGTTAAAAATCATATGCAAAGCCATGAATAAGGTTCTTTTGCTTAGCTTTGAATCTTTTGCAATGTTGATCACTTTGACTATGGTGGGCCACATGTGTTGACTATCAAATATGCATCTCCCCAAATCCTAAAGACAAACCAAAACCCAAGGCTATTGAATGTCAAAAAGAGGTAAAGGGTTGGAATTATGATTAGAAAGTGTCATGGATGGATCAATGCTTAGGAGTGGGTAAAATAACCTTCACTTTTTGGCTCAACAAGGACAATCCATGAGGTGTTCCATAAGGCCTCTACAAAATAAAAACTAAGGAGAAATAAAAAAAATGAGACTTTGGGCTCCAACAACCATATCCAAAGTGTTATGAATCCCTAAGAATCTTACTATTAACTTGTGTCAATACTAGTTGCAAATAGACCTAAATGACCTCCAACAAATAAATAATAAGTCACTCTTACCATGCATCAAAAGATAAAAACAACTTTATAACCCTATGATTGAATCTATTTAACATTTCATACATGTACATGTCAAAAGAGAAATGAACTAGTATAATCCACAAAAGGTTTATAAATGTCAAGAAACTATAAAATATACCATGATTTGAGTCACTAGATCATGTACAAGAATGTTTGATCCTAATAATAACTTCTACAAATAACAACAAAAATGTTTGAAATGAAAAATATTTGGCTTTTGACCAACTAGGTTGGTTCTAATCCATCGGATATTTGAGTCACGTCTAATAAAGAAGAATATAAATTACCTACAAATCAATACTTAAAATAAGCTTGCATGTGCATATAAGCCACAATATTAGGAACATCTACAAGTCATTGTACCTATATATATCTCAAGAGAATAATTTCCTAGATGCAACAAAAAGAAAACCATTATAAGGAATTTTTCAAGGCTTTAGGATATCTATCATCCATTGATCCATTCTTGTTACAATCATGCCATCAAGTATAGAAAGTTGAAACTAGCAACTACTTTTAAATGTTTCCTTGAGATTTTATACTTTTTCATGGAGCCTTGAGCGTTTTTAGACAAAACCCAACTTGATCTATTATTTCCTTAATTAAACAAGACATTCTCGACACCTTTATATAGCTAGGCTGACATCACTTGATTTCCTAAAAGTTTCTTAAGAAGATTATAGCCAAGATATTGGTTTAAGGAGTAATCCTAAAAACATATTACAATGATGGATATATAGTATTTTATTTTCCTTAATTTTTATTAATGGGTGGGGTTTAGGGGTCATTTACAAGTCAAAATGACATGTATACATATATAACAATCTATGCACACAAAGCTTCCTTTTGTCTATTCTTAGGCATTTTGGAATAGCTAAAACATTCTTCCCGTGCTCAAACAAATAGTAAGAACCTATTTGTAGGCCTACTTAGAAGGATTTTTTATTTATGGATTTCAAGTTTTTTATACTTTTTTCATCATATTCACATGGATTTACACTTGTGTCTGTGCATCTAGGTAATTTGATAACAGTTTGGCAAAGATCAAATGGTTGACAAACTCAATCTCATTCAATTTGGGTCATTAATGCATGTGTAGACATGTAGGAGAGTAGTTAAAGGCCATATTACAAGCATAAATATCTTAGGGAACAAAATTGTAAGGAACGTTTTCACATGTACTTGTCCAAGATTAAAAATATCACAAGAGAGATGCAAGTGGGGATTGAGGTTTGAAAATCACATCACAAGTTACGGGGACAAGACAAAAATTTATAGGAGAATGTATGGTATAATTGTATAGATGCAATAAATTAAAGAATGGATGGGTGGTGAAAATATCAAATAAGGAAGGAAAGTTTACACAAGTGGGATTGGTGAAAGGTAGTATTAATGATGCACTTTGTAGGAAATACAAAGACCTTTGAAAGTTTACAAGGAATTTAAAGGGAATAGTGAGGCTAAAGTGTAGAATATTAGATCCAAACAACATGGGCTCACATATAGATTATAAATTTTCTCAAAAATTCTAAAGGTCTACAAGCAAGGAGGGAAGGAAGAAGGTGGGAAAATAAAAAAATGAAGGCAAGAGGAATGGTACCATGAGGTACACATATGCAAGTCAGGCTCACATTTTTATAAGAACAAAAGAAGACAAAATATGGAAAACTAAGGATGTGAAAGAGAAGGGAATGGAAGCATGTATGTAAGGAGTACAAACTTGCAAGTATAAAGTCTAAGTATTGCAAGGAAAGAAGAAAATCCAAAAATGTGGACATGTGGGGATACAAAGGTTGGAAGCATCTTTACAAGAGGTGTCAATGTACTTGGAAAGTCTTAAATTTCCACAAACTATATAGGAATTATAAAATTGGAATTGGGAGGGAAATCCACTAGTAGTGCAGAAAAAAAAGTTTTCATATTGAACCAACGGATGCAAGAAGTGGAAGTCAAAGTGCACTTTGCACAACAAAGAACAAATATGCACATTATGTCTAAAACTTTACAAACAACCAAGAAGGTGATCAATTTTAGCAATAAATGGTGTTACAAAAGTTTTTTCACAAAAATTAAACATCCCTAATATTTTGAAAACTCTACAAAAATAGAAGAACTAAGAAAAATAGACCTTAAAATAAAATTTTCATAAAATTAGCCCAAAATAAGGATTTTGATGGATGTATGGAAACTATTGAAGTAGTATGACCCATTTATGATTTTCTCAAATTGATAATTTGTGATAGTCAAATAGATGTACATAGGGTGATAGAGAGGTAGGAGACTTGGAAAATTTACAATCTCATAGTTGCCCAAATAGTAAATGCATGTGAAGGCATTAGCTAGACTTGTTTAAGTGTGTAAGAAGAAAAATATTTTAGAAGAACTAATCTCACCAAAGTAACATGGAGTCAATTTGACTAATGGGAGAATGGTATTTTTTAAGACATGTGGAGATACCTTCAAATGCCGCACAATATGACATCCAACATGCAAGATAATATGGTGTAGATTCAACTGGTAGGTACTATATCTTACCATTTCTACACCAATGATATTATGTCATGAAATATTTAGTTTTAAAATGTCTTATAGATGCATGAGGGTTCCTTGTGGCTAATTTAACATCACATCCTTTTTATCTTATTGGTTTGTGGCTTGCAAGGAGAAAAAACAAGGACCCGCCTTAGTTATCGACTTGTATGCCATAGATTAATAATACAATATTATTTTTCATAGCTCTAAAACTTTTGTGGAGATGTTTTGAAATGTCATGTGTCTATGATTATGTCACAATTCTTATCCTTTGTTGCATGTTTAGACAAAGAATGGGGAGACCTACTAACTAATGGCATGTAAATGTTGGTTGGTGTAACATCATTTTGTTACATTAAAGTAACAACACTTTAGGGATGTTACAACCATTTATCCAGACATGAATCAAATATTTTTTAATTTTATTGCACTTGTAAATGTGATCTTCCTAAAATACATCAAATTACTAGAACCAAAAGAAACAAGGGGATCAAAAAGAAAAATTAGTCATGATCCCCAAGCTCAAAAATCATAATATTGTAAACTTGTTACTAATAATCATTGTGAAAAGAGAAGAATTGTGTTGTAACAACACAACAATCTCTAACCCAATATTAGATTGGTTGAGATACAAAGGTGAGACCATTAAAATATGGAAAACTGCAATTGTATGCAACTGTGAAATTAGCTTGCCTTAATCTTGAAAACTAGTAGAGATATTCATCTTGTTTGTCATACTTAAATTACCCACTTAACATGGGTTTTATAACATTAATTTATATGAACATAAAATATCAACGAAATGAATATTATTTAAGCATGAGATATTATTAAAAAGAATGTCACAAAAACTACAACACAAGAAGATCATCTCACAACACATGATTTATGTGGAGGAACCCTTACAAGAAACACTCCACCAAGAAGAGAGGTCAATCATGCATTATCATCAAATGTATGAGACTAAAATACATCCAATTCCATCACTCTTATGTCTTCAATTCGATAGGACTTTGTTGCCTATACAAACAAAGATATAACTCTACTATCCAGATGTGCCAATTTATAGGAAAGTTGGAGTGAGAGTACCACTATGGTACATCTCAAAACAAGAGGCATATATCACCTCCAACACCATACACTCCCTTTGATGTTCCACCCATTAACATAGTAAAACTAATAAAATAATCACATGGACTTCATGTGGATGCCCAACCCATAGCCAATCAAAATTGGCCAACTCCAAGTGCTTCATTACTCTTAACACCTTTAACGACTGAAATGCATTGTCATGCAACACTTAGCACCCCACTATGGACAACATGCACTGACATGCAATTCAATTTGGCTCCACCACCAATGTGGACATTTCGAAATAATATTGTTTCATTATGCTTTATTCCCATCGTCATTAATTGTGTACATTTTGTATGAGTGTGATTACAACATGTCATAATTAAATAATTACAAAATATTTTTCCAACATATCCTTAGGTGTCAAAGTACACCTTTTAAGGATCATAAAAACATGAAAATAACTTAGGATTGCATGGTTAATGTCACCTTATCCTAACAACAATAAATAAACACATTAAATAATATTTTGCCAAAGGATAGAGTTATGATGACAAAAAGAGGGTGTTCTACAATAGCTTAATTACAAGGGAGAATATGATGCAATTTAAGGGAAAATAGGGTATGATTTCTAACACCACAATAGATGACATACTTTTAGAAAGAGGAATTAGGAATACAAGTGAGAAGGGGATATAATGAGTATTCAAATCTCAATATTTTATCATGTGCTTGTCGTTGCTCATGCTAAGCAATTTGAAAGGGGCTCTAATTATTGCATTTCTTGGAGTGGTCTAAATATAGTTTTATATACAATAAAGCGCCAAGTTAAATTATCAAACTAGGCAACCAATAACTCATTTTGATGGTCTAATCTATGGTGTGCACTATAGGAAGAAACATAATGATGGTTAGGTTTAGTGGGAATTTCCATATAAACTTAATCTGAGTATCATCTTTTGTAGAGGAAAAAAGGGCCAATTTAGAACTCATGTGCAAAGATTTCTTAATTTGGGTTCATTTGGTCTAGTTTGGATATTGTATTACATTGGACACTTTAATTATGGTGTACCATGAAGGATGACACACTCCTGAGAGGATAAATGTAGAAGCATGAAGAAAGGAGATGTCAATAAGTTGTTGAATCATAATAATAAATTATGAAATTATTATTGTTCGTGTTGAGCCATTTGAAAGGGACTATAATTATAAAATTTCTAGGATTGTTCTATATATATATATCTATTACTTTCTTTAAAAAGATAATTCACTCTCCTTAGTCACCCATAAAAAAGATATTTACTACGTCAATTGCCAATTTATATAAATACCCACAAACCCTCCTTCAAAAACACTAATTAAAGCTCCCTTATACACAATTAAGAAAACTTGATGGTAAACAAAGTATGATTTGGTAATGGAATAACTCATCCTTTGGTGAACAACTTATGTTTTTATGATATCATATATTGCACCTCCTAAGGAGGAGTATGAGGTAATGACACATGGCATATATAGTTGATATGGGGTGCTTGCATATGCTATAAGGTGTACCTTTTTCCATGAAGAGTCAAACCCACACACCATGAAGAATTGTGAACCTTAAAAGGAACTTTATTTTACAAGGAATGTGGCAAAGTCTCATACAATATAAATAAAGTGTAAGTGGTCTCAAATGTTATAAGTTTTCTTATATTTTGAATATAATTGTTGCACATGTTATGAAGGGTAATGAACCTTAAAAGGAGGGTATTTCATTTCTAATTTCTCTTTAAAATCTCTTCTCATGGTTTCCATCAAGGGTTGAATTTCATAACTTATAACTAGGTATATATATGCAAAGAATTTGTTTATGGGCAAATTTACATCTTTAAAAACTATACTGAAAAAAGCGCTTTGCAAATTGATGTACCCGGCAGGTATCTGAACTTTTCGCTCAGCTCCCTCGCACGCTCCTCGGTAGGGTACCATTAATGGCGTCGACATCACCTGGTGCCATTAATTCTACCTCAAATTCAAAGGCATTTAACCTAGCAGGAAGAGATGCCACTCACAAATCGACCTCTGATAACTCCGCTAACCCTAAGGAGAACCTTCAACGTTTCCCAGAGGCTTCCAAAGGCATTGTAGGAGGAGGCGCTCTGCTAAATGGAGAAGAACAACCGGCCACCCCCAAAGAAAAATCCTTCAAACAGGTCATCCAGAATGAAAGCATCCTGCCAGAAGGAACTTCCTTCCTCGCAAGTGCAACACAAGGGGTTTCTGCCACCGAGGGAAATGGAGGTAAGGAACCTGTTCCTCCCAAGTTAGTTATTAAACCGAACTCATAGATGAATGTTGCTATCAATCAGGAGAAGTCTAAGATTAGAGAATGTGCTATTTTCTTTGCTGCAGTTGATAGTTCCAGAATCCCCTCTAGGAACTTTCTTAATGATTGGTTTCATAAAACATGGGGACAAAAACTAGGTTTTCATTTCTTGTATGGTTCAAAAGGGTTTGTTCATTTTTTTTTTTTGTGACCCTAAAGCGCAGAAATCTATTGTGGGCAAACAATTTTGGAGAGTCGGCCCCTGCGATTTTAGGGCAATTCCCTGGTTCCTCGAAGCCTCCCATGACAAAGTTCTAGCCCTTTCCAGCCCCAGATGGATTATCATTGGCAATCTTCCTCCGTATTTGTTAAATATCATTCTTCTTGCACTTGAGCCGATAGGCAAAGTTCTCATAATTAACCAGTCTAACACTCTCATCCCTAACACGGATGTTCATGTCCTCCTCTCTGTCAAACCCAGTGTTGACCTCCCAAATTCTCTGCAATTTGACCTTGACCCCGTGATTGTTTGTTGCCCGATTATTTTCCTGGGTGGCTTAGATGACTGCTTTGTGTGCAGGAAAGGAGGACACAAAAAGCAAGAGTGCCCTATTATTTTGAAAAGGAATGCATGAAATAAAAAAGTTACTCCTCCTCAAAACCCTAATAACATTCCAAGCTCAGAGGGTCATGATGCTTCCTCCAAGATTAATACCACTTCTGAGTCTCCCCCCACTGTTCAGATCTCACCCCCCTCTGCCTGAAACCAAGACTTTGCTGCTCTCACTACTACACTGGACAAATTGAAAGGAAAATTTAACTCCCTCCCAAAAGATTTATTTGTCAGTTCTAAACCCATCGAAGGCATTCCCAACATTGAAACCCTGGGTTTTGGCCTTATTGATCCCAAGTCGAAACCAAAACATATAATTAAGAATGCTCAACAACTGGTTGTTGATAAGATCAGGGACAGAGCAAGGAAAAAAAAAAGTGATTCTCGGCCCAAGTGGAAAACTTACTACCTTCCTCTATGGCAAAGTCCTCTAAAGGATTCAACTCCTCCCTCTGCTCCCCCTATAGGGAGAGTGGACAAATCAAAGGCCTCCCCTAGTCTCTCCACATTTGAGAATTTAACTTCTTCCCCCTATCAGGGTGGTGGGATGAGTGGGGGATCCCCCCCTCCTGTCGATGATGAAAGGTTGAATGCCTTCTCTATTGTTGTTATTCCAGTCCCCCCTCCCCTTCCACCACCACCTGATAGGTGGAATTATGTAGATATTGAGAAGAGGAGTAAGAGAGGATCCTCTCTCCCTGCAGAGGGAACATAGTTGGGAGTTGTGCAGAAGAAAGACTTTGAGCTTGAGGAAGGAGAGATTGACTCCCTGTGTGGTGCCCATCAAAAAGAGAGCTCAAAAGAGACTTTTGTCTTTGCAGCTGATCCCTCCAAAAGCATTAAAAGAGATGATCAAAACATAAAGACAAGCCCTCCATAATTGGGCTTAGTTAAGAGGAAGAAAAGGGGTAGACCCCCTCTAGCTAGTGGCAATCCTAAACCCTCTAAGGCCCCCAGAGTGGATATACCTAAATGCTTCAAAGGATTTAGGAAACCCATGGAGATAGATTGATAATCAGTTGCTATGTTATTAAACTGTGCATCCTGGAATGTTAGAGGATTGGAAGCCTCTGACAGGAAATATATGGTCAAAAGACTCCTTAATTCTCACAGAGAGTTAGACATTTTAATGCTGCAAGAAGTCAAAGCAATAGGATTTGAACTTGATATTGCACTTAAGTGTATCTGGAAAGATGCTACATCCTTCTCTACTAAGCATCCTAGGGGTAAGAGTGGGACCTTGATCTTGATTAGCCCTTCTTGGAAAATATTTTTCCAAACATGGGGCATCTCACCCTGTAACAGAGTTGTTTGGGTTGGGATGAAGATCAAGGATTTTGAATTTGGTATTTGCTCAATTTATGCTCCAAATGAGAACAGTGGCAGGATTGAATTATGGAGGTGGTTAGCAGACTTAGATTCCATTCCTTGGATAGTAGTAGGAGACTTCAATATGGTGTAGAGGGCTCAAGATAAGTTGGGTGGACTCATGTTTGATTGGAAAGGCAACGAACCCCTCTACTGGTGTAGATTGGTTAACAAACTCAACCTATTTGACCCCTTAGCAGGGAAAAATAGTGAATCAAAAGGTATCTGGTATACTTGGTCCAATTTTCAAAGAAGAGAAAGAAGGATATACTCCAGATTGGATAGGTTCTACCTCAATAAGCTCTGGTTCAGTTGTCAGCCCTATCCTGACAATAACTGTGTTAAGGTTCTTCTCTTCACCCTATTAGACCATCACCCCATCTTTTCCTCTATTCAGTTCATTGGAGACCAAGTCTCTGATGCTCCCCCTAAGCAAGGCTTTGTTCTGAATACTTCCCTACTGGGAGATGAAGATGTGCAGGTTGCGGTCAAGATCATTGCCTGGTATAATGAGAAGGTTGCACATCATGAATCAGATATTGATAGATGGAATCAAACCACCAAATCTTGGCAGATTATGCTTAAAAAAGTAGGGATTAAGAGAGCTAAAGATTCTAGATTGTTAGAATATAATCTGGTGGAATCTCTGCAAGAGGCGGAAGCAAAGATTCAAATGAACCCTTCCTCTGAAGAACTACTTGAAGATGTTGTTGCTTGTAGAGATTCTCTCAGGAATATTCAATTGGTCAAGACCAGAGGAGCTAGAATTAGAGCTAGGATCAAATGGATTAACCTGGGGGGATAGAGGCTCCAAATTCTTCTTTCAAACCCTTAAGAAGAATGAAGCTAGGGATAAGATTGAATGTATCAAAGTGCATGACTCAGTGGTCTCCTCTCAATGAGATATTCTCAAAACCTTTTCCTCCTTCTACTAGAACTTGTTCTCTTCAGAAGATGTTGACCCCTCCATGGAGGAAGCCAGGGGTAAGATCAAAACCCTTATCCCTAAAAAGATAAAAGAGGATGAAGCAAGATTATTGGACAAGGAACTTACTGAGGAAGAAATAAAAACCACCATCAATAGAATGGCTAATGATAAAGCGCCATGTCCAGATGGGCTGCCAATTGAATTCTACAAGACCAACTTAAATTGGATTGGGCCTAAGCTTCTTCATGTTTACAAATAAGCTATTGAAGCAGGCACCCTTGGCCCTAAACTAAATGTTGGCCTCATTAAACTCATTCCTAAAGAGGGTGATAGGCTCCTAATAAAAAACTGGAGACTTATTACTCTTCTGAATGTAGTATACAAGATTCTAGCCAAAGTTCTTGCAGTAAGGATTGAGAATCTTCTCCCCTCTGTCATCAATAGCACCCAAATAGGATTCGTCAAGGGGAGACACATCCTTGAGAATCTTATAACATGCTGGGAGGCTATGAACTGGGCAAAATTTTCAGGACAGAACTGTGCTATGCTCCTCATAGATTATGAAAAGGCATATGATAGGATTGAATGGAGATTCATCATGTTGATGCTAGAAGCCTTAGGGTTCCCTCCCTTCTTCTGCGGAATGGTATCAACACTTTTATATGGCACCATGGCTGTAATTGAAATCAATGGAGTCAAATCAGATTTTTTCAGCCTCTCCAAATCAATCAAGAAAGGATGCCCTCTATCCCCCTCCATGTTTGTTATTGCAACAGATTCTTTGCACTACCTCCTTAGAGATGATTCCCTCTCCCCTAGAGTGAAAGGTGTCCTCTTCCCCAATGATCAGGATGTATCCAATGTCCAGTTTGCAGATGACACCTCCATCCTCCTTCTACTTGAAGAGAACAATATGAGACTATTGATGAACAAGCTTGACCTTTTTTGCAAAGCCTCCGGCAACAAAGTCTCAATATCCAAATCTATTATGTTGGGGTGGGATCAGAATCCGCTTGACTAGTGGAATAACTTTGAGTTTTCTTGGGGAGGCCCTGATCATATGGTCAGGTATTTGGGTATCCCTTTCTCCATCTCCCCTAATCTCAATCAGATGTGGGATTGGATCTTTGAGAGGATTAACAGGAAACTCGCTAAGTGGGACAGTAACCTTCTTTCCTTCCCCGGAAGAGTCCAGGTATGCCAGAAGATTCTTTCTTCCTACCCAATCTATTTCTCCTCCATTTGGTTATTTAATCAACACCAATTCAACTCTATCCAAAAGGTTATGAGGAACTTTCTGTGGTCTGACGGCAGAGGGAACAAAATATTCCATGCAGTTTCTTGGGAGTGGTGTTCTAGAGATAAATCCTAGGGAGGTCTTGGCCTCAAAGACCTCAAGTCACAAGGCATAGTCTTGGCTATCAAATGGATAGCTAAAGCAGGGGAGGGGGAAGAACCACGGAAAGCACTGGTGAGAAAAAATCTACAATTGGCACACTGTAATAGACCTAAAGGTTGGCAGAACCTTTGTTTTACTGATACTCTCACTATAGATAATAATGTAGTCGTTCAAGGATCCAGTGTTTTCAGGAGCATTTGGAAGGCATGGAAATATGTTAAGGGTTTTTTGACCAATAAGGGACTAGTTGAGAATAGTGGAAAGATCTACAGACTCAAATCCATCTGGTGGAACCTGAAACATGAGGATAAAAAGCTAGCACTTTTACAGGGCTATTCAGCAAAGAAATGGACTGGAGTTGGTATTGCAACCTTTGGAGATATCATCTAGCTGGACATACTTCCATCATGGGAGTGGTTTGAATCCCAATTCACTATTCCCTGTACCCAATGGAGAACCTACTTTGTCCTCAAAGATGCCTTTAATTCCCTAGGTCATGTTAAAGGATGTTGTATTGAATCCCATTGTAGCTTCCAATTATGTTGGCTTGACAATACCCCACTTCACCTTGGTAAGTCTAAATATCTTTATCAGTTGCTAACTAATAGTGGTGACATCTTTGCTCATGCGAACCGTAAGTGGGACCTGGATATCCAAGATTCTGAATGGATGAAATATTTTAGAATGCTGTGGACTAGACCTGTTGAACTGAAACTCTCTTGCTTTCTGTGGAAACTGATCTTGCACAAACTGCCATTTAAGAAACCGAGGGGAGAACCAAATATCTGCATTGTGTGTAAACAGCCTGAATCTGTCAACCATGTCTTTTTTGAGTGTTTGTTTGCCTCGAAAATCTGGAATATGTTTGGACTATCATATATGACTCATTTTAATGCTCTGAATATTATCTCTGGTACTATCAACTACAACAAATTTTGTAACTCATTTTGGACTTTGCTTTCTTCTGTCATTCTATGGTTCATCTGGAAGGCTCGGAATAATGATGTACTTGCAGGTAAGAACAGGAACCTTACTGAGTCTCGCAAGAGACTCATATATCTTGATATTTCCATGTAGGTCACGGTCATCATAAAGATGGAGAGCAAGTTCTTGCAAGTGCTGAGGGAGGGTAGCACTACCATAGAGAAATCAGAAATAGCACACGGATATACTACGATGAAAGACAAAGATGAGTTTGAGATCACCCTTGTGGAGTTCATCCAAAAGCTGAAGCATGAACAACAGCAAAGGGAGATGAGGACTGCAAGGGATGGTGACTACAGAGTCATTGGCTACAATTCTGTCTCCTCGGACACTAATGGCGAAGAGGAAGAAGAAGGAGATAGCTCCTCCTGAAATCTTTGTTGTCTCTTTTTGTTAGCAGCATACTTTTTTATCTAGTTATGTATTAGCAATTGACTGTATCGCTCAGTAGTACTGAGAAGTTTTGTAACACTTTAAGAACTCAGCTCCGTTATATGTTGTACTGAACAGTTTATAAATTATATGCAATAGAAAAAAAAAGAATTTGTTTATGACAGTTACAAATTCCACATTACTTCGAATGTCGGGTTAGTCAATTGTTAAAAAAAGAAACATTACAGATTAGATATGGATGCAATTATAATAATTTATGACTTTTTAATGATATTTTCATTCTCTTATTTTATGTGATCCAATCACAATGTTTTATACAACTTGAGTCTCATACACTTTCCTCAACCTTTGTTCCACTCAACAATGTCAACTATGTGCTTGTCTACACTAAGTACATCACTATTTTCTTCACACTTTGCTGAAATTTTCACTCAACTTTGTGCAATAATTATTGCCTATACAACACATCCCTACACATGGAAACACATATTTTCACTCAATGATCGACTAGTTTAACAGTGCAAACAACTAACACATGACTACCTTTGGCACAACTTCTTGAATTCCAATTGCTATCTCACACTACAATTGGAGCCATATGAGTTATACACCTACCACCATCCTATACACATGTAATGCACAAACTACATATGCAATATTTATTAACATATTATTGAAGGATTGGTTGGTGATGTTGTATATCAATATTTGCATTATACAAAGTATAAGCAAAGAAGAATGAACCAATAAATATACTATATACATGCATTATATATTTTACATGTATCTTCTCCAATGTAATATATTTATATTATGCAGTCTTTCACTCCTATTTAATCTACTTTAGTATTCTAACTTAGGATTACATTTGTATAATCTACAAATATTATAGATTACAAGCTAATTTGTAGACTTGTCCCCTAATCCACTTAGGGATAAAATAATTGGTATCATCACCTGATTTTTTCTATTCAAACTCCAATGTAATAACAAAAGTTGCAAAAGGATTGCACTCTTGGGTAAAAATCTACACATTCAATCAAACACATAGGGGTAAGTGCACAAAGGTGGGGGACCAAAAGGGGGTATAAGATGCGTCTTTTTTTTTTTTTCTGAAATCAACAAACTCTGAACTTCAACGAGAAATTAAGGATAGTTAAACTCATAATTTTAAAATGTGACAAAAACAAGAGTTGTTCTACTCCGAATCTAGTTTCTAAACTACTAATTTATTTTAGAAAGGGCAGAGATTAAGGCCCTCAAAAAGGGGGAGCACAAAAAGTGGTCCTATTTTTTGTGAAAAAACATAACATAGCGTCTAGTGTGCTCCCCCTAAAATGTTAAGTTTTTTTAAAAAAAAATTAATCGCTCTTGTGATAAATTAGCTAACACCACCTAGTTTATCCTAGATTTTTCTACTATTTTTTTTATGAAAGTGTGATTTTTTTCCATTTTCCGAAGTGGACACATCCTGAAAACGTGAAATTTCTATGTGCTCCCCCTAGAAATCATTGAAAACTAATTGAAAATCAAAACTTCTTTTTTTAAAAGTGTGTAGAATGGAGTCTAGTTTCTGAAAATGTAATTTTTTTCAAAATTCAATGAACGAGCCAAAATCTAAGCCCAAATGAATACACGTTGGTTTTTGACAAAAATCAGACATACTTAGAAAAGAAATTAGAGATGAAAAGCTTAACATAATGAGAATTCAAAATAAATTACATGGTTAGATAGCTATCAGAGAGATCTACAATATCATGTTGTTTGATTTTATCGTTATTGAACCACGTGTAAACTTGACAGGCAGCACACAAGAAAAATGTTATTTTTTTTCTAGGTTTGCTGGAAAACACGTCTCAGACCTGTTTGAATCCTCCAAGCCTTTGGGTTGGAACTCCAAGGAAAATCCAAGCCTTAGGCTTGGTAAAATTCAATGTCATTAAAAGGGTGTACGCCTTATAGGGCGCACGACCTATACTCATTATAGGGCATACGCCCTATATTAGACACAAAATAACAAAATGAGAGAGAGAGAGAGAGAGAGAGAGAGAGAGAGAGTACATCTTAGGGGTCTTATGGTGTCCTAAGGCACAGTGATATGTCCTATGACCCTTTAAGACCTGTTAATGTGTACTAGGAACCCTAAGATGTATTCTTAGGGTTCCTAAGGGGTCGTAAGGTTTCTTAAGGGGTCCTAGGACACATTAATGCATCTTACAACCACTTATGACCCCTTACGACCCATTAGGAAGCATAAGAGTACATATTAAGGGTCGTAAGGTATCTTAAGGGGTCCTAGGCCCCATTAATGTGTCCTTACACCCCTTATGACCCTTACAACTCCTTAACAAGCCTAAGAGTACATCTTAGAAGTTGTAAGGTGTCTTAAGGACCCCTTAACACCCCTTACGACCCTTAAGATGTACTTTAAGGCTTCCTAATGGGTTGTAAGGTGTCATAAGAGGTTGTAGGACGCATTTATGGGTCCTAGGACCCCTTAAGACACCTTAGTACCCATTAGGAACCATAAAAATACATATTAGGGTTCCTAGTACATATTAACGGGTCTTAAAGGGACATATGACACATTACTATTGCTTAAGACCCCTGACAACCCTTAAGATGTACTCTAAGGCTTCCTAAGGGGTCGTAAAGTATCATAAGTGGTCGTAGGATGTATTAATGGGTCCTAGGGCCCCTTAAGACACCTAGTACCCATTAGGAACCATAAGAATACATATTAGGGTTCCTTGTATACATAAGGGGTCTTAAGGGGTCATAAGACACATTATTGTGTCTTACGACAATATAACACCCCTTACGACCCCTAAGATGTATTCTTAGGGTTCCTAATGGGTTGTAAGGGGTCATAAGGGTTTGTAGGACACATTAATGGGTCCTAGGACCCCTTAAGGCACCCGAGTACCCATAAGGACCCCTAAGAATACATATTAGGGGTTAGATTACACATTAAGGGGTTTTAAGGGGTCATAAGACACATTACTATGTCTTATGACCCCTTGAGACCCCTTACAACTCTTAAGATGTCATCTAAGGCTTCCTAAGGGGTCGTAAGGTGTCATAAGATGTCGTAGGACACATTAGTGGGTCCTAGGACCCTTTAAGACACCTTAGCACCCATAAGGACCCCTAAGAATACATATTAGAGGTTCGATTACACATTAAGGGGTTTAAGGGGTGATAATACACATTACTATGACTTAGAACCCCTTAAGACCCCTTACGACCCTTACGATATACTCTAAGCTTCCCAAGGGGTTGTAAGGTGTCATAAGTGGTTGTAGAATGCATTAATGGGTCCTAGAACCCCTTAAGAAACCTTAGTACCCATTAGGAACCATAAGAATACATATTAGGGTTTGTAGTACACATTAACGGGTCTTAAGGGGTACGACCCCTAAGATGTACTCTTAGGGTTCCTAATGGGTCATAAGGGGTCATAATGGGTCGTAAGATGCATTAATGGGTCCTAAGACCCCTTAAGACACCTTAGTACCCATAAGGACTCCTAAGACTACATATTAGGGGTTTTAAGGGGTCATAGGACACATTACTATGTTTTAGGACATTATAAGACCTCTTACGACCCCTAAGATGTACTCTTAGGCTTTTGAATGGGTTGTAAGGTGTCATAAGCGGTTGTACGATGCATTAATGCATCGTAGGACCCCTTAAGACACCTTATGATCCCTAAGATGTACTCTTAGGCTTCCTAAGGGGTCGTAAGAGGTCATAAGGGGTCGTAGGAGTCATTAAGGATTTCTAGAAACCCTTAAGACACCTCACAACCCCTTAGGAATCCTAAGAATACATATTAGGGGTCATAGTATACATTGAGGTGTCTTAAGGGGTCATAAGACACATTAGTGTGTTTTAGGACCCCATAAAACCCCTTACAACCCCTAATATGTACTCTTAGGCTTCTTAAGGGGTTGTAGGATGCATTAATGGGTCTTACTACCCCTTAAAATGCCTTACGACCTCTAAGATGTACTCTTAGTCTTCTTAAGGGGTCGTAAGGGGTTGTAGGATGCATTAATGGGTGTTAGGACACCTTAAGACACCTTAGTACCCCTTAGAAACCCTAAGAATATATATTAGGGGTCCTAGTACACATTAAGAGGTCTTAAGGGGTCACATGACACATTAATATGTCTTAGGACACCATAAGACCCCTTACGACCCCTAAGATGTACTCGTAGGCTTCCTACGGGGTCGTAACATGTCATAATGGGTTTTAGGACGCATTAATGGGTCCTTGTACCCCTTAAGACACCTTACAACCTATAAGTTGTAATATTAGGCTTCTTAAGGAGTTGTAAGGGTCATAAGGGGTTGAAGAACACATTAATGGGTCCTAGGACCCCTTAAGACACCTTACGACCCTTCATATGTACTCTTAGACTTTCGAAGGGGTCGTAAGTGGTCATAAGATGCATTAATGTGTCCTAGGTCCCCTTATGAAACCTTACAACCCCTTAGGAACCATAAGAATACATCTTAGTGTTCCTAGTACACATTAACAGGTCTTAAGGGGTCATAGATCATATTACTGTGTCTTGGGACATGATAAGACCCCTTACGACCTGTATGATATACCCTTAGGCTTCCGTGTGTGTGTGTGTGTTAGAGAGAGAGAGAGAGAGAGAGAGAGAGAGAGAGAGAGAGAGAGAGAGAGAGAGAGAGAGANGTGTGAGAGAGAGAGAGAGAGAGAGAGAGAGAGAGAGAGAGAGAGAGAGAGAGAGAGAGAGAGAGATTAATGGGTCCTAAGACCCCTTAAGACACCTTAGTACCCATTAGGAACCATAAGAATACATATTAGGGTTCCTAGTACACATTAACGGGTCTTAAGGGGTCATATGACACATTACTGTGTCTTAGGACACCATAAGACCCCTTACGACCCCTAAGATGTACTCTCAGGGTTCCTAATGGGTCATAAGGGGTAATAATGGGTCGTAGGATGCATCAATGGGTCCTAGTGCCCCTTAAGACACCTTAGTGCCTATAAGGACCCCTAAGAATACATATTAGGGGTTCGATTACACATTAAGGGGTTTTAAGGGGTCATAAGACACATTACTATGTCTTAGGACCTGTTAAGACCACTTGCGACCCTTAAGATGTACTCTAAGGATTCCTAAGGGGTTGTAAGGTGTCATAAGAGGTGGTAGGATGTATTAATGGGTCCTAGTACACCTTAAGACACCTTACTACCCATTAGGAACCATAAGAATACATAGTAGGGTTCCTAGTACACATTAACAAGTCTTAAGGGGTCATAGGACACATTACTATATTTTAGGACACCATAAGAGCCCTTATGACCCCTAAGATGTACTCTTAGGCTTCCTAAGGGGTTGTAACGGGTCATAGGATGCATTAATGGGTCATTGTACCCCTTAAGACACCTTACGACTTCTAAGATGTACTCTTAGGCTTTTTAAGGAGTTGTAAGGGTCATAAGGGGTGTAAGGACACATTAATGGGTCCTAGGACCCCTTAAGACACCTCACGACCCTTAATATGTACTCTTATGCTTCCTAAGGGGTCATAAGTGGTCGTAAGATGCATTAATGTGTCATAGGACCCCTTAAGAAACCTTACGACCCCTTGGGAATGCTAAGAATACATTTTAGGGTTCCTAGTACACATTAACGGGTCTTAAGGGGTCATAGGACATATCACTATGCCTTAGGACACCATAAGACCCCTTATGACCCCTAAGATGTACTCTTAGGCTTCCTAGAGAGAGAGAGAGAGAGAGAAAGCTCTCTCTCTCTCTCTCTCTCTCTCTCCTTTAGAGCGGATGTGTGTCTAACATAGGGTGTACTCCCTATAAGGCGTACACCCTATGTAAGAACACAAAATAGGCTAGAGGGCGTGCGCCCGCCCTATGTAAGAACACAAATCAGGCTAGAGGGCGTGCGCCCTATAGGGTGCACGCCCTATGTGCGTATGGAGGACCAAAAAAGTATTTGGCACCTTTTTTGGTTCCCCATCTTGGTGCATATACCCATAGAATATAGTATATAATGGGGATGGATGTGCACCGAGGGTTTTAGGGTAAAAGTTCAAAGATATGCCACCTATTTAGAAAGGAAATGAGCAATACTATTTTTATTTTTTTACTTGAATAACTTGAGAGTATGATATATGTGTACCTTTTCCTAACACTAAGGGATGCACACCACTAACTATTATAGACGACTTTGCACACTTGTAGAGCCTAAAATGTACATAAAATTTTGATGATTCTTTTTTGTTGTCTTTGTATGCGACTTAGCTACTTAAAAAATATTTTTTGGATCTTGGGTATTAACATCGAAGCTCCTTGTAGAATTTGATAAACATCAAAGGGTCAAAAAGTGGCCATTTCAAAGTGTTTCTCGATGTCTACTTAAAGATGCCCCATTAATTGTGCACTCAAAATTGCTAGTACTTATGGACATATGTCCTAGTAGTCGTGCACAAACGTATGAGTAGTGGTGTAGAAATGGGCCAATTATGAACCAAAAAAGCTAAAAATTGATTGACTATTGGTACATGTGAAACTTATTAATGCTTTTAGTTATCATTTTTTTGGCTCCTTTAAAATTAGTAATTAAGGGGTTGGGTGCACAAGGAGTGCACACCATTGGAATGCACTCAACTATTGGTTCTCTTCCTCTAGTAATCTCTTGAATAATGTATCCATGCACATTGACACACATTTTTCACTCAATTATCATTTAGATTGACACTACAAACATCTAACATGTGGTAGCCTTTACTCCACATGCTCTTGCATATTAATTGGCACCATATGAATTCAACACTTGGTGCCATCATATCCACATTTGAATAACACCAAACACACATGACACTTGACTATCGAAAGCCTAGTTGATGACCCATTATATCAATAACTACATTACATAAGTTATAGAAAAAGAAGAACCACCCAACTTTGCTACATACATGTCATTATAGATTCTACCTTTCTTTTCTAATATAATGCATTTACATTGCAAACCCTTACGATTTTGTCAAATGAGAAATTGCATTATAACATGGGATTCCATGTGAATATTTTACAAATCACACAAATAACAAGCTAATTTGTAGATTTGTTTTCTAATCCACTTACGAATTGAATCATTATGATCTATATAGATATTTCAAATTATTGATTATATTTTTTTAAATTAAAAAATACATAAATAGTCATATAACCATCAAATTTAGCCCTTATTTGACACCTTATAAACAAGATGTTCAATTAAAGGGAAAACACCCCAACAATTATTAGGTTTTACTTTACGGCCCTTAAGCTCTTATGCCACAATTTGAACACCTCTCAAATTTTAATGCTACTGTACTTGGAAAACAATTGCTTAACCTTGAGGTTTGGGGTTCATTTCATCAAAGATGATGCCACATCAACATAATTTTGTTGGGGTATCATAAAATTTAGAGAAAACAATTATTCACAAAAGAATATATTTGAAAATAGCTCTCAAGATGTTCTTGGCAAGTAATCACTCAACCTTGAATTTTAGGGTCCACCTCATTAAACATGATTTTGCTAGGATATCATACAAAATAAGTATATTTTTGAAACACCAATGTATCATTACATAATGGGATTCACCACTTAGTGTGTTGGTCAAGTGGTGGTGTTTTTACTGTGCCCCAAACCCCCACTGGGCCATTATGATCATGGGCTTGTGTCTTTGATAATCCAATGTGCTGCTTACTCGTTTGAGCCTCAACTTTGTTAAATGGGGATGAGCTCCCCTATTTGTGGCCTCATTGGTTTGTAGCTCTCGGTCAAAAGTGTTTCACGTGGGGCTGAAGGGCGTGTCGTGCCAGTGTCACTGGTCATGTTAAAAAGTTTATCAAGCACTAATTATAAATTTTTAAAAAACCATTACATAATTTATTTTTTGAAAGGGGTAAATGCTTTTGGTTGCTTTGAACTAGTGATGTCACAAGTAGGGGACCTCATCCTTGACATAAACACTTAATAATAACACACCCCAATGTGGTATGCACCTTGGTGGCAAGATCCACAACACCACAACTTAACCATCACACAATGCCAATATCAACATCATTACATAATTTGTTACTTTTTATATTATTTTTAAAATTTTTTTTCTAACGTGAGAATTTTCTTAGCCTGGCTCAAGTTATCAACATAATTTGTTAGTCTTTTATATAATTTATTTGATTTTTGGTAATACTGATTTTTTTTTTAGCTTGGTTGAAGCTAGGTGAGATCACAAATAGGGGACCTCATCCCTTACATGAACACACTAAGATTAATGTGAGTAGTTCAAACCTACAAGCCAAGTAGCCCAACAAGGCACAAAACTTATGAACAAACTAGCCCAATGAGGGCTTGGAATATGAAGTCACTAGTATGAATGCTAACAACCCCAATGTGAAGGCTCATCTTATGAGCACAATGAATCAACGAGGGCACAATGCATGTGATTACAATGGATCAATAAAGACATAATACCCACGATCACAATGACCCCACAAAAATATGTATCTTAGTGGCTACAACAACAATACTATGAATTGACCATAACATTATATGCTTAACAATGTTTTTTATATGTTGATATTGACATCATGTGATAGTTAAACTGTAGTATTGTTATTCTTGCCATCAAGGTTCGAACCCCATTGGGGTGTTATTGTTGAATGCCCATTGCTTATATTGGGGATGAGGTGCCCATTTACAACCTCATCGATTCATAGTTCCAAGTCAAAAGTGTTTACCCCTTTTTTTTTTGTGAAAATACTAAATGCTTTTTGACCCAGAGCTATGAACCATTGAGGTCACAAATGAAGGACCTCATCCCCATATAACCATTCGTTAATGGTCGCAGCTAAGCTCCCTACAAAATGCACCATTGACCAAATTTCAAAAACCAGAAAACCTGATAGATTTTTGCGAAATTTCCAACATCTGTTCTTCATGATATGCATATTTTGTGGTCGAAAACCACTAAAAAAAAAAAAATCACTCTATTTTTGCAAAGTTGAAAAAAAAAGTTTGACCTTCTTTTTTTTGGTTTGTTTTGTGTGGAGCTTAGCCCGTGCCTTTATTAATAGCACCCTGATGAAGCTTGGACCTTGATGGCAAGAACTAGACCACCACAACTTAACTATCCCACCATGTTAATATCAGCACATTTACCCCCTCTTTCAAAAATGATGTCTTATAAATGATTTATTTAAAAAAAAAAAAACGATAAAATAAATACATTAAAGACATACCCATCCTCAATAAATCCATATATATTTATAATTCAGTTATTAATTTAGGAGCTTTCACGTCACGACCAACAATAGCCAAATGAAAAAACATCTCACGTTGATTTTGTTCTCAGCCTTCTAGGACGGGGCATATGTCGCTTGCTGAAGTGTGAAAACCTAAGGTTGGAAAAACTTTTACTAAATTTAACGTTCCCTCATATTCTCATGTGGTGCCCTAGCTACCTAAAAGTGAGGAAATTGCTAAATTTAACGTTGTCTCCTCGTAATCAATATGCCCGATGTTAAAAAGAAAAACCACGTGAAGAGACGTTCACATAAGTGTTGTATGGGATTCATGAAATCATATGTAGTTTGCCATGATGTAGTGGTGACGATGCGCATCCACCTACAATAATAATTGTGAGGAGAAAGCAATCCAAATCCAAATGCAAATGCAAATGCATGCACGCGTGGGAAAGGTGGGAGAAATCCCATAATAATACTGCAATACGTTAACCAACAATTAAGATTTTAAGATTGGGAAGAATGCAATGTATAGTTGGTATTTTGGATCAGGACAAGGGCCTGCCTACTACTCTCAACCTCCTTTAATGATGATTTGATTACCCAACATTAGGTTTTTTAAAAGGATTGTAGTAAAAGAATTGATGGGTTTGACAGAAAGTTTAAGATAGAGGGGGATAAATTAGTTACGTGCCTGCATGACGTGCGCGGCCATGCAATTCACAAATTAAAACCCACGTCTTCTTTTTTAGTTTTATCAGAGTTTGGTGTGGGAGAGGATGGAATTTTGATGAAGATTTTGTTGTGGGTGGTGTTATTGGTTGTGGGAATTTTTATTTGGGGGATCTGAAATGGGGGAGGGATCGAACGTATGCTTCAATGAAAAATGCGGCGTTTCTCTGTCGGTGAGAAGGAAGAGCGGATGGCCACTTCGCTCGGGAAAGATTGCAGAGCTCTGTGACGATTGCGGGTATCAAACCTGTGACCTTGCCCACCTGACGTGAAATAATTTTTTTTTTTGTTACTTTTTAATTTTTTTATAAAATTAAAACATGGTCTTGGTAAATCTTAGATGGAAAAGTTGTAACGGCAAGTTCTTGCAAACCAAGATGGCAACTTTAGTTAACTGGGGACAGAGTAACTTTAAAATTTCAAGTTTGAGGTTGTTTTGGCAGTGTTGCATGATTGGTAAATGTTCCTGGAGACTGCTGCTTAAATGGTTTCTAATTTTTTGTTTCTGTGATTTTTATTTTGCAATTGTTTTTTTCTTACATCGCTATTTTTTTGATATATTTATCTCGTTGTTTTGGGAAACCCTGCCACCCAAATCAGATAGGGTTGTTTAATTCCTAAAATGAAGGTACTTCGTGTATGTTTATATACGTTAGATATTTTTGCCCCGGATTCTTTGGAAACCCTGCCAACCAATTGGGCATGGCGGTTATCTATGCTGTCATTGAAATGAAGGCAATTTGCATTTATTAGACTCATATTAGATAATTTTGCCCTGGATTCTTTGGATACATTGCCACCCAATCGGACTGTGGTGTTTATGCATGGTGTTACTGAAATTAGATTATCTTCATGTCGTTCAAAATCTATCTTCATGCTGTTAAATTACTTATTTGATTGCCTCAAATTCCTATCTTGAAATAGTGGATTATACTTAATGTGCATCCTGTTCAATGGTCAATGGCCATTTTGGAAAGTGGCAATGAGACTTGAACCTGGAGTCACCTGCTCTCAAGAAGAAAACTCTGCTAATCCTTCTCTCGCCTCATCCACGTGTAAAAATGGTAAATAGCCCTCCAGTTTTAGAAACAATTTGTTTTTATTGTGTTTGACTATCGAACCAGGTGCAGGTTAAGAATAGAAGAAAAAATGCCTTTCAACCCTAGGAAGTATATAAGAGTAGTATTATTTACTTAGGAAAGCAGCTTGGAGGCCTACCAAAAATCAGAAGCAAAGAAAGTACCCTGAAATTTTATCTTACTTAAAATTAAGTGTTGATAGTTCTATGTGAGTTTTCTGGTCTTGATTGTGGAAATAGCATATTAGATGCAAGGACTGAAAGAGAAAAAAAATCTACTCAATTTTCCAAGCCATGCGAAGATTTGACACTACTCACGGGGGAAGATCATGTGGTATGAAAAATTTCTTAATAAAGGTGTGGCTAACTTTCTGGACTGGTCAGAAGAAAGTGTAAGGTACAGTAGTTTAAATTTCAAAAAAGAGTACTTGCTGAGTGCATCTACTTCTCTTTAGTGCCATTGGCTATTCTTGGCCGCTTGTGGATAGGAATATTCAAGTTAAAATTAAGCTACATTAAGCTTCAAATTTTGTCTCTGAAGAGCAGTCTAAAGATAATAACCAACATGTTGGTAAACAACAGTAGATTGAAGACAGTTGTATGCAGACATATGTCTTAAAAATGAAAACCTGTCAAATAATTCTCAAAAATCTGAAATAAACATAATCCAGCTCCTGGATGATATGTTGTCCTCCAGTTACTAGTTATACAAAATCTAATGGCAAGTATATACTGTTCAAGTATCAACAGACAGAATAAATCTTGATGGAAATCAGCTGTACACAAGCAAAATTTGAATCATCAAAGAGTATTTATAGTCTCTGAGGAGTGAGGAGTCATTAGTTAATAGTTGCGTGTGCTAGCAAGACTAGTGTTGTGTGATTGAGGGTAAGCTAAACGTCCAAAAATCCTTAAATTTTTTCTTCAGTTTACAGTTGAAAACTTATATCACAATTCTTGTAAAATTTCAATAGCCTCCCAAAACAACCACTGAGGGAAATCTTTCTTCCTTACAAGCACTTGCTCTGAAGTTCTGCAAATATTTCACAGACAAAGTGGCTCTTTTTGGTCAGCAATAATTTGAAATTGAAGCAGTCTAATGTCTAGATCAAGATAAGGTCCACTAAAATATTGCATTTTAATAAAAGCTCTTCCTGGATAAAGGACAAAGAGCCAATTTATATAATTAGATTTTTATTGTCAAGGAAATGAAGCAAAGAATGATAATTGGAATTTACCAGTTGGCTGACATCTTCCATGTTTTTACAGACCAATGTGGAGAGATGCACTATGTACATTAAGAAGTTATGTTAAATATGTGAGGCAAGGAATGTAGATGGCAAGAAACATATTCTGCTAAAATCTGCTGCATTCTGATCCATTTAATCATTAATGTAATAAAACAATAAGTGGAGATTTGTTAAATATAGATGATGGGAAACAGAGACCACCATCATGTGCAGCTTTTTAATCTGTCCAGAGTTTTTAAAGATAGCCACCACATCAATACATGACCATGGGAAACACTTCAGCTCAAATCCTTTTGGGCACTGAACTTGATGACTGGCCATTTTACCAATTAAAAGTACTGTTGGAACACGGTGTTAAAATCGTTAGGGTGGACTCCCCTTGTCATATTCTGACATCTCACATCACGCGATCAGTAGCATAAATTTTCCAGCATGTCTCCTATGACCATAATGCCCATGTCACTAATAAAAGGAGCAGGCATTCCAGATAGATAGAATCCTACTACAAGCTTACACTAGTTTCATTTTAATTACCCTTTTGTCTTTGTAATCTACAATAAGGTTGCCAAGTTATTTTATTTTGGGGTGTAAAAGTGAGTTTGCAAATTCAATTTTCATAATCAAGATTCATTGGGGTAAAAGGCACACCAAAGACACACTTACAATGTTTGATTTTAAATCACAATACACTAAAAGTTAAAACAGTGAGAGTAATATTGGTTCATACTTTTAAGGGTTATTTGTGATGGAAGCATAATCCTTCTTCTGCAGAGTGTTTGGAAACATAAATGTGGCATCCATGAAGGGATTAAGTTGCAATATGGACATTAATTGTTTGAAACTTTGAACAGAGCTTGACTACTTCACAACTGTCATCAAGTATAAAAGAGATTGCTTTAGCTATATAGCACAACATGGAGAACTTTGTGCCAGGTAATGCTAAAAGGAATAAGATCACAAAATAGACTCATTGTGTGAACTCTGCACTGACTAAAGATAAAACGGTAAAGGAAAGATTTGGGTCCTGGTGCAATAATGTTTGCAAATGAGAACCACCTAGCACGGGGACATACCAATCAACTTTTGTCCCATGGTGCTTCAATGAGGTATACTGGTGGGTTTTAAATTGTAGACATTTCGTCCAATAGGTATTCTTTCCAACTGGTCAGTGTGGCATAGTGGTAAAAAAAATAAAATTATAGGCACAAATGGTTGAGAACATGAGACAATCAAGAGGACATCTAAGTAAATGGTGATAAACTGATATAAAAAATCATAAGTATCAGAGCTTGTCAATAATGGTGATCACTTCTAATCTCCAAGCTACATACATAACCTTTAGGGCCAAATCTCATCTTCAACTTACACTTAAGAGGAAACACAGCAAATAAGGACTAGTATAAATTCAGTCCTAAAAGGTAGGTAGAAGAGGAGTAAACCTCACCAAGTGATATGTTTTTTCTTAGCCAAAGTTTTTGCCAACTTCAAATCAACAGTTTGTGTCAAATAAACAAGACTTGCCCCCGCTGCCCCCCCACTAGCGTAAGGGTATCTTGAAAAAACTAAATCAATTCTTAATTGGAATCTATTTATATATCATATATGAGAGATAGGAGGGTTTCCTCTTTAAGTTTGCTTTCTAGGCCCTTCCGTCAACATCACAAGTGACACTCAAATATTTGCTAGTTGTGTAGTTCAAATGAAAGATGATTCTTTGTAACTTTGTCTAACGTTTAATTTTCATCTTTTCCTTATGAATGGTTCAGGAGTCATTTTTAACAGGTCTGTATGATTTGGCTAACTATGCTAATAATAGGTTTGTATTAGAGAGGTTGGAGAAAGTCCAGAGTGGAGGTGAAACTTCGTAATGATGGTGCCACTCCATGAGCTAGAATTTGGTTATAGCATATAGTAGGACATTTCTCAACATTGGCATGATGCAAGGTGTGTTCTTGCATGAATTGATTCCACATCTAAATAAAGCACTGTTATAGATATGGGAGAAATCCTGTTACCTTAGATTATTTCATGCTCCATATGGTATGAAGTGATAACATGGTGTGCCCTTTATGTCAAACCTTCAGCTTAGGGGTGTCTTTGTGATTGTGGAAGGTCAAATTATAGCTTGTGTTAGTGGGTGGAGTCTCATTGTATGTAAATAAATTGTTAACTGATATATAACATAAAGATGTTCTTTTTGGTCTGTGTTTACAACTGTTTTTATGCCTATAGCCTATTGCCATGTCAATGGTTTTGCTATTAATTTATAAAGGCACTTTAAATCAATGCTTAGGAAGCAGATTGCTTGTGGTACAAGTGCACAAGAATAAATCTTGTGAATCCATTGCAATTGCATTTAGTGCATTCTTTCTTCCAGTCGTGCTTTAGGGCTTATTAAACTGCTGTAGTAAGATGCTAAGCAAGAGCAACTACAACAGAATATGAACTAGGCTTCTGCATTGGTTCCTGTGACTTTATTGTTTTAGAGAGGGTAATTCACCGTGTTTTCTTTTTCTTTAACAATTGTGAATTTATCCTCTTGAACTTTCATATGTCATTTGTAACACTTATGCATTTTAATCCATTTCAGAGGTTAAAAGGTAACGTTTCATCATCAATTGTTCTCTGTGGTTTTAGGAGATGGTCAAAGATTCATAAATCAGTACTGAATGATTATGGCATATCAATAACATTGCTATTTTATTTTCCACAGACTGATTCTAATCAAGGAAAAGATAGTTTGTATGGTTCTTGTTATAAATCTGTCTCTCGTTCTTCACTGATATCACAGATGTTTATAGTTAAATGACTTGATGTGTTTTCAAGCTAATTTTTTTTCATGTTGAGTTCAGTTCCATATATGATCAAAAGAGATTCTGCGATACATTTCACTTAGAAGATGAAGGTTGGAGGACTTGTAATGTGTGTAATAAGGTGAGAAGACACAAATTTGTACTCCACGTTCATCATAAAATTTACATGGTAGGACTATACATTTTCTGTTGTAGACTGGTGTGAAGAATATTTTACTTCAGGCGTTTGTTTATCACCACGGCAATAACAGTTTCATTACTTCTGTGACATCTCTGAATTTATAGGACTCAAAATCATCAGTTTTCAAATGAAAAGTACTTTGATTTTTTAGTAATATTTGCTTCCTGTCCTCAAATGTGGATAGATCTAATGAAGAGTTGCTTTTGCAGCGTATCCATTGTGGATGTATTGCCTCTGCTTATTCTTTTTCACTAGTTGACACTGGAGGAATTGAATGTGTCAACTGTGCCAGTAAGAACAATGCTAATTCAGTAAGCTCACATTCCTATATCTGAATTTTCTTAGGCAAATTGATTTTCTATTTGCTTTGATAATTATAATATTGCTAAGGTTATAGAATTTTATTTTGTCGGCATGGAATTTAATGTACTATTTCAGTAGATAAATAAGCAACAAACAAAACTTCTTGTTACCTACCAAATTGTAATGAAGACGCTGTAGACTAGGGAAAATGAGTATCATTTGTTTTTTATTTCTGCATCTTTTGGAGTCATCTTCTAACAATCTCGAATATGACCGGTTACCTGCTCGAGTGTCCTTTTCATGCATACTCCATTTTGTAGCATAGATAGGCTTTGCTTATAATATCATTACAAAAATGCAACGCTACTGATAAAATTTTTGAGCATTTTTGGATATAAAGGTTGATTCCCATGGAGATAGAAATACAGTATAAATACTATTGAAATATTTAGCCATTAGCAATTAGAAAAAGAGACTCCTGTAACCCTGTTGTATATAGAATTCTCAGTTCTGTATTGTATGGATTATTCACTTCTTGTGATATTGCTATCAGGATTTAACTGTGTAGTTTTTTCATTTTTGAGTCAAACTTGTTGACCCATGTTTCATGAGTAGTGGTTCACACGAACCCATCTCTCATGAGAATGAATGGAACACATAGCATTCATTGCATCTAGGTGATGCTCACATAGGTGAAGCACTGGGACTTCCCAGGAGGTCACCCATCCCAGTACTACTCCATCTCGAGCGCTTAACTACGGAGTTTCCTCCATGGTCAAACACCACTCTGCTTGCAACCCCATTTGCAAAACCTTCAGCAAGTGTTCCATTCATTCTCCTGAGAGATGGGTTCGTGTGAATCACTACTCATGAAACATGGGTCAATGAGTTTGACTCAAAAAACTACACAGTTAAATCCTGATAGCAATGTCACAATTTGATTTGCTGTGCAAAATAATCTCCTACTTATCATGATTCACTCCTTGCTATGCTGCTCAGTAGTTAATGCGACATGTATTCTTTCTGATTCACTGTTTAAGTAGATACCACCATTTTGCACTCAAAGACTATTTTTTCACATACCACTAACTTGCACTCAGGCTATTTGTAAATTTTTAGTATAGCTACTGCCTTTCCTTGTCTTCTCTGCGAGTTAATCTCTTTTGTCCGTGCTAATAATTCTATATAAAAACTGTTTTCTCATTTCAATCAGAATGTACAAAGAAAGTTCCTTTTCTCTAATATTATAGTCAATCCAGTTTTCATGCTGATTACCAAGCTATTCTTGTTTCCTTGTTCTCCTTGTTTGTGCTTCTGAGACTACAGAAAAGTATGTTTGCTCAGTTTAATCACTATCTTTAAAAAAACCAACTTCATTCTCTTACTTTTTGCAATCCTGCTTTCATGCTGATTACCAAGTTTTAGTGCTTATTTGATGCAGGATGTCAGCATTTCCTCAATTTATTATCTGAAATCTTCTTAATTTGAATGTCTGCAGTATATCAGCATGTGTAATCACTGTGTTAATGGATATAACAGTATTAGGCAGAGGTTGTGATCTAAGTTTTTTTCTTTGATTTGCGTCTCACAAAGCAACTTTTAGGTTATATGGCTGTTACTTGTGCCTTTCACCTGCTTGTATTTATTTTGATTCCAAAACGAATTTGTTTCCATATATAGACTATAGTCTTGCTTATTCCAACTCTCATATTAATGTTTTTTTTCATCTATGCTCGTCAAGTCATCTAAGTAACAATAATACGTAGATTTATATATAAAAGTACAACAGAGAAAGAGGGATGTAAGAATGACAATGTTTTTGTTGTTCTATGGAGTTTACTAAGCTCTGTACATAGTGCCGTTCATTAAAGGCTCTTGACTTATTTAAGCCAAATGTTCCTACATGCTGGTTTAGAAAATTTCCTACTTTTTACTTCTCTGGTGAATTCTGTAAGTAGGATGTGGACATAGGGGGAGGGAAATCTGTTTGAATGTCTGGTTTTTTTTCATGAAAAATATTATACTTTGATATTGCTTTGGACTTAATAATTTGTTCTGAAAGAGTCCACATAAATATTCTGGATATCTCTATTGAATTCCAACTCTGCTGACATAATTATAGTGTTTTCTCTGTATAGAATATGGCTTGTAGTAACTGGATTTGCATTAATTTCATTCATGTTTTTCTAGTCCCTGTAAAGCATTCTGACAAACTTTTCAAGTCATAACATGATCATATCAGAATCTGCATTCTACTTTATGATTGTTTCTTGACAACTGAGATTTAGTATATCGTGTCAGCGAGTGAGATTGTAACATTGTTCTTTTGATTAACTCTTTAAGAGCCAACGGTGATTATTCAGTATGAATAAATTCCCCATATTTGCATCTTTATTTGTTTATTGTTTCTAGATTTGAAATTTATTTTCTGGATTTAATCATTGACAAATACTTGAATAGCTGTGGACTCCCATTGTGCATCTGTTTTTGCATTACTTGTCAATTACAATAGAATTTTGTTTGTGACATAGATGTTCTGATTTACATCTCTATTTGGATTTGACCCATCTTTTATTTTGACTTTTAGGTGTCAAACAGCACACAGCATCCATTTTTTTTTACATCTAAGCAACCCCAAGATGTGGCTGTAAATAGTTGGAGTGACGCTTTTGGAAGCAGAATTTCTCAACACCCTGACACTAGACAGTGGTTACAAGTTCCTAATCTGTGGCAGTCTACAAATGGTCAGTCAGATTTATCATCCTTGCAGCGAATGGCTGAATTGGACAGATCAAATGAAATTAGTCAATCTCTTGCAAATAATATGGGTGAACTATCCTCAGTTGGTGTTTTGAACAGGATGGATGTTGACCTGTCCGAGAGAATCAAGAATAAGGACTTGAAGCTAGGTATTTTCAAAAGTTCTTGTCAGAGTGGTCTTGAGGCAGTAAAAGATGTTAATGTCTCTGGTTATAATGGGATGGAATCGCTTCAAGGCAAACATGCCAAAGAAGAAGGGATTGTGGAAAGCAAACTAGAGTCAGACATTTTGACCGGAGCAGCTAGTTCTGTTGAAAATATTAAAGTTGGACTAAATTCTGTGCCCAGTATTGGTAGGATTTTAAAAGTTGATAACAGTTTGGAAGAACCAGCTAGTTCTCGCTTGAATATTTCATTAGGATCTCTACTTTCAAAGGACGATCCACCAACTGCATTCTTGGGGTTGGCAATCTCTTCTGGATCTCCAGATGAAGTGAAAGAATTGGGTAAAGTTTCTGCTGCTCAGCCGCAGCGCCAGCGACGTCAGATCTTGCCCAAACCACTTCATGCAAGCCCTAGCACTGGTTCAGATTCATCAAAAGATATACATCCTCAAATACGTGTTGCACGACCACCAGTAGAGGGAAGGGGTAGAAATCAGTTACTGCCTCGATATTGGCCACGTAGCACTGATCAAGAACTACAACAGATATCTGGAGAGTATCCTTCATCAGACTGTTACAAGTTAATTGTGTTTCTATGCACCTGAACATTTCTCCTAGTTAGAAACATTTTTCTGTTGAGTTTCTACCAATTTGTTTGTTTTCTTGACTTTTGTCAGCTCAAACTCTGTTATTACCCCTTTGTTTGAGAAGATGCTGAGTGCAAGTGATGCAGGTCGCATAGGACGTTTAGTGCTCCCAAAAGCTTGTGCTGAGGTGAGTCACCAATATTAGGAAGGAAGATGACCCTAAATTATTATTCTTTAGTTAATTTAATGTAATTTATGATGTTCTATAGTTGAAGTTTGTTAATATTGAATCTTATATTTGCCTTGCTGTACAAAATCAAATTTAATGCAATGTTTTGTAATTGGAATTTGCTAGATATCATATGAGTCACATACTTGTAACAATTGGATTTTATATCCGAGATTGAAAAAGTTGGTTACTGTGGCTACTTAATGTAGATTCCATACAATCAGGTCCAGACTAAATAGTGGACATGTTAACCAACATTTTATGTGGAAGGAAAAAAAGAGAACTTATGTGGCTATGGCATTTAATACTGGAAACTTACAGGATAGATTGGGGAAACAATATACAGGCTTCTGTACCATATTGATGAAGTGGTGGCTTACAGACGATAAAAATGCTGATACTAATTTTAGTGCCTATAGATTTCATATGCTTAGTTTTATAATACTGCACAATAAATACATATAGTCACTAGTGAATTCAATAGGCATGTTTCATTTAGACAAAAAAAAGGTGCTGCACTTCTGAATGTAATAATGGGCCATATAGACATAGTATCTATCTATGGGAAAAAGAAAGTGGATTTTTCCGTTTTTAAAACAAGGGAAAGCTACATTAGATTTTATCATTTTTGTGATAAATATAATTCTAAGACTTATTTCCACAATACCTTTTATGAAATATAATTCAGGCCTTAAGACATGGGAGCTTTCCAGTATTACGAATTATATTCAAAATATCCAGACGCGAATGGATTTATTATACAAAGCTTGATGCTGTAATATGAAGGTTGTAAAAATAAATATGGAAATGGGGGTTGTTGAAACATGAAAATTATGTAAACATAGACATGTTCTTGTTTTCACTAGTATCTGTATGAATTCGAACCTTTAATTCTGCAATTCATTTTTTTATAGATGCAGATTTAAAATAGAGAAGGGAAAAATTAACCTAACCGGAAGGGCTTGTTGTTATGCTTCTTTGACGACTTCTTGTTTTCAATTTCAACTGCATATTATGGGAGAAGAGGGGCATCATTGCAAGATATGAAAAAAGGGTTTTTTCATTGAACAACTAATTTGGCTCTGCTCGTAAGAGGACCCACACCATGAAGAAGAGGAAAAGTTAAGAAAACATTTGCCATGGAGAAGAGGTGAACAGAGCCAAAGCACTATTGGAGAGGATAATGTCCCTTACGAAACTCTGCTGCTATTGCCCCAAGCTTCGAAGAGGTGTTGTGAGAGTAAATTTTATCTAGGGTAGCAAAGACAGCTTTCAGTCTTTTTGAAAATTGAGCTTTCGTTAAAGCATAAAGTTCTGGGGTGGCTAGTGTTTCATTAAGGCTTGGCAGTGATGATAAAGCTACGCAAGGTTGATATTTCAATTCTTCTTGTTTTATTTATGGGAGAGAGGAGTCAGATGGACACGACTTTAGGAAATGTTCTGTAGCCAGGACTTTTTGGTTATGCTTACAGGTTGAATCCAATTAGCTATACATCGCCTCTATGTTGTGGTTTGTTTTTCTCACAGTAGACGCTTGGATGACTTGGGACAACTTGAAAGTTGCCATGCTATAGCTGGCTGCTGTTAGCCTCTTCTGGAACTCAAGATGTAATGCAATCTATCTGTTGGACACTTTTCTTCCCAATATAAGACAATTTAAGCTTGTCAAGCAGGACTCGTCTTCGCTAGCAAAGCCAGGTTGTCCTGGTTTTGTAAAGATGTTTGTAGTCGGCAAAGAACAAATAAATATTCCGTAGTTGGTTAATAAATAATTGTATTTTGTAATTGTGGTATTAGTCCCCAACCAAGATGTTAGTTGTCGGTCAGTACTTACCGACGGTTGGTAGCCTTAAGCAACTATGTGTATTATTTATATGTACTTCTTGTTCATGGTTGGAGACCGCTTTGATGATACTGTACTTATTGTGTATCTGAGAATTGGTAATAAGTCATATCTTCTGAATATGGTGCAAGTTAATTATATTCCTATGTTCTATAACTTCATATTTCTGTTTACAATAAGTGAATAAACAATGTTGACTTCTTGTCAATTGGAAGCCAAGATCAGATATTATCTTTCTTTTGTCTTATAGGTAGAGATCTTTATATTCTTGAGTGTTTTCTGTTGTAATTATTGAGTTGTTCATAGTAAGACAAGATGGCACCTCTTTTCCCATCCACATTAAGACGAGAAACCTGAAATTGAGAGATTAGGGTTTGTAAATATTACTTTGAGAATAAACAAACTCATTTAATCATTAACTATAGGGAACAAAATAATAGAAATTTTAAAATAGACCCCCAAAATGTGTTTGAATATTGTTTCATTATGGTAAAAGCACCCACATAATAAATTCAATCTTTTCTATGTGTCTTATTATGGTTTCATAATCTGTGTTATCAAATTGGCATATATACAGGGTGATTTTGGGTATGAAATGCCCTGGAATTAGATCTTGGTTTGAATCACCAATGGATTTGATTAGGGTATGCATTTTTCCTGCCCAAAATGTTTTCGAGTTTGGTCTCTTGAATTTGGTTGACTCTAGCAGCAACATGGTGTTGATGTGAGTTTTGTACCACTACATAACATATAGGATTAAACGCTTGATACAGGGTATCAAACACTCAACCCTCTCTTGAAAAGTATATACTCACGAAGAACATGAGTAAACACTCCAAGGTT
>MU226509.1:0-12310 GCA_018584345.1 Thuja plicata
TTGTCATGACAACTTTGCCAAGTTGCAAAGTTGTCATGAGCAACTTTTACAACTTTTTCCACTTTGACATTCCACTACTCTCAATGGTCCAATTCGAATCTAAACCATTATATAAGACCTTAAAACACTTTAAAACATCAAAATCAGAAGTGCCACTCCATTTTGGAGTCTTGGTCAAACTTTGACCCATTGTTGACTTTCCTAAGACTTTGACACTAGAGCCTAATTGATCGCACAAAACACTAGACTCTAAACACTCTTACCTCTAAACACACACCAAAACAACATTGGGACTTTATGCTTAGTCTTTATTACCTTGGTGGTTGGCTAAACCAACCTACAAGCCAAAAATGTTTGAAGATCTTCATAAGACCTTAAGGTGCTCCTGCACCATCAATTCACCAAGCGAGGTTAATTTTGATTATTTTTCAATTACAAGCTAGATGGGGTGTTTGAAAATAATTTAATATGTTATGAAAATTTTAATGAATTAATCTTGGATAATTTTATTGATGGAATTTTCCGCGTTTGAAAATAATTTACGATAGTATGAAAATGTTGTTGAATTAACCCTAGACTATTTTATGTAGGCTAATGTCTATTTTGTGCCTTTAGTTGGTTCTAATACTAACATAGTCAAAGTTTAAATAGATAACTTTTAGGATTATAAGAAAAAACTAATGCATAAAGGATCAAGCTGGTATACAATAATATTTCAATGTAAATATGCAAGTGAAACGTAAAAAAATGACACTTCATATCCCTTGTAATTTATTTTATGTCTCTTTTGGGTGGAATGTCTCTTGCTCGTATTGAAATGTGTCTCTACATAATCATTGAAACTCATTGTTGAGGATTGGATATGTTGGAAACCCATCAATAAATATAATTTTAGTATAACATACTGAGAATTTATCCATTCATTTTAGTTTTTCATATTTTTATTTTATTGAATGTTGATAGATAGAATTGGCATGTGGTGTGGGTGACTTTCACTTTAAAACTTTGGTAAGGTTTCTTGTGTGGTAATATAGATTTTAGTGGTTAAAGAGAATTTTAATTATCACTTATGTTTGATTCCTTGAAGTGCACACACTCTCACATTTAGATTCTCGATACCTATTTTCCAAAGATTTAAACAAGCACTGAATCCACCCATTCATGAAATGATGTTTAAAAGGAATTAGAATGGATTCAGATTTTCCTTTTTCTTTCTAACCCTTTTCTTCTCTCCCTACATTTTCTATTTTTTATCACAATGTTAGAATACGGTTTTATTAAAAAACTAAAATCACATAAGATAATTGAAACTTATGAAATTATGATTCTGGTGCAAGAGCACCTAGGGTTAAAAGCCCTCAATTTTTTTATGTTGAGTCTTCTCCTAGTTTCCTAGATAGTTCAAGAAGGTTTAGGGTGGTTTTGAGAAGCTTTGGTAATGTTGAGGTTGTTTTTGAGAAGTTTTTGTCCATTTGCCCTATGTAATGTCCTAGAGGATAATTTAAACCAAAATATGGATTGGGAAGACAAGATTCTTAGGATTTCATTTAGAGGTTGTTTTGAGTCTTAGGAAGTGATAATAGACCTTTGGTGATACATCTATGGAGGCCAAAACATGAAAAAGAAAAATTGCCAAAAAGATGTAAAAATTGCTCAAAGCAACATTTGCAACTTTTGAAAGTTGCTTGACAACTTTGCAAGAAAAGTTGATTTTGTGCTAAAGGTAATTATTTATCAGTTCTAGTAGTTGTTTTGGTTAAAGAAGGAATATTTAAGAACTTTAATGGTGAGATTCCAAGGTTGGATGTCATTTTGTTAGAAGTTTTACTCTTTGTAAGGTTGCAGAACTGCACTCTAACAATATTTTTCTTATTTTCAATTGCATAGTAATGTAAATGGATTAGATTGTGTTTATTTACATTGTAATTAGCTTCCAATGAGTTTCTATTACTTCTATGTGGAGCTAGTTTAGCAAATAGTCTTCATTTCGTAATCTAAATTAAAAAATTTCTTGTGTTTGATGTTCACTGGTCCAATTCTGCATTGTACATAGAAAATGGCTCCTCAAAGTTCTTCCCTCTGTGGCATGTAAAATGGGTCTATATAGAACGAAAGAGATGTCTTTTTCTATGTACATTTCCTTTTTCTTTTAGGAGTAGAGGAGTTAGGGTTTATTATTGAGCTCTTTCCCTAGGTGAGGTTGGCTATAGTGCGGCTAAGGAATTAGAGAATCAGATTTGGATAAAATACAAGGTTGGATTGAATGGAGAAATACAATGGTTGGAGGATGGTAATTGGGAGGTGAAACGACCCCCAGAGTAGTGGTGGAATTTGGTGGATCTAATTCATCAAGTTGTGAAGGAAAACACAGAGACTAGACCAATTAGCTCTATTTTTAAGGACAAAGTCCCTAAGGGTTTTAAGGTGTTGTACGGAGGATTTGGGCCAAGAACACCCTAAAAATAATTTGTAATTTTGTAATGGGTATATAGACCCTGGATTAGGTTTTGGGGTTCTGAGTAAAGTTTGGAAGTTAAACTAGTATTTGTGTCTGGTTAGGGATACAAGAAGAAGTCATTAGGATTTTTCCTAGTTTTTAGAAACTCGATGAGAAGATGGATAAATGATGGCTCCAAGTCTTCAAGAATTTTATAAAAAGACCTAATGTGGTGATAATTAAACCCTACAATGCATTTTGAGTGGTTTTGAAAGGTGAGGAGGAATCTACTCTTGTAGCTTTAGTGAGTACTAAAAGACCCTGTTGATAGAGTGGTTCTTGGTGAGAAAGGTACAGATCTTGGTGACTTGCCCTTAGGATTAGGGTTTTTGGAATCCCTAATAGGTCTAAGAAAGAGACCTTGCAAGAGAGTCAAGATGACTCTGGAGTTAGAATAACACCTCTACGTGATTGGTATTAGATCCCTAAAAGGACCTGTGCTAGTAAGTACATGAGTGATATGGAATTAGTGGGAGAGTCAACCATGGTGACCAATGTACACAAAGTTGGCTAAGAAGATGGATGAAAGAGAAGAGGAGAATAGACTCCTAAGGGAAAATTTGGTAAAGGTGGAAATGAAATTGGACGAAGTGCAAACTTGGACAACAAATTTAAGTGAAAAGGTGAGGGAGACAGAAGGAAAAGGCAAGTTAGTGGGAGAAGAAGACACAATGCTAGATCCAGATCCAGTACTTTAAGAAGATCCATTTATTAAGGCTCTAAAGGCCATGAGTGGAAAATCCTTAGAATGTGTACCCATATTCAGTGGCAAGATGGAACCAGAAGTGGTCATGGAATAGTTAGATGGACTAGAAAACCATTTTGAATGTGATAGTGTGACAGAGGCACAAAAAGTGGGAGTAACAAAAACAAGGTTGAGAGGGGCTGCCCTCACATGGTGGAAATTTATACAAGATGAGAGGGTTAAGGCAAGAAAGAATCCAATCACAAGCTGGAAAGGCATGGTGAAAAAGATTAGGAGACTTACCTACTGGATAACTATGAAGTGTAGTTGCACAAAAAGAGACAGAACCTTAGACAAAAAGATCTTGAAGTGAGTGAGCTTATATAGAAGAGTTCCAAAAACTTTGTCTAAGATCCCATATGATGGAAGAAGAAATATTAAGTGTGGCTAGATACCTAAATGGGTTAAGGTAGAATATCCAAGAGAAAATAAGCCTCTTGATTCCAAGGACAGTTCACCAAAGTTATCAACTGGCCCTCAAGGTAGAAGAAAATCTTTAAAAGAAGCACGACTCAAGCAGTAGGGGAAAAGGTAGAGGAAGAGATGGAAGAGGTTAGAGAGTAGGCTTTGGAGGAATAAAATTTGAAGCAAGAAATAAATGAGAATCTAAGCTTAATGAGAAGTAGGGAGAGACAAATAGTAGAAGAGGTGGCTACAATAGAGGCAGAGGCCCTAGTAACAATTCAAGAGGGAGATCAAATAGTCAGGGAAGAGGATCTTATTTATCTTCTATGAAAAGATATAACCGTCACTACTATGAGAATCCTTCTTATAGGTGTCCTAAAAAAGAGTTCATCATCCCAAGGAGGAGAAAAAAAGATAAACTATGTGCAAGAAGAGTCTTCTAGCAGAAAGACAACAAAGGTGGCATTAGATTCGGAGATAGGAGATAATTTGATGAACAGAAGAACACTCATCAGAGAGCCATTCAAAGAAGAACCAAGTCAAAGGAGATATATGTTCAGAGTCAAATGCAAGATTCTAGGTAAGGTTTGTAAATTTATCATAGACTCTAGTTCTACCGATAACATTATTTCTGTGGAAGCCATTGAAAAGCTTAAATTGAAAATAATTCCTCATACTAACCCTTATAGAGTCACTTGGTTAAATAAAGATCAACATACATGTTAGTTAATGAGAAATATTGGGTGGAGTTCTCAATAGGGAGATATAAGGACAGATTTTTATGTGATGTCTTACCCATGGATGCTTGTCATCTCTTATTGGAAAGACCTTGGAAGTTTGACAGATCTTCTATGCATGATGGAGCTAAGAACTCTTATTCATTCAAGAAAGATAGAGTCACATTCAAGATTCAATCAATCTTAGAAGATGGAGAAGTGAAGATAGTAGGTCCCAATGTACTACTAGTGGGGGAAAAGGAATTCTTAAACACACTAGAGGAAGGAGATGGAGTGGGTTTTTCCCTAGTGTTGAAACCTATGGGTGAGAAGATGGACAAGAAGGGGGAGTTTCCCATGGAGGTAGAAGAGGTAATAAACCAATACAAAGACATAGTGAGTGATGGTAAACCAACCACCCTACCACCTAAGAGATCTAATAGCCATCAAATTGAATTTATCCCTAGAGCCTCACTCCCTAGCACAGCTTTCTATAAGATGACCCCACAAAAAAATGCAGAGATTGCTAAACAAATCCAAGAGTTACTTGACCAAGGCCTAATTAGAAAGATTATTAGCCCTTGTCTTGTTCCCACTATCCTAGCCCCAAAGAATGGTAGTACTTGGAGATTATGTACAAACTCTAAAGTCATTAAAAAAATTACCATAAGGTATAGGGTCCCAATCTCAAGGATAGAAGACTTAATCGATTGTCTAGGGGGAGCCAAGTAATTTACTAAAATTGACTTAAAGAGTGGTTACCACAAGAAGAGTGAAAGAAGGGGATGAATGAAAGATGGCCTTTAAGACCACAGAAGGCCTATATGAGTGGCTAGTCATTCCTTTTGGGTTGTCTAATTCCCCAAGAACTTTTATGAGATTATTGAATAAAGTGTTGAAAGACTTCATAGGTAAGTGGGTTGTGGTATATCTAGATGATATCTTAGTGCTCAGTAAAACAAAAGAAGACCACATTAAGCATCTGCATTTGGTGTTGCAAAGGTTCCATGAGGAGAAGTTGACAATCAACCTAGACAAGTGTGAGTTCATGAAGCAATATTTAGTGTACCTTGGGTTTATAATCTCGGAAGGGAATTTGAAAATGGACACTAGTAAGGTGGAAGAAATTATAAATTGTCCTGCACCTAAGTCATCTACAGAGGTAAGGAGCTTCCATGGTTTAGTAGAGTTCTATAGGAAGTTCATCAGACAATTCAGTGAGATATGTGCACCTATCTTAGACACCATTAAAGGGAGTATGAAAATGAAATTCAAGTGGCACTAGAAAGCTAACTAGGGATTTGAGACCTTGAAAAGGAAGATAGCCACACAAACAATCTTGACACTTCCTACATTTGAGAATTTATTTATAGTAGAGTGTGATGCCAATAAAACTGCTATAGGAGTAGTCTTAAGTTGGGATGGAAAGCATATGGCTTTTCATAGTGAAAAACTAAGTGATGCAAAGAGAAAGTACTCTTCATATGACCTAGAGTTGTATGCATTGGTTCAAACCTTAAGGATGTGGAGGCATTACCTTCTTCCTAAGGATTTTTTGGTCTACACAGACAATCAAGCTTTAATATTCTTGAATTTACAAGACAAATTGAGTCACAATAATATGAAGTGGGTAGAATATATCCAAGCATACACTTTTACAATTAATCATAAGAAGGGGCTACAAAACAAGGTGGAAAATGCACTAAGAAGGAGGTTGTTGACATTCCAAGCAATACAATTAAGGAGCATTGGCATAGAGAGTTTCAAATAATTTTATCAACAAAGATGAGGACTTTTTAGCTATCTATAAGGTGTGTAGTGACTTTCAAAATCATTTCCATGGTCAGTACTCTAATTTTACTCCGCAAGAAGGCCTTTTGTTTAGGGGAGGGAAACTCTTTGTACCTAGACGTTCTATGAGGGAGAACATAATCCAAGAGAAACATAATGGATCACTTAGTGGACACTTTGGAGTGAATAAGACCTTGGAGTTGGTCAAAAGATATTGTTATTGGCCTAAAATGAATAGGGATATACAAAGGTATGTGGAGACTTGTATTTTCTATCAGAAGGAAAAAGGAACTTCATCTAATGCAGGGTTGTATCAACCCCTTCCAACCCCAAATAGACCATGGGAGTGCCTTAGCATGGACTTTTTGGTTGGACCCCCTAAGACAAAATAGGGGTTGGATAGTGTCTTTGTGATTGTGGAGAGATTTAGTAAGATGGCCCATTTTGTGCCATGTAAAAGCACCCATGATGTATGTTATATAGAAAATATCTTCTTTAGGGAAGTTGTTCATATTCATGGTTTACCCTTGAGCATTGTGTCAGATAGAGACTCCAAGTTTATGAGTCATTTTGGAAAACTTTGTGGCAGAAGCTTGGAACCAACCTCTCTTTTGGTGGTACATATCATCCACAAACAGATGGAAAAAATGAGGTGGTTAACATGAGTTTGGGAAAACTTTTAAGTTGTATCACCAAAGAATATGGAGAGACATGGGATCAAGTTATTGCTCAAGCAGAGTTTTCCTACAATGATATAGTAAACATGTCCACAGGTAAGAGTCCCTTTGAAGTGGTCTATGGGATCCATCCCAGAGGCATATGTGAGCTCATAGACCTAGGGATTAGTGTAGAGAGGAGTGGATATGTTAAGGAATTTTCTCAGTCCATGAAAGAGGTCCCTGATATAGTGAAACAAGCCCTAGTGGACAATACTACCCATACAAAGAAGAAGGTGGATGACGGGAAAAAAAATTCAATTCCAGATTGGTGATATGCTGATGATACACTTAAACAAGGAAAGATTGCAGAAGGTTTTCCCACACAAGGTTCAAAGGAGAAGGATAGGCCCTTGTGCCATTCTAGCAAAGTATGGGAATAATGCTTACAAGGTAGAGTTATCTGTAGACATAGGAATTTCTCCACTGTTCAATGTTGCAGAATTACTGTCTTACAAAGGACCAATTCTAGAAGGAGACCAGAGTCATTTAGAAGATGTAGAGGAGATAAAGGCTCTGAAGCTACCAGTCACACCAAAACCAAAAGCAAAGAATATTTTGAGCTCCAGAGTAGCTAAGAAGACAAGAACCAAGGTGTACCTAGAGTATCTGATCAAATGGAATGGTAAGGAGGACTTATAGGCTACTTGCGTATTGGAGACAAGGTTTCATAAGTTGGGCATCGATCCTAAATTGATTCCCTCCTATGGGGATTAACTTCTTTTTGTTTAGGGAGAATGGTGCAGGAGCACCTAGGGTTAAAAGACCTCAATTTTGATGTGTTGAGTTTTTTCCTAGTTTATTAGATGGTTTAGGAAGGTTTAGAATGGTTTTGAGAAGCTTTCGTAATGTTGAGGTTGTTTTTGAGAATTTTTTGTCCATTTGCCCTATGCAATGTCCTAGAGGACAATTTGAACCAAAATGTAGATTGGGAAGCCAAGATTCTTAGGAGATAATTTAGAGGTTTTTTTGAGTCTTAGGAAGTGATAATATACCTTTGGTGATACATCCATGGAGGCCAAAACATGAGAAAGAAAAATTTCCAAAAAGATATAAAAGTTGCTCAAAGCAACATTTCCAACTTTTGAAAGTTGCTCGACAACTTTGCATGCAAAGTTGATTTTGTCCTAAAGATAGTTATTTATCAACTCCAATGGTTTTTTTGGTCAAAGGAGGTATATTTAAGAACTTTCATGGAGATATTCCAATGTTGGATGTCATTTTGTTAGAAGTTTTACTCTTTGTAAGGTTGCACAACTTCACTGTAACAACATTGTTCTTATTTTTAAATGCATAGTAATGTAAATAGATTAGCTTGTGTTTCTTTCCACTATAATTAATTTCCTATGAGTTTATATTAACTCTATTTGGAGTGAGTTTAGCAAATAGTCTTCATTTTGTAGTCTAAATTAAAAGTTTCTTGTGTTTGGTGCTCACTGGTCGAATTTTGGACTGTACATAGAAAATGGCTCCTCGAAGTTATTCCCTCCATGGCATGTAAAATGGGCTTGGATAGAATGAAAGAAGAGTCTTTGTGTATACATTTCCTTTTTGTTTTAGGAGTAGAGGAGTTAGGGTTGATTTTTGAGCTCTTTCCCTAGGCGAGCTTTGATATAGCCCAGCTAGGGAATTAGAGAATCAGAGTTGGATAAAATACAGGGCTGGATAGAATGGAGAAATAAAATGTGTGGAGGATGGTAATTGGGTGGTGACACGAACCCCAGAGCAGTGGTGGAAGTTGGTGGATCAAATTCATCAAGTTGTGAAGGAAAATACAAAGACTAGACCAATTAGCCCTATTTTTAAGGATAGAGTCCCTAAGGGTTTTAAGGTGTTGTACAGAGGATTTGGGCCAAGAAAAACCTAAAAATAATTTGTAATTCTGTAATGGGTATCTAAATTCTAGATTAGGTTTTGGGGTTCTTAGTAAATTTTGGAAGTTAAACCAATATTTGTGTCTAGTTAGGGCTATAAAGAGCCATTAGGTTTTTCCTAGTTTTTAGGAACGCGATGAGCAGATGGATGGATGATGGTTGGAAAAGTCTTCAAGAATGTTATCAAAAGACCTAATGTGGTGATAATTCAATCTTGCAAGGCATTGTGAGTGGTTTGGATAGGTGAGGAGAAATCTCCTCTTGTAGGTTCAGTGAGTACTAAAAGACCCTATTGATAGAGTGGTTCTTGGTGAGAAGGTTAGAGATCTTGGTGACTTGCCCTTAGGATTAGGGTTTATGGAATCCCCAATAGGTCTAGGAAAGAGACCTTGCAAGAGAGTCAAGATGACTCTAGAGTTAGAAGAACACCTCTATCAGATTCTTTTGTATATGAATATTTATCTTTCACACACATTTTAAAGGTTTTAAATGAATTAAAAGCTTACATTGGCAAATAGTATATTTTTGCAAAAAGTAGGTTCCTCTTCACATTGATTATTTTAATATTCATGCAAACCTTGTGAACAAACCAATCAAAATTTATTTACAAACTAAGGGATCTTGGTAAAGCCTTTTGTATATATTGATTTATTTTATTAGTATTCAATGAAGATATTTTAGGCTAGGATTTTTTTAAGTAGGACAATGACCTTTCCCATTCCACTTGTGGGGTTCATCACTTGAAAATACATTAGTGCATAAAAAACCACATCAATAATATGTTATCTACATACTCTTTCTATATATTTTGACTAAATTAGATTTTTTCTAGAGGAAACTCAATGATGTGGTTTTTTTATTACACACATTATAAATATCAAAATAATAACCTTCAGTGGGAGATAATATCTAAAATTTATCAACACTAATTATACCAAGATATTTAGCTTTACAATTATGGTTTTGGGCCTTACACTCACAAGATAGATATGTCAAAATTAATATATCTCACAAAAAGCTACAAACTCTAGAAATTCTTTCGAGATTCAACTCAATAAATTTTGGATAAGCTTCAATGAATAATATAGAATAGTACATCTTTCTTTTGACTTGGTGATCAGCACCTCCTTGGAGATTCGTGGCATGGCTTAACCACCTCCCATGGATCGGGTTAAATCTAGTGTTTGTATTGTGTATTGACAGTTTGAGCTTTTGGTACAACAACAAATGATTCCAACAATTGGTATTAGAGTCTTCAGTCACGGGTTTGAATCTCCCTTCAGTGGGTGTTGAAGGATCAATCGGTGTTGAGGGGGAGATTGTTGACTTAGTGGTCAGCACCTCCTTGGATATTTGTGACATGGCTTAACCACCTCCTGTAGATCGGGTTAAATCTGGCGTTTGTATCAAGCATTGATAGTTTGAGCTTTTGGTGCAACAACAAATGATTCCAACAATTGGTATCAGAGCCTTGGGTCATGGGTTCGAGTCTCCCTTCACTGGGTGTTGAAGGCTCAATCGGTGTTGAGGGTGAGATTGTTGACTTGGTGGTCAACACCTCCTTGGAGATTCATGACATGACTTAACCGCCTCCCATGGATTGGGTTAATTTTTGCATTTGTATTGGGCATTGACAATTCGAGCTTTTGGTGCAACGGAAAATGATTCCAACACTATATTCTTTTTTATCTTCTTGCACTAAGCCACTCAGACACTCTTTTATTTAGTTCCTAGTCTTTGATACATTACTTGTACTCTTATGATTGTCTCTAATCTCAAGCTAGTTGTGTTTCACCCTTTTTAGGTTCTATATCTTGGTTTATATAGGAAACCTCTTCAAAAACTTGTTATATCCTTCTAACAAATAAAATTGGTATTACAATATCTCAAATTGTTACAAGCACAATATTGATGAATATAGATAACTTCCAAGGTGTAATCATAATTCCAATCTATCTTTACATATCCAAAGGCATGAGTAACTCTCAAAATCAACATGTCCATAAAATAGGCACCATTGAGAACCAAAAGTGACACTAAATGTTCAAAGGTGTAAACCATAACCTTTAATGATGGACCTCTAGTTACTTGCTTCCTTTTGCAATCTATGGAATATTTATAATAAGCCCTTAAGTTATGGAAACTAACTTCAAAACTAACAAATTAAGCATTTCAAATAATCCAAAATGTAAAGAAAAACTAAGATGTGCATAATTTTATCACATAGTCAAGTTAGTTCATGAATTTAATCTCAATTACTATCCTTGAAGCTTAAGATTTTGTTCAATCCTAATCCATAAATAATAATAATAATAATAATAATAATAGTTCAACTAAATAGCATCATGTTATCACAAACTCACATATAAGAAAGCCACAAATCTTAACTTTAACTTGAACTAAATAATAAATTAACATACACGATTCAAAGAAAAAATAAACAAATATTGTTAATTCTTATGTAATTGTTCAACCTATAGAATAATTCTCCATTACAATTCTTTTGTTTTCAAATTTATTCAAAAATTCAAAAATTCAACAATTCAAATATTTAAAAATTTGGTGTAACATATGTCATTTTTAAGCCGATGGGCTTATTATGGCAAAGCCTTCCACTAGATTGTTCATATTTTCTGGTTGATGTCTTACGCTGACAAACGCGTAAACGCGTGCCAAGAAACCTAAATTCTACAGTTATTATTGGAGGAATCTATGTCGTGGTTGGTGATGGGACTAAAATCACACATAGACTGCCAAATCATATGCAAACTGGACAATATCACGAGCAATCGCCAATTCTTGAAAGGTTGTTTAGATGATAGAAATAGTAAAAAAGTTCTCATTTAACTCCAAGTGATAAAATAGAAATAAATTATCGATAGGAGATCATTATCAAAATGGGCCCATTTGAGTGTTGGAATACCAAATGCTGGATATGGTCAATTCTAGAAGATGCATATTCTAGAAATGATTTCCAAAATATGGGCTGGATCCGTTTGGTTCATCCAGAAGATGATTGAGAAGATGCATAAATAGTTTTAATTGTTTATTTCTTAATTTTTTTGAATATGGTGTGTATGTGTGTATATATACACACATGTGTATGTATATACACACACACACATATATGTACACATGTGTGTATATACACACATGTGTATCTACACACACATACATAGATTTGTGTATATATACATATTTACACATATACACACATATGTGTATATATACATACACACATGTATATATATACTCAAGTGTGTGTGCATATATACACATATGTATACACACATGTCTATATACATGTATATATACACATGTGTATATGTATATATACACACATGTATATATACATATATGTATACCCACATATGTATATATATATATGTGTGTATACACACATGTGTATATACACACATGTGTATATACACACATGTGTATATACACACATGTGTATATACACACATGTGTATATACACATATATGTATATATATGCATACACATATATATATATATATATATATATATATATATATATATGTATATATATGTGTGTGTATATACA
>MU226509.1:100592-131453 GCA_018584345.1 Thuja plicata
CTCTTATGTTGGAGTGATACTTCCCACACATTTAGTTTAGTTCAAGAGGGTTTTGGTCTCATTATTTCAAGTTAAATTCTTTTCACTCCCTAGCTATATAATAATCGAGTACCTCTCTCTCTGTCCCATCCTCCCTCTCCCTCTTACTCCCTCCCTCCCTTGTTTATAATCTCTTTATGGTACTAAAATGGTTCTAATAGAGTTTCTCAATCACTTTTGTAGTGAATTATATGTAGTAAATATCCATCCTTGTGGAGACCAAGGAAGCTAGATTTACAAATGCTTGGTATTGATCTCATCAAAGTATTTATTTCACACAATGTCAAAATTGACATCTCTTTCATGTTTGTTGATAATATATATGCCCTCATTAATAACAAGGAACTTACCAAGGCCATGTGACAATATTACATTTGGAATAAGAACATAATAGATATGGAAGTAATTGTTGACACAATTTCTCTTGTACAAGTGCGAGAACTCTTTTTCTCAAAGGATTTGAATGTAATGGATTTTCTTCAATTGATATTAATTGTGATATTGAGACTAGATTTACAGTAGATTTATAGGGTTGAATAATTAAATATTTGATTTGTTTTTAAAAACCATAACTCAATTCCATTTTGTTAGTACCATGTAATCAAGGGCGTTCAGATGAGAACATTTTTCTTTGAGTACATTCTGTCGAACAGTTCACATGCCTTGTCTAGCTTACACATTTTGCATACATGTCTACCATGACAGTAGCAGCTACAAAATCTCTGTGATGGATGTCCATACCCTATTCCAAAGCTCTCATTTTGCCACAGGCTGGAAAAGGTTACAGAGTCTGGCTTTATACCCGCCAATCACATTTGGTTGGAAGTTTCTAAATCATTTTCCAAAAACATGTTTTCTGCATATCCTGCAACCATAGCATCCCATGAGACCACATAACCTGCAACCTGCAACCATAGCATTTCATGTGACCACGTTTCTTTGAGGCATCCGACGAAACTGTTCATGTGCCTTATCTATACTTCCACATTTTGCAAACCTGTCTGTGGCGTCCGGTAGTAATTTCCCTCACATCCTATTTTAATGGATTCCATTACAATCTACTTTGATGGATGCCCATGCCATTTTCCAAAGCTCCCATTTTGGCATAGGCGGACATCATATTGGCGAATAAAACTGATCGAGATGGAAATCTGTTTGTAGCATTGACTAGATTGTGAGGACACCCATGCATTCTATCCACTGCATCAAACAAGAAAGGTCTATAAATATCTCAGTGGTGAGGTATTCCAAGACAGCTGCGATGTAGATGAGAGTACACTACCATTCACTTTGTTCTATGCAATCAAACACGCGAGAACCGTGTTCAAACTTAAATTTTAACAGCGATTATTTTCTAAACGGAAGTGAACGTTAGGGGAAGAAATGGGCCCACATCCACCTAAGCAATCAAAGCTTAGTGTGTGATGTTTAAGCCGTTTATTTCCCTTTTCTCTAATTGGTGCATATGCCTTCGTTGAGAAGTGTTGTCTATTGCTTTCTTATCGCAATTGAGATAGAATTGACAATAATGGTTGAAGAGGGTAGTGCTACTATCCAAGTGGCTATTGCAACATATTGGGAAATTAAAGTTGGAATGGAAAAGGAAGATGAATATTTAGGGTAGTGTCAATTGATTATATAATCATGTAAGTCATACAAGTAAATATTTGATTTAGAGAGCTGATGACTAAGTCGCTTTGTGATAAACAAGTCGTGGATTGACAGGGCTAAGGATTTAGTTGTCTAGTTGTATAAGCTAAAGACAAGCATATTAGTTGGAGATTTCATTTGAGACAAACATACATGGTCAAGGAAGTCATACAAGTAGAAAAATTTTGGCTTGGTAGAGTTCATTAGTTAGCTGGTCATATGAGAGATAAGTCATACGACTTCACATGCTCAAGGGGTTCAATTGGCCAATTGTATAAGTTAAATCCAAGCATGCTAGTGTGAAAGTTTGTTAAAACCAAGTTGGTGCTAGGTGGCTAAGAATGGTCATCACGATTGACTATAGAACTTATACCAATTGATGGAGGTAGAAGGTGTTGAAAGTAAAACAATATGTTGTTTTATGTGCATGGTAATTGCTATAGGCATCCCATTTCAACAAAAATTGCATACCTATACGTGGAACCAAGAGTACTTAATTCTTCACAGTTGAAAAAGACCTACAAGCATGTTTATTTTAAGATAATAAGTAAGTATGATTGTAAATCTATTGAGGTAATGCAATATATACAAATAGGGGTTAGTGGTATGAGGAGCATAGCTTACTCTCCCTATAGTTTTCTACCTAGTTGATGGTTTCTCTAGAGCATACTTGTGTTATGGATTTGTTTGTTTGTTATGCAAGTTTGTTATCTACATTTGAGATTTTTTGTTTAATTCCTTCATTGCATATGCTTGAATCAACCATTAGACGTGGCAAAGTGAATACAAATGTGATTAGGAGCATCTTCATTTGAGTCATGCTATATATAAGAGTGTGTCATAACTACCAAAAGTTTATGGATTATAGTACATATACAAATTTAAAATATCATCCTTAGATATATATATATATATATTTGTATCCAATTTGGGAGAAATATTTGGGAACACCTTGAGATTGGCCCTTAAGTCAACCACCATTGATCCATACTTTTGTATATGATGTTAAGCATTTACTATCTAACCTTAATAACATATTCTCTTTTGATTTTTTTATTTCATAACATTAAATTGACGATGATGGAAATCGATAATCTAATTGCAAACCTAATGAAGCCCAACCAAAAGCCCTGGATTTACAAAACTTAACATCATATCAATGAAACACTTCTTCATGAACACAACAGGGTGATCCCACAATAGTGGGTTACACTTTTTTGCCTAAATGGACATTGAAGTCTACATTTTGAAAAAAAAAATCAGATTCAGATGCATATCATCGTTAAACCGTTTGAAATCGGAAGATGAAGTAAACTAGAATCTTTTAGTATTTTCTGTCTAGATTGTAAATATTTTTTTGTCTTTTTTTTTTTTGAATGAATTTGAATGGTTTTGTTTTTCTCCCATGAAAACTGCTATGTTGCTGAAAACCTAATTTTCAAAAAGTTACATTGACTTCATAGAGCATAAATTTTTTTCTAAAATAGATATCAATGCAATTCTTTCGAATTTGGTTTTGTAACATCCATACGAAGCGCATGCAATTGGTTTGACGACATTATCATGATTATTTCATATTTTATGAACGTTTGAAGTAGAGTAAACCGTAATTTTGACATACCTTGACTGCATAGCTTATAACTTGTTGTGTATTTATCAAAATTCATATTTTTTTTATAGAAAGTAGACTCAAAGCCGAAGGGCACTGCTATTTTTCAATTTTTTTCTTTTTTCTACTATTTTTCATTGAACGTCAAAGTTGCAAGTTTATTTTAGATAAAAGACCTACATTCAATGCACGTCAAAAAACATAGACCTAATTAATTTGAAAAATCTCAAATCTATATTCGTTAGAAATCTCATTCTGAGTACTTGTGTTATGCAAAAGGACGTTTCCCTGTTCATCCATTTGAGCCCCGCGCTTGAGCTCTGAAGCCATGAAAACTGTAGATTTTTGTTAGCCTCTGCAAATGGCCTCTAATCAGAGGGTTTCGATAGAAAGTAGTTTCGATCGAAACTACTTTCTATCAAAAGTAATTTCATGATTTGACTACTTTTTGGCACTTTTGAAAGTAATTTAGTACTTTCGATTGAAAGTACTAATTTTTGGTACTTATGATCGAAAGTATTTCACTTATGATCGAAAGTATTTGTCAATCCCGATCGAAAGTAAGTTTTAATTTTTCTTTGGTCGCACTTTTCGGGGTGAATTTCTTCCTCCAAAAAAGTGTAACCCACTATTGTGGGTTCACCCAACAATGAAAGTAAACAAAGATATACCCATATGCATTCAAAAAAAACTTGATTCCATTGATCTCATGTCCTTTAAGATCTTGTATTGAAATGGGTTTCTCACAGATTTGTAAGCACATGCACAAGAGGCTATATAGGAATAAAGTATGGTTGATTGATGCAAGATAATGAGGGTATGAATGAAGACGACAATGATAGGATAAAAGGCTCAAATTTCATAAGTATGCAAGTGTGCAAAGGCTCAATAATTCACAAATGATCATTAGGATTGCATTAGGGTCAAATGAGAGGAGAAAATATTATTTTATAGAAGTCCTCATGAAAATCAAGGGTAGAGATTAAGAGGTGGAAGAATGACTAGCTAAGATAAAAGACTAGGTGAAGAGCAGGTAGGAAATATTGAGAATAAAGAAGATTAAGAGGTTAATACAAATGGAGGTTTGAGATGAAGTGGTAAGTAGAGGATATTGAATTTTCATAATGCATCACAAGGTGCATTGAATCGCCAAGGGCTATACAACCGACAAAACATACCTAACAAGACCAATTTCTCTAGTTTATTATTTACATGGAAAATGACAATACAATGGTTTTCTAATTTTTTATCTAATTATTAAATAATGAAAAATTGTCCAATCTGGGTGTTTTAGTCTGCTGCCTAGACGACGCCCATTGAATCTAGACATGTTGAGAGATGTGAAGAATGGAAAATTCAAATGATGAGACAAGTACTAGGTAAGTGCACAAAGATGGGGACCAAAAAAGGGTATTAAGTTGCCACTTTTTTTTTCTAAAATCAGCAAACTCTGAACTTCGACAAGAAAATCAAGATAGCTATAGTCAAATTTTGAAGATGCAACAATAACAAGAGTTGTAGTGCTCTGAATCTAGTTTCTAAAAAAATAATTTTTTTTGAAAATGGTGGATACTAGGGGCCTCAAAAAGGTGGAGCACACAAAGTGGTCTTATTTTTTCAAAAAAAGATATATAACATAGCGTTTGATGTGTTCCTCCTAATATGTCAACTTTTTTTTATTTTTTTTAATAGCTATAGTGAGACAATAGCTAATACCATATAGTTTATCCTAGATTTTTTGGCTAAAATTTTTCTAAATGTATGGTTTTCTATAAATTTTTGAAGTGGACACATCTTGAAAATGTAAAATTTGAGCGTTCACCACTAGAAATTATTGAAAACTAATTGAAAATGAAAACTTATTTTTTTCTAGGTGTGTAGAATGGAGTCTAGTTTCTAAAAATGTAATTTGATTTAAAATTTGACAAACGAGTCAAAATATATACCCGAGATACCACACATTAGTTTTTGACAAAAACATAAACACAAAAATTAGAGATGGAAAGCTTAACATAATCAAAATTCAAAATAAATTATAAGGTTAGATAGCTAAAAAAGAGCTTAACAACATAATGGTGTTTAATTTTATCTATGTTGAACCACATGCAAACTTTATGGGGAACACGAGCGAAAATATGAGAATTTTTTCTCTATTTTCTAAAAAACATGTCTTTGGCCTGTTGTAGTTGTCCAAGCCTTTGGGTTGGATGCATAAGGCTTGGTGTTTCCCAAGGTAGTTAATATGGCACACACCATATATTGCATGTGCCATATGTAAAAAATGGTCTCCATATGGCATGCATTGCACGCCATATGGAGTGCGCCAAATGAAAAATATATATTTTTTCATTATCAAGTCGCAATCAATCTCTTAACATGAATATATACATGAAATATAACATTTAATTATAATTCACATTTCAATATATGTAACACATATTAAAATGTGACTTATACTTTAATTTATATTTCATATTAAATTGATTGAATGAGTCAGTATAGCTAGGTTGATAGCTATTGAAGGTGTTTAGTGCTTAGTAGGTTGTCACAATGTTTGATTGGTTTATAGAAAATACATCAGTATTGATGTTGAGGGAGTGATACCCTCTGACAAAATATAGGAGATCTAAGCTATTAGTGAATAAGTAGGGAATGCTATGATCCACTAAATTATGGTATGTCATGTTCATGCTCGAGACTAGGGAAAACTTAGGGTTTTTCCTGCATTAGCAAAGTGATAGCATAGCAAGCATTATTCATTCCACTTATCGATAGAATATATATTCATTACTCTTTATGTCTATATGATATTGCAATTGTTGATTATAGGTAAGCATGTATAATATGAGCAAAGAGGAGATAAGGTTTATCTATGCTAGGCCTTGGACGATGACAATAGAGACATGGAGATAAGGACGAGAGAGATGAGTTGGGTTGAGATGATAATGTATGGGTCACCATTATCTATGGTTCTAGTGGGTGTGATTGAGGGCTTCATATACCCTAACAAGAGGTCACATGGATTAGCAGCCGGTTGGGAGAGGACACTAGAGAGGATGGAGATGAATGGGACTCAATTTGCATAAAGTCCTTGTTTGTTAGCCCACCTATACCATGATATACATAAGATGGCATGTCTTAGATTACACATCATAGGAAATCTTATCTTGGAGATAAGATGAGTGTCACTTTTAGGTAGTTTTTAGCCATGGTTTTGTAATGTCACTTGACAATTTCATGTATTGTATGTTAAGTGTGTGAGATAGATGTTATCTATAAGAATCTTATAGCTTTTGAGTTATCTTTGGATCCTTGGTGGGTGATACTCTAACTAGTTATTGAAGACAACTTACAGAAAGGATCGATCATCTGTGTCAACAACTATAAATACAAACAAGTTTTCAAATTTTACATACATTTACAATTTCCTTTGTCTAAAGTGTACTTTCATAGCTCTTTGATGAAAGGTAGTTGGTTTTCTTCAGAAGAAGTGTTGTTGTTCCAATTGTTGGTTGAGTTCTTGCTACTACTTGTAAGGTAGTAATTGAAATTACACTAGAATAAAATGGTTGCCAAAATTTAGTTTCAAAGTTATACAAAAAAAATGACATCTACAAGTATATTTTACTTTTTGTTGATTTATGAATAATATATTGGGCATTTTAGAGTATGGGGTTTCTCTCTCAAAAGGGTTTTTCCCATATAAAGTATTGTGGTGTGGTATGCATTGTTATTTATGTTTATTTATGTTAACATTTGGTAACTATTACATAAATATCTAAGAAAGTTCTTGTATAACCCTCCTCTCAAGGTTAGTGCATGAAGTTGTTCCACTACCTTAATTTCCTTATAGTTAGTGAGACTTAAGTTTACTTAGGCTACTAATATTTTACACTATTAGTTATTAGTTTCTAGTTTAGTACATTTTTTATTTTTTTGGTTGAGGTAGTTGGTTGAGGGTTTTTCTCATACCTCTCTCTGCACCCTGTTATTTATTTGACTAATTGTGCATTATGTATTGTGTCAACTTAATGTTCATTGATTGTGAAATATCATCTTCATGTTGATTCTCTTTACATTGTGGAGGTTTGTTTTTGTGTATAGATTGGTTCCCTAGATATTGTAATGGAAATATATAAATCTATACTATATAAATTTTTATAGTTGTATAGGTAGATTTTTGCAATTTTGTATCAAAATAGGGTGTTTTCAACCTTTTGGACTAAATGGTGAGGTTATTTTCTCTATAAATCTCTAGAAATATATTTAGTTAAAGATATTTCTTGGTCTACCCTTAGATTAGAGAAGATTATTACATATCTAAAATCTTTGATATCATATAAGAGTCACACAAGTATCCAAGATCTTAGTAACGCCTACAAAACCAACAATAATTTTCAACAGGAGAGTATATTGCTTGATTATGAATGCAATAATGTTATAATGATGCTCAAGATCAATAATAATAGGTAATGTACACATGAGGCCTTTCTTATATAGGTAAGGTGAGGTGATAAGTGGACCTTGGATTACAACATATGTCAGAATCATATGACATGAGACAAAATGAGATAAGGTTCTTAAGAGAAGCCTAAGTAAACTTAGTTACATTTGTGAATAGGACCTAGAAGGTGAACCAATTAGGTAATATCATTGTTCACACTTAGGACATATATTCCCTTAATGAACTAAAGTCTCTAGTCAAAGCAATCATTGCATGCACCATATGAACAAATGCTCGTTTATCATATATGCCCGAAGAATAATAGATGTCTCTTGAATAGATAGAAGAGTATCTATCGTGTCTGAATAGATGAATGTGTGTCTCATGTGAACCATATAATCATTTTATTATCAATACCTAAGTACACAAATGAAAGAATATGTAAAAACCTTGGTATAAAAAATTAGTACAACCTATTTGACTATTACAAATAAATAATTGACATCAAATCTAGAAATGTTCGAGAATCAAGAATTTGACTTGAAGAAGGAAGTGAATGACAACATAGGATCATAAGGCAATAATTTTTCTTTGAGATTGAAGAGATGTATTAAAGTGGGAAGGGAAAACAATAAATTAAGGGAAAATAGTGGGAATTGGAAAGAAAATTGAACAAGGGGGAGAAGAATGGCAATAAGAGAGATGAAGGAAGGAACATGACCACATAAAGCTACTCAATGACTTCAAAATGATATTTCAATAGTCTTGAAAGATTCATGAAGATGTTCAAACAATGGATAATTTCTCTAAGGCTCCAAAAGACATATGATAAGAGGACCCCTATAGATAATGTGAAATAATGTTATAGTGTATGCAGATGTCCTAATAAATGTACTAGGAAATATTTTATATATTTATAAGAAAGAAATGTACTTATTTAAAGTGAGAAGAATTATAATTGACCTTTATTTTTTATATTAACAACAGCGAAAACAAGGGGGCTGACCTATAAAAATAACAGGAGGCTAAGCCTCAAGGGGCCCAATTACTGCACACAATCAACACAAACGCAGTAACAAAAAATAGTCAACCTATCCCTTCCTTTAATATCAAAAACCCTATCCACCACTTAACCGAAAATGTCAAAGAAAAATGAGTATGAAACCTACTCCACAACAACATAGAAAAAAAAATTTAAATATACTGCTAAAAGTGTAGAGTAAACTACTAGTATCAACACTAGAAGCCCGCAAGGCTAGAGACCAACCACGAGTGTTAAAAGTTTTAACTAAGCCCATATGGATGCAAAATAATTTATGAAGCAAAGGAATAGAGAAAATATGGTGAGAAACAGAGTCCCACCGCACCACAGGAACCCAACAGAGTCCCAAATTTCTCCTTGCTAGAACAAAACATGAGCAGTTGGGTCCAATCATCAGCCAGAAAATGTAACATATCCTTCTCCAAGTCGTCTTCCTTGCCCTCCTTGTTCACCTTCTCCTGGTGTAGGAGACTAAGAGTGGTGGCAGAAGACTGCATGAATTTGACGACAAACTTAGCCAACCTGTTGAAGCTCTTGTCCAACATGCGTAACTCTTCCTTCATCCTTCTAATTTATCCACTTTTGGCATCACATCCCGCACAATAATTCTTCTTTCTGTCATTCTCAACAGCCTGGAAATTTTTCTCCATGTCTTTAATCTCAGTATTTTTCTTATCCTTCATGCGGGGAGGGGAGGAGATGGTAGTAGGGGAGGCACTTTTTGCTCCAACATTATCCATGGGGCCAATAAAGTTATTTTTTAAGCTCGCAGAAACATGAGTCAAATCCATGCTATTATCCTTCCCCTTTTTCTCATTCCTAGAGTAATCACTACCCTCCGAATGAGAATCATCCCCCTCTTCATCAATGTAGTTTTTCCTCACCACCTTCTCCTTCCTCTGGGGTTTAGTAGCAATCCTATTAGATTTTTGAGGAGTATCCCCATATTCAATATCATGCTCCACCAGGTGGACACAAGTTTTCATTTTGGGCTTTTTTGCTTCAACAAGAGGACCAAACTGGACACATTTATTCTTATGTCCAATTTTAGGAGTAGCCGTCGGGAAGGTACAAGAAGACTGACGAGTTTTTTTTGCATTGTTTTGAATTCTTCCTCTTGTCTGTCTAGGGGTCCATAGAATGATTGCGCGAGGTAGGGACACCCTGAACAGTGATAGCTCTAAGTGGGCATAGTGCCAGGTGGAAATTAAAAAGTTTGAGCAGTAGGCCTTGGTGCATGATGGTGGAATTTTTATTCTTACCACATCTCTCATGAATCTTCATGACATTGGCCTCAAGATAATGTAGAAGGAAAAAGGGTATTAAAATCAAATCCCTATGACGAAGATGGTTCAACAACGGGAAGTGATAGAAATAATAAACCCCAAACCTCCCTTCTAGAATAAAATACTTCATAATGACCAAACACACCTGGTCCCATGGTTTCGGAAGCTCCTCCCGCTCATAGCCACCGCGAGTTTTGACGGGCTCCCCATTCTTTTGAATAATACTACATTAATTTTTATATGGATGATACAAATGCAACCCATGCGGGGTGGGGACATGGGTGACCCATATATTGAGGAGGACGGGGAAATAAATGGGCTCACATTTATATCAATAGAGCATATTCCAACTTGATTAGGTATTAGGAGAAAAACTTCTTTAAATAATAAAGTTAAAAATAGCTAGATCTAAGAGGAGACAAGTATGCAATTACTATAAAAATACATATATTGGTGGCTTAATTTTAAAAGAAGTTTATAAGAAGAGGTGAACATACATGAAAAAGAGGAAGGGAGGTATAAGGATAAAGAAATTTCATGGAAGAGGCAAGTGACATGTGAAAGGTAATTTGAAACATGGAAAGGGAGACAAGCTAAGAGTAGAGGAAAATTAGGCTAGCAAAAGGTGATGAACCATAACTGATTGAATGTTTGAAGATGTTAAGTTGATAATCACCGAGCTGCCGAAAGTTAATGCAAGACATTAAATCAGTTAATGTATTATATTGTCATTGATTTCAAATTCATATAATATGATTGGTTATATACATAGTGTCAAAGACTTCAAAGAACCAGAGAGATAAAGGTTATGCTATCAGTAATGCATAAAATTTCAGTATACACTAAGTGACAACAAACACCAACGAAAAGTGCACCCCAACGAATAGAGAACCCCGAAAGAAGAGTCACAATGATACATGAGAAAGAAACCCGAGCAAGCATTACCAACAAGAAGAACCACATTGTTACCCAATGGACAGAGATGTCTGAGGACAGCTGAAGTCAAGACCGCGCTAACAAGGAGTTAAATACCGAAAAGAACTGAAGTTTAGAAATGACAAAAGACTTAGCTGGAAGGAGCTAAAGATGGAGTTAACTAGTTGATAAACATTGTTTTCATTGACAAGTTAAAAGCCAGAGATAAGCTAGATTTTTAAAGTTGTTTTATTCCAGTTGTCAAAGAGAAATCTATGGGATAAAACTAAAGTAAGCTTTAAAGCAAGAATGACGAGAATTTTGGATCACGCCAAGAACAAGAAAGTCAAGGACTTAGAAATGGTGAAATCATGTCTATAAAGAGACAAGCTAATTCATTGTGAATTAGGGGAGTGAATAGAGAAGAAGATGTTGAAGAGAATACTGGTGAAGAAAGACTTCATACAGTCCTGATCAAACAAGCTAAAGAATAAAGCTAAAGTTTTCTGCCGACACCGAGCAACAGAGAAGCACAACATCACCAAGCAGAAAGAATTGGAGAAAAGGTATAAAAGGGAAACATTGATCATAAAGGTATTATGAACTTACAATAGAGCTGAACATCTGCAAGTATAAGTTGTATTTATGAATAGATCATATATTTTTTTAGTTTAACCATTGGATTAGAAAGTCTCTTAACTGAGCAGGATTTAACAATCCTTTATATAATGAGATACATCCCAAGGAGTATCAAAAGGTTTATCATGAATATATCATATTGAAATGCCAGATATCAAGTGATAAATCCTCTAACAAGGTTGCACTTAACAGTGTGTTTGTAACCTTTAACAGGGTTGGCTCTTCACCGAGCTCACTTCAGAAGAGTGAAAATTTTGGGTTATCGGTCCCAAGTGGTTTTTTCCCTTAACAGGGTTTCCACGTTAAAAATCCATGTTTCAAATGTGTTTATGATTCATTGCTTTGATGTTTTTCTTTACACATTACTAAAACAGGATTGATCGGTAAACACTAAGTTATTTACTGTATTTTGGTAAATACTAGACTGCTATTCAGTAAAGATTAAGAATAAGGTTTAACAATGAACTCTGAGCAGTAGTTATTTGATAAGATTATTTAAGGGCATACATCTTGTAGGAATGAAGATAACTAGAGGCTTATAATTGTGGTACTAATTTTTTGGGTTGATTTATTGGATTAATTTTTGAGGCCACTGATTCACCCGCCCCNCCCCCCCCCCCCCCCCCCCCCCCCAGTTATTTTAACAATTGGTATCAGAGCTTGTGTTCTTAGAAAGGAAGGTTTCAAGACCTAAGCAAAAGATCACAAGATGAGAAAACAGGATGTGCCTAAGTTGAAAAAGGACAACTTTGCATCATGGCAAAGCAGGATAAGACTCCACCTATTAGGTATTGGAAATTATGTTACTCAATACTTGGATACTGAATATGTGTTTCCTACAGGACCTCACATATTTGATCAATTGAGATAAATGCATGAGCAATTCTATGATGATAGAACTTGCTTCCTCACTCTCTGATGTTGAATTTGAAGATGTTAAAACCTGCACCTCTGCAAAGCAAATGTGGGACAAATTGAAGCTAGTACATGGAGGAGATGCAAATGTACTAAGAGCTAAGGAAGAAAGCCTAAGAGGAAGGTTTGATGACCTAAGGATGAAAGAAGGAGAAAATATCACTCAGTATAGCTGTAGAATCAAAGAGGTAGTCAATGCTATCTGAGGAGTTGGAGGTGTACTTGAAGAAGAAACAGTGGTAAGTAAAATCCTAAGAACCTTGCTGCCTGTATATGCTATTAGAGTATCTTCTATACAAGAAATGAGAACAGTAGAAAATAATAATTTTACTCTAGATAGTCTGATTGGTAGACTTATTTCATTTGAGATGAATAACTTTGACAATAGTGTCTTGCCATCTATTAAGTCTGCATTCAAATCTTCTTTGAAAATAAGTAAATCAAGTCATAAACACACTATGAGGAATGATAGTGAAAGTGATAGTGATGACCAAGGACTTGATGAGATTGAAGCACTAATGGCTAGAAGATTGCAGAGAGGCAAAGGTAGATACAAAGGTAAATTACCACTTCTATGCTTTAATTGTAAAGAGATTGGACACTTTGCTGCTAGATGTCCTAACAAAAGAAAAGAACACAGAAACAGTGACAGATCATATGAAAAGAAATTTGACAGAAGTGATAATAGAGATTACCGAAGCAACTGAAAGTCTAACAGAAGAGATACCCGAGGCTACAAGGACAAAGGGAAGAAAGCTTGTTACCTAGCTGAGAACAGAGCTGGAGATACTGACACCGAATCTGATGAAGATATTGAGATGGTATTTGTAGCCATGAAGGATGATTTAGATGAAGAGGAAAGGTATGTTGAGATTGCGCTCATATCTAAGGTTAGTAAGAATGATGTCTGGATTATAGATAGTGGTTGCACTCACTACATGACTGGAGATAAAGAAAAGTTTGAAACTTTTGAGTATTATAATTGTCGATTAGTAAGAATGGGTAATGACTCACCTTGTCCGGTTGAAGGTAAAGGAACCATAATGTTAAATAATCTGATTAGATGTGAAAATGCATACCTAGTAAAAGGACTTAATTATAATCTATTGAGTGTTTCACAGCTGAATAACATAGGTCACCGAGTTGCATTTGAGAATAAGAAGGCAGAGATCTTTAATGAATCAGGAAGGTTGATTGGAACTAGTGAACAGACAAAAGGTAACCTATTCTATCTTGATGATATTAACACCACTTGTTTAATGGCTAGAAACGAAGACATATGGTTATGGCATAAGAGACTATCTCATGTGAATTTTGACAACATGATTAAGATAAACAATAAAAGAAAAGTAAGAGGCTTATTGAGCATGTCAAAGCCCGACCATATCATGTGTAAGAATTGTCATAAAGGTAAAATGACAAATTCTAGTTTCAAGAGCAAAACCCATACATCTAATGCTATTCTAGAATTAGTCTATACTGATCTATGTGGACCCATGAGAACTAAGAGCTACTATGGTGATAGATACTTCATTCTATTTGTAGATGATTATTCTAGAATGGCGAAAGTTATGCTCTTAAAAGAGAAATCAGAAGCATTCAAGATGTTTAAATGGTATAAAGCTATTGTAGAAAAACAAAGTGGTAAGGAACTGGAATGCTTAAGATCATATAGAGGAGGGGAATTTATTTCTGATGAATTCACTAACTTTTGTAATGAGAATGGAATTAAAATATAGGTTTCTGCACCAAGAACACCACAACAAAATGGGATTATTGAAAGAAGGAACAGATCCATAGTTGATTGTGCAAGAACAATGATGATAGAAAAAGGCAACACTCAAAATTTTTGGATGGAAGTTGTCAGTACTGCTGTCTACACATTGAACAAAGTTCAATTGAAGAAAGACACCAAAAAGACACCTTATGAGCTATGGTATGGATACACACCCAATGTAAGTTACTTCAGAATTTTTGGAAGTCAATATTATATTTTGAAAGATGATAGAAATGGAAAGCTTGACTCCAAAAGTGAAAAATGAATATTTCTAGTGTATTCTACCAAAAGCAAGGCTTATAAATGTCTTAACAAGTCCTCTAACAAGATAATTGAAAGTGCAAATGTTAGAATAGATGAATTTGCAGAGAAAAATGATGAGGAAAGCATAAAAGAACCACAAGACTACAACGGGTTTGTCTAAAATGAAGAACCTAACACTCTACTTGAGCAACAATGTATCGCTCATGAGAAACAAAACAATGCACCCGAGCATCAGGATGCAAATACTAAAAATCAGGAAATTGCTCAAAATGACGTTCCGAGTGATGGAGATAAAAATGAAGTTCAAGATGATAATTAGAATGATGAACAAAGAGCTGAACCGATACTTGTCAAGTATGTTAGAAGAAACCATCCACAGAATCAAATCATAGGAGACAAAAAGGCTGGAATGAGAACAAGAAGTAAGTCACTGAACACTAGATGTTTAATTTGTGATTTTGAGCCTAAATCGGTTAATACTGCAATTGAAAATGAAGAATGGTTCAGTGCTATGAATGAAGAGATAGAACTGATTGAGAAGAATAGAACATAGACATTAGTACCTAGACTGGATGACAAGAATGTCATCGGTACCAAATGGATATTTAGAAACAAGTTGAATGAGAATGGAGAAGTCACAAGGAACAAAGCAAGGTTATTATGTAAGGGGTATGCACAAGAAGAAGGTATTGACTATGGAGAAACCTTTGCACCCGTTGCTAGACTAGGAGTCTGAATTCTACTTGCTTATGTTGCATTCAAAGGATTCAAGGTATACCAAATGGATGTCAAATCTGCATTCCAAAATGGAATACTAGAAGAAGAGGTATACATTGAAAAAATAGAAGGGTTTGTTGATCCTAACAAGAGAAACATGGTATGTAGACTACACAAAGCTTTGTATGGATTAAAACAAGCACCTAGAGTCTGGTATGAAATACTTCACTCCTATCTCATAAGTATAGGATTTGTAAGAACAAGTGAAAATAGAAATCTGTATTTAAAAGAAGAAACTGATGATAACATTTTGATTGCTGAAATATTTGTTGATGATATCATATTTGGGGGTAATGATATGTTATGCAAAGCTTTTGCTAATGAAATGAGAAAAGAGTTTTAGATGTCAATGTTTGGGGAGATCAAATTCTTTCTTGGTCTACAGATTCTTCAACAAGATGCGGGCATCTATATCACATAATCCAAATACATCAAGGAAGTTCTCAAGATATTCAAGATGGAAGATTCCAAACCAGTTGGAACACCTATGGAAACCATATGCAAGCTGACAAAGGAAGATAAGTTAAACAAGGTAAATCAGACCCTATATAGATCAATTATTGGCAAACTAATGTATGTTGTTCATACTAGACCAGATATTGCACATGCAGTTGGAATAGTTGCAAATTCTCTGTTAATCCCAAAGAATCACACATGACTGTTGTCAAGAGAATTCTAAGATATCTAAAGAATACCGAGGACTATGGCTTATGGTATAAAAGAGAAGGCAAATTTGAGCTTCAAGTCTATACAAATGTTGATTGGGCTGGAAACTTAGATGACAGAAAGAGCACAACTGGAGGAGCATTCTTTATGGGTGACAGACTTGTCACATGGATCAGTAAGAAGCAAGGATGCATCTCACAATCAACTGCAAAAGTAGAATATGTGGTTGCTGTTGCAAACTGCTCTAACTTACATGGATCAAGCAATTACTTGAAGGTATGAATATGAAAATTCTTGAACCAGTGATTATCTATTGTGATAATACCAGTGCAATAAACATATCAAAGAACCCAATCATGCATATTTCTATCAAGTATCATTACTTAAGAGAACAAGTGCAAGAGAAAGAGGTGATACTGGAATATGTTTAATCCAAGGAACAATTAGCAGACATATTCAAAAATCCATTGCCTCAAGATACATTTAAGTACCTAAGAAAGAGACTAGGGGTCTGACCCTTGTCTATTGGTCACTAATCTGACTAGGAGGCTGCATCAACCTACACAAAATCAAAAGATCATTCATGTTGATGCAAGCAAAGAGATGGACTGCAAAGATACATCGGTACACAACAAGGTACTTATCTACACCGAACACCAGAGTCATTGTATTGATGATGGATAAGGAAATTCAAGGAGTATATTATAAAAGGGAGGAAGGCTATACTTTTGCATTATTGTCAAAGGGAGAGAAATTATATCCATATGAAATATCCCTCATAACCATCCAAAGGGAGAGATGTAACCTATGAGGGAGAGAATATCCAAAGGGAGAGAGATTATACACATATGAAATATCCTAAGGGAGAGATGACTGAAAGGGAGAGATTGTTGTCAAAGGAAAAAGAGTTGATCAAGGAGAGGAACAGTCAAAGGGAGAGATAGAATCAGTAGCTGCTACATCTATCCAGTGAAGGGAATACAGATTGAAGATAGTACTCTGCAAGAAACAAATCTAAGCTATATGAGCTTAATGAGAGCGAGATATCTGTATTGGTTATAGAACAATAAGTTTGGTAGATTGATGAACTACAACTGATATATTTCATATTGTATTAGTAGTAATGTAGTGTGTTTCCATCAATGCCAAATGGATAGATTGATGAACCATAATTGAATGAATGTTTGAAGATGTTAAGTTGATGATCACCGAGCTGTAGAAAGTTAATGCAAGAAATTAAATCAGTTAATGTATTGTATTGTCATTGCTGTCAACTTGATATAATTTGATTGGTTATATACATAGTGTCAAAGACTTCAAAGAACTAGAGAGATAAAGGTTATGCTATCAGTAATGTATAAAAGTTAAGTATACACTAAGTGACAACAAACACCGACGGACAATGCACCCTAACAAATAGAGAACCCCGAAAGAAGAGTCACAGTGATACCGAGCAAGAAACCCGAGCAAGCATTACCGACGAGCAGAACCACAATGTTACCCGGTGGACAAAGATGCTTGAGGACAACTGAAGTCAAGACTGAGCTAACAAGGAGTTAAACACCAAAAAGAACTAAAGTTCAAAAATGACAAAAGACTTAGCTGGCAGGAGCTAAAGATGGAGTTAATTGGTTGATAAACATTGTTTTCATCGACAAGTTAAAAGCCATAGACAAGCTAGAGTTTTAAAGCTGTTTTATTCCAGTTGTCAAAGAGAAATCTACAGGATAAAATTGAAGTAAGCTTTAAAGAAAGAATGGCGAGAATTTCGGATCACACCAAGAACAAGAAAGTCAAGGACTAGAAACGGTGAAATCATGTCTATAAAGAGACAAGCTAATTCATTATGAATTAGGGGAGTGAATAGAATACTGGTGAAGAAAGACTTCATACAGTCCTGATCATACAAGCTAATGAATAGAGCTAAAGTTTTCTGCAGACACCGAGCACTAGAGAAGCACAGCATCACCGAGAAGAAAGAAGTGGAGAAAAGGTATAAAAGGGAAACATTGATTAGAAATGTATTATGAGCTTACAATAGATCTAAACATCTGCAAGTCTAAGTTGTATTTATGAACATATCATATATTGTTTCTGTTTAACCATTGGATCAGAAAGTCTCTTAACCGAGCAGGACTTAACAATCCTTTATATATTGAGATACATCCCAAGGAGTATCAAAAGGTTTATCATGAAGATAGAATAGTGAAATGTCACATATCAAGTGATAAATCCTCTAACAAGGTCGCACCCAACAGTGTGTTTGTAACCTTTAACAAGGTTGGCTCTTCACCGAGCTCACTTTAGAAGAGTGAAAATTTTGGGTTATGGGTCCCAAGTGGTTTTTTCCCTTAACAGGGTTTGCACTTTAAAAATCCATGTGTCAAATGTGTTTATGATTCATTGCTCTGATGTTTTTCTTTACATATTACTAAAACATGATTGATCGGTAAACACTAAGTTATTTACTGTAGTTTGGTAAATACTAGACTGTTATTCGATAAAGCTTAAGAATAAGGTTTAACAGTGAACTCCGAGCAGTAGTTATTTGATAAGATTATTTAAGGGTATACGTCTTGTAGGACTGAAGATAAGTAGAGGCTTATAATTATGGTACTAAGTTTTTGGGTTGATTTATTGGATTAATTTTTGAGGCCACTAATTCACCTCCCACCCCNCCCCCCCCCCCCCCCCCCCCCCCCCCCCCCCTCTCAGTTATTCTAACAAAAGGTCCAAATAGGTAAACTAGTAAAAAAAGCTAAGAGTAGAGAGAAATTAGGCTAGTTAAAGGTCCAAATAGGTAAACTAGGAAACATACTATAGGGACAAAACATGTTAATTTAGACATTGCTCATATAATGTTTTTATTATTGAGTTTTAAATATTGTGTTGGGATTTAATGTAGATGTAGGTAGACCTAAAATCTTTGATATTTTAATTATTTTCCCTTTTATCAAATATGTTCTCAATGGTTGAATTTGGATTATGAAACTAGTGTCGTTAAATAGAGCTTAAAATGTGACAATCTAGATTTTGCTTTAAAAAATGCGACACACAAGTCAAATTATTTTTCCTTTTATCAAATATGTTCTCAATGGTTGAATTTAGATTATGAAACTAGTGTCGTTAAATAGAGCTTAAAATATGACAACCTAGATTTTGATTTCAACAATGTGACACACAAGTCAAAAGATAGATCAATTTATATTTAAACTTAATTAACTTATAATAAATAAAATATATATTAACTAAGATATAAATGTATAAATAAATCAAGACTAAAAATTAAGTAATTCTTTTTGAAATTTTGTAACTTAAGGTGTAATTAACCCAAACTAAATGCTAGATTGAACACTATACACCAATACTTAAAAAACATGATTATTTCAAATAAAGACTAAAATTAAATTATTCCAAATAAAGACTAAAAATTAAATATTTATTTTGGAAATTTATATTTTAATGTCTAAAATACAAGATTGAACACACTGTACCAATACTTTAAAAAAACATGATTATTCCAAAAATATTTTACACAATAGGAACAACCTTATTTTATTTACATTTAAAACTTCTTGAATTTTATTTACATTTAAAACTCTTCAACTTTATATACATTGTAATTCACATTTAAAACTCTTCAACTTTATATACATTTTAAACTCCCTCTCAAGAACAAATTAAAGAAAAAAAACCTCCCCCTCTAATTAAGATCCCACTAGCAAACGAAATGAACTTCCACATAAACCCGACAAATACAGTGATAACTCTTGGTGGGCATAGTGCCAGGTGGAAATTAAACAGTCTAAGCATTAAGCCTTGGTGCAAGATGGTGAAATTCTTATTCTTACCACGGCTCTTATGAATCTTCATGACATTGGACTCAAAAGAATGTAGAAGGAAAAATGGTATAGAAATCAAATCCCTATGACGAAGATGGTTCAATAATGGGAAGTTATAGAAATAATAAACCCCAAATGTCCATTCTAGAGTAAAGTGCTTCATAATGACCAAACACACCTAGTCCCATTGTTCCGGAAGCTCCTCCCGCTCATAGCCACTGCAAATTTTAACGGGCTCCTCATTCTTTTGAATAATACTACATTAATTTTTATATGGATGATACAAATGCAACCCATGAGGGGTAGGGACATCCATATCTTGAGGAGGATGGGGAAATAAATGGGCTCACATTTATATCAATAGAGCACATTCCATCTAGATTAGGTATTAGGAGAAGAACTTCTTTAAAGAATAAAGTTTAAAATAACCAACTCTAAGAGGAGACAAGTAAGCAATTACCATAAAAATACCTTTATTGGTGGCTTAATTTTGAAAGAAGTTTATAAGAAGAGGTGAACACACATGAAAAAGAGGAAGGGAGGTATAAAGATAAAGAAATGTCATGGAAGAGGCCAAGTGACATATGAAAGGTTTGAGTAGAGAGAAATTAGGCTAGTAAAAGGTCCAAATAGGTAAACTAGGAAAAATACTATAGGGACAAAACATGTTAACATTGTTCATATAATGTTTTTATTATTGAGTTTTAAATCTTGTGTTGGGCTTTAATGTAGATGTAGGTGGACCTAAAATCTTTGATATTTTAATTATTTTTCCTTTTATCCAATATGTTCTCAATGGTTGAATTTGGATTATAAAACTAGTGTCGTTAAATAGAGCTTAAAATGTGACAATCTAGATTTTGCTTTCAAAAATGTGACACACAAGTCAAATTTTTTTTCATTTTATCAAATATGTTCTCAATGGTTGAATTTGGAGTATGAAACTAGTGTCGTTAAATAAAGCTTAAAATATGACAACGTAGATTTTGATTTCAACAATGTGACACATAAGTCAAAAGATTTGATTTCAACAATGTGAGACACAAGTCAAAAGATACAACAATGTGACACACAAGTCAAAAGATAGATCAATTTATATTTAAATTTAATTGACTTATAATAAATAAAATATATATTAAATCAATAAAATATATAATTAAATTTAAGATATAAATGTATAAATAAATCAAGACTAAAAATTAAGTAATCCTTTTTGAAATTTTGTAACTTAGTGTGTAATTAACCCAAAGTAAATGTCAGATTGAACACTATACACCAATACTTAAAAAACATGCTTATTTCAAATAAAGACTAAAAATTAAATTATTCCAAATAAAGACTAAAATTTAAATATTTCTTTTAGAAATTTATATTTTAATGTCTAAAATACAAGATTGAACACACTCTACCAATACTTTTAAAAAAAACATGTTTATCCAAAAATATCAACCTTATTTTATTTACATTTAAAACTTCTTGAATTTTATTTACATTTAAAACTCTTGAACTTTATATACATTAAAATTCACATTTAAAACTCTTCAACTTTATATACATTTTAAACTCCCTCTCAAGAACAAATTAAGAAAAAAAAACCTCCCCCACTAATTAAAATCCCACAAGCAAACGAAATGAACCGCCACATAAACCCGACAAAAACTGCAAAACTACCAGAAAGAGCTCTGTACCAGACATCATCTTCAAATTTCAAGAGTGGCGACAGACTGCACAATTCCCGCGAAGTTTTGTGGGCGCTCCAATGGAATCCACTTTTCTCCTTTACTTCCACTTGGATTGGGAAGCTCAAACAGGTAAAAACTCTGAGCTGTTCCACCCGATTGCGACCCTGTCACAAAAATCCCATCTCCCAAAACTGCAGCGCCTCTAACACAATCAATCCCCTCCGGCAGAGCCGCCATTTGTTTCCACTCATTCCCCTTCGAATCATACTTCCAGACTCCCCCTCTGCAAAACGCATAGACGCCATTAAAAGCCGAAACACAGGAGCAAGATCGAGGACATCCCCAATTGGGCCACATGTTCTGCAGACTACTCCAGACCCCTGAAATCGGGTCATAAACCTGTGCACTCTGCTTGAATCGCCCCTGCGATTCACTTTCATACCCACTGATCACATAAAACTTCCCATCAATGAAAGCCCCGCGGCTCTCATCCCGCTCTTCAATCATATCCGGAAGGCTCTCCCATTTATCTTCCTCCACATCATAAACAGCCGCTCCTCGCAGAGCCCGCTTATTTTCATCATGTCCGCCTGCTATGTACAAAAGCCCCTCTGAAACAGAGCAAGCAAAAAATGATCGAACTGTGGGCATATCGGCTCCTTTAATCCATTTCCCAGACGAAACATCGAGAACAAAAACGGATTTCACTGCCTCCCAGCGATTCGGATGCCATCCCCCGATCAAAATCACTTTGTTTTTCACTGTAATACATTCGCTGAACAGGGGAATTCCGTCGCCCAGTTCAGGAAAAGGGGGCAATTGTCTCTGCCAGAGGCTCTGAAGAGGATCATACAGAGTTAGGGCATAAGTGGGTATTCTGTGGGCTTTTTCAATTAGGGATTGGGGAGGTGCAGGAAGAGCTTGAATCAAAAAAATGCAGTGTTCTGAAGTTGAGCCCCTTTTTCTGTCACGATGAAACCAGGGGCTATCCATTACTGCCTGCCAGTTCTTGCAGACGGCTCTGAGAGTGGAATGAGATCGATAAGAAACTCTCAGCAAACATTCTCGACCTAATTCCTCTGGAAGCCCAGGAAATATCTCCATTAACAAGCCAATAAACTGAAAAAAAAACCGTTAACAAGATTGGTACCGTGTCTGAGATTTGAGTGTGACTTGTTGGAGAACAGAGTCATCCATTGATTTTATAAGGAGTTGTGAAAAGGAGGGGTGCCCATGTGACCGCCACGTAGAACACTGTTCTGCAACATGTCATGTCGAATCTGGATAAGTTTGCGGCTGAAGAGAAGCTGTCCACCCTGGAATTAGAGCTTATCCAGAATCCAATCCATCCGCCAGTCAAAACGGCTTTTAGACCGTTCCTCCCGCCCTCAGATTCATTTTTGTTCTTGCAACTTCGCTTCAAAATTGTATTTTTCCCATGGGTATATTTTGTTTTTTAAGTAGTTTATCTCTTGAAATTCAAAGTTCTGGAGACCTATGTTAATGCTCAAACTTATCTAAATGTGTGTTCAATCCAATAATTGTTTAAGCTTTGTAGTCACTCCAATAATTGTTTGAGCTCTATGATTGTAATAATGAAAATTCCAATATCCACATCGTTGCCTGCATTTTATTTATTTATTTATCCAATATAGATAAGTACTATATTTGTTTATTAAGTTTGACTTATAATTTGATCCTTATCTCTATTTATAGATATAATATTTGTAAAGTAATTATTCTTCATACAAAATACATTTATTCATGTCATTTAGTCATCATTTAATGTATATGACCATCAAAATAGAACATACAATTTTGAAAGATGACTTTTAAAGATATGTTATAGAAAAAACTCAATTATTGGATTGTCAAGCTCTACTTTCTTTGACTTGAAAGTTTTAGATTTGCGTTAAAAAAATTGACGTTGTCCATATTTATTAATCATCTTGATGGGTGTCCTCAAAAGCTTCTTATTTAAAAAATTAATGCTTCTTCAAGAGTTTTTCTAGGCCTTCATTGATGCTCACCGTAATTTCTACTAGGTTGCTTGGGAGTTTTGTTGCCTCCCTTAAGCTTTTGAGGGGTTAGGCCTTCTTTCAATATATCAACAAGGAGTTTCTTTACTTACCAAGTGAATTGCTATAGGGAATGAAGTTTGGAAAATCTTCATTAGGCATTGCATCAAGTTTGATGTGCCTTCTAAGAGACCAACCTAGGGAGGGCTCAACTTGGACATTGTTCTCACGATTAGAGTGTCTACCCAAATCCAAGACAAATGTCTTATTAAAAGTATTTCTGAAGATTGTGAGCTTGCTAAGCATTAAATTTTATAAACAAGAAATGATTTCAACACTAGCCTGGATCTATTAACCAAGAATCTTTATAGTCGTCTCCATTGCTTTCATGTCAAGCTCATCCTTTGACTAAGGGACCATGGATTCACGCTTTCAAATTTTTTAAAAGAGACATTAGAGTACATTGCTAGACTTTATCCATTAATGTACCAAGAATTTTCTCTCTAGGTAGCGATCAAAATGAAATTCAAGCTTGACGATCAATGCAAAGAGAATCTTTAGGTTGTTATCGATGCTATCAATAATTAGAAACTCATAAAATTAGACACCTAGAATATTTTAATCCATGGTGGAAGGATTTGAAATGGTATATGCATAGACCCTTTTATATCGACTAGCCTAGTCAAGGCGATATGTGGATTTTGCCTCATTTTTCTATATGGTTGATCAATTGAACGATCATTGGCAACTTTAGTCTTTTATTGGCTCATGACATGACTGTTTCCAGTGTATTTGGTCATCTATTCTTGAACCTAAGTTAGTAAGTTGGCATATTTTTCCTTTTTTTCTCTATCTAGGTTGTCCTCTTGAAGCCTATTTGGCCCCTTTTGGAAATCTCTTGATCCTCATTGTCCTTTTTGTGAGAAAATTGAGAATCTCAAACATCTTTTTTAGTTTTTCTCCTAGAGCTAAACGAAGCTCAGATTTAGATCCACAATTTATTTTATCCCTTTAATGTCCACTTCACTTTTTTTATAATATGGTTCCATTAGGGGTTAATACCACAATACTATGTCCCACTTTTGAGGCATATTGAGATACTAAAATTAACATTTGTAATCTAATTTTCAACTTGTATAACTCATAACAACTAAATCGTTCAGAATTTGAAGCTAATGTCAATTAGTTATTTTTGAGATTTCATGTGTAGAATCTAAATAGTTTTTAAAATTATTAAAAATAAGTTATAAAAATTTTTGTGTAATTTTTAATTACTTAAGTATTATAGTTAAAAATATTTTTGAAAAGGAACATTTATTTCATAATGCTTTTTACAAAAAGAATGTAATTGTAAATTCTTCAATATAGATTGTTAACACCAATATCTAGTGTGTACATATTCTTTTATAATTTTTTGTCATGTATTGTATTTATTATCAATTTTCTATATGAGACTAATTATAACTTAGGCATAGTTAAAAATATTTCATAATGCATAACTTTTTTTTGTATATATCTAAATTAACATTTCTTTTTTCTTTTCAAAAGAAAGACAACAATATGCAATGTGTAGATATATTTTTTTAAATGTTTATTATTTTAATATGTTCACATATGTAGAACAAAGACTTTGATGTTGATTTTTTTTTTATGAATAGGGATTTCCATTAATAAAGAGTTAAAGTTACACTATTCACAAAAATAAAAGATAGGGGGGGTACTAGATCACCCCTCAAGAGTTATTTGGGTAGTGCCTAGAAAGCTAAATAGACAAAACTACAGTAAAGCCCAAAAATAGAAGCATAAAATAGAAACCACCAAGCGACTAGAGTAGTGGCCAAGGACGATGGCATAGGATCCATGTCATCCTTACAACTCCATACATCAGCAAGGTCAAGATTGTCATCCAGAAGGTGTTGGAATTAATGGGAAGTATGTACTGAGAGGGGAGGGTGAATCAGTACCTCTAAAACTTTTGTATCTTTTAACCTTTATCCTTTAGGTAATCAATTGTTCATCCAACCATCATCCAACCATCTTTTCTATACTATCTTGATGTAATATTTATCAATTCATAAACTTAATCAAACATGTGAACATTCATAGAAACATTCATGAAATTAATTGACACATAACACAAGACATGATATCGTAGAAAACTCCTGTTAGGAAGTAAAACTGCGGTGGGGATGGCACCCACAAATTCTTCACTATCTGCAAATTGGAAGGGGTCGGTTAAGGCTTACAATTTGATCACTTATGATGATCTTCCCTGTTAAGAGTATCTGTGGAGACCTGTTAAAGTCTACTCTGTTAAGAGCTTTAGAAACATTGTTTAGTGTGCACTTGGTTAAGAGATTTATAATTGGATGGTTAAAACCACCTTCCTTGAAAGGATTTTTACACTTTGCTTCACTTGTTAGAATGTAAGAAAATTACAATTGACCTGGTGTTTGCAATCTCCTATTGTTGACTATAGGTCCATTTAAGATTACATGTATAATTATATCACCTAATGTGATTGAATAATACCTATGATGCTCGGTAGCCTCTGTTCTTGGTTCTTGATAACCAAATTCACCTTTTACTGTTCTGGTTCTTTAAACTTTCAGTCTGATCCATAGATGTGCTTGTATGCTTCATTCATCCTCTCATCCATTCTTACATCATTACATAATGAATGATTGCAACATCTATTTATAAGATAGATTGACCTAATCAAGTTTCACGTAAAACAATATTAACTCTAAGATCACAGGTTTACAACTTTACCTTGATCTCCTAGTCTATGTGTTTTTAATCAGTTAGACTAATTAAAACACTTACATTAATGTTTATTGTCTCTAAAGAAATGGGTTTAAAAAAAATCAAAACTCTATAAATAGAATAAGACTGTTTTATCTGACGTGGAAGTCAGATCTAGTTTTTGCAGGCTTTAACTGACATTCAATTTCTGTCAGTCGATTATGCTCTAAAGTCAGTTAGACTGTCTCTCAGTGTTCCTTGCTTGAACTATTTTTTGGGTTCCTCTTTGACTTTTCTCTCGGTTTTCACTATGACCTACTCGTCGGGTTCCGTTGTTGGGTTCCTCTTTATCCTTTCCACTTTGCATTTTTGGTTTACACACAAAATTGTGTCATTGGTTCTCTTTGTACTTAGCAGTTTTCAGTGATCTCTTATATCTATATTTTTGGTTTGCTTTTTTTCCTATCTTTCGGTGTATGTTTACCGAAAGTGTTCTTTGCATACTAATGGCAAAATAATGTCATCAATCTCCCCCTTTGACATTAGTATCAAAAAATGATATGTGTAAAATACTAAAAAAATGTTACGTATGTACAACATATATAATCCTTAGTCATTTCATGACTCCCCCTACGTATATGTCAGTATATCATTACACTCCCCTTTTTTTTGTTCTTTTTATGTAGTACTGTATAGTTTCCTATCTCTACATATCATTATTTTCCCCCTTTTTGATATTAAGGGAAAATGTGTATACCTTATAGCTTATCAAAAATGTGAGAGCATGAAGACTTCATGTCTTCCATCATCTTCTCCCATTGTTCCTTCAGATTGTCTAGAGCCATGTGCTCAAGTGTGATCCTTGAGTGCATATTGTAGATGTTGTCTGCCACAGACATCTCGGGGATTTCTATCAGTTGTCTTGTTGAACTGATATGATGTTGAAGCAGTGTGAGATTTGGTAGAAGTTGAGCTTGGAGCTCGGTGACCTCTTCCCTGAATTATGTTTCTTCTTCCCATGGGTCCTGTCTTAACCTTTTTGTCTGAACAATCTTTTCATAATGCAAGTTTAGTGCACTTTCCTCGGTGGTTAAGCCTTTAGCACTAGTATCTAGATCAGAATCTAACTTTTCTATCTTATCACTACGATCCTTAGTGAATTTTTCAATTGTGCTCAATTGTTGGATCAAGGAAATAGCTTCAGTAATTATTGGATCTAATTCACTTATGAATTCTGAAAGCTTTACCTTGTTTACTGTCACTTCTTGGCTAATATTTTCAACAAGCTTGTGTTGATATTTATGCTCTTCTCTCTCCTCAATTTCCTTCTCTGCATCAATGTTCTTGTAATGGCTTCAGTGAGAGTGGCTAGTTGATCAAGGATAGGTCTATTGTGATCAACATCAACATTGGGTACAATCTGGTGCAAGATGTTCCTAGTTGTTTCTAGTACCATGGAGTCTCAGTGCTTCTTTCTCAGCTTCTCCTATAGTGTCTTCCTCTAGAATATTTCATCGTATTCTTCCAGTGCTTCATATTCAAGCGTAGTTGGGTCACATTTGGGTATCTCAATGATTTCATCTAAAGTGACTTCCAACTTACTCTTTTTGGATTTCTTCTTCTTCTTCTAAGTTTCACTTGAATGTAAAACCATAGCCATCTTCTCAGCTTTGTCTGTTGTGCTGGATGAAGTGATTTGTGGTGTTGCCTCTTTTTGTTGTTGTGATTCGGTGTCAGCTTGTCAGTTTTGAGTAGACATCTCCACACCAACCTTTACATTATTTGTAGCAACTTGTGCAGTTACCTCAGGAATGTCATCTTTTGTTTTTGCTCCTTCATCGATATCCTTATGTACTTCATCTTCCTTTGTCTGTCCATCCTTCTTAGTAGTGTCTCCATCTATTTTTTGTAAATCTCCTTTTGTAACCTTGTCAGTTTCAGTTACAATATGAGTGTCTCTGATGACATTTTACTCATCGATGTATTATTTCTTTCCTTCTTCCACTGCATCTTCAGGAATGATTGTATCTTTGTCAGGAGATTTGTCTTTTTCTTGAAGTATATTGATGGCTTACATCAATATTGGCATGTTGCTTGATATGTTCACCTCTGAAGTGTCAAATGTTGTGTCCTATTCATCGGTATTGTCCTTGATAATAGTGACATCTTCATATTTTTTTATTTCTTCTGTTGGATCATCGGTTATGTCAATGACTATGTTGTCCATAATGTTTTCCATAGTGGTGTCCGGCCATATCTCATCTGCAACATCCATATCCTTTTTTCCTTTGGTTTCTAGTTCCTCCTTGTCTAATTCAACATCTGTGATGATGATTGGTTATGTTTCCTCAATATCTTGATCATTCTTAATTTCTTGATTCTTGGTTAGAGCTCTTTGTGGCTCGAGACTTGTATCCTTTTCAGGAATATCAAGTATTTTCCTCCATTCGGCTTCACTTTCTCGGTCTAACTCTAATAGACATCCTTTTAGCACTTGGTAGGCTCTCATCTTTGGTGAGAACCTTTTGGAATGATCCTTCATCATTTCTTTGATTTCCTCCATTTTGGATCTGGGAGGCATGATTGATACTAGGGCTCTTTCCCTGATTTCTTTTTTGGAGTGCAAGGCAAAAGTCCATCTTGCCGATAGCCTGTCTTGAATTTCTTTGGGAATTTTGTCTACCATTTCTATAGGGAGGTATTTTTATATGTACATCATCTTGATGATTGCCTCCTCAATCTTATTTTGATCCAAGGGATACAATTTTAACTATCTTCTAACTTTGGAGTCAGTAATTGATCCTAATTTGATCATGTGTGCACATACCTCATCAATGCTTTTGGGAATCTTGTTCTTTTCTTCATGAACACCTTCATCTTGTTTTGTGTCCTCAATATCTTCTCTGGTCCTAATGAACTTCCTTCTCTTTGTTGGCCCTCTTTTGTGTGTGGCTGGTTTCCTCTTGTAGGTTCTTACTTATCCTTTCTTCAAGGGTGAAGGACTTGAGTCCTTAGCTGTTTGGCTTCTTGTCCTTGAAGCAACTATGGTTCTTGGCTTCTTTTCTAGTGTTGGTAATGGAGTATCTGACTCTGTAGACTCTGACTCACTTACCTGCTTAGCCTCACTGACAGGGGACTGTCCTTCAGTTACTTCCTTTTGTTCAGTTTGCTTCTTAGTAACCGACAATCTTTTCTTCAAATTCTTAACTATTTTATCTTTCTTCCTGTCAATTTTCTTTACAACCAATCCAGTTTTGAATCTTGATTTGGCCTCCTCATAAATTCCAAACTTTGGTTGTGTCTTGTCTAATGGTTCATTTATCAATGCATCGATTGCATTGGATGCTTGATCAATATTTACCTCATATTCCAAACGTTGTAGCCATGCTATCCTTGGTACAATAGGTTTGATGTATGTGTGGTCGGTGTCAACCATGAAACATATATCATATTTGAATTTCTCAATAATTTTCTCAGGGATCCTTACTATTTTCTACATTCGGTCCTTGAATCCAGTAAAGTACTCATCCATGATTGTTTCAAAGTTTTCTCCCAGTGATGTTATGTATTCACTGATCTACATGGTGACTGGTCTTGTGGTATCCCATTTTACATCTCCTACTGATGGAAATGATTCTTGGAAGTAAAAGAAAATGCACATGATAAGTGAGCCAAACTTACATGTATTTGTTTTTGCATTTCTTATTGTTCTCAGGTTTTCTTCTAGCTGGTTAAGCAGAAGTTCTGATAAATCCAACTGAGTTCCTTTCTTTGCAATTTTATATGCAGTATCTGTGTGTGCTTGAAAGTGACCTCTAAATCAGGCACAAACTCAACATGGTCATTGCTCAATCATCGAATTTGCGAAAATGAACATGAATTGTCCATTCCACAAATTTGATTGAATCAACTTGTTGCCTCCTATTTAGTTGGGGCTTTACAATTACTCTCTGAATGAGAGCCAACAACCATGACCATTTCTAAAATGGAGGATTTTAAAGCATGAAGAACTGAAATATAAACTATTCTATGTGAGAAATGTCATTATAATCTAAGAATGAAAGTGCATACATTAAGCTAAGAACTTGAAAAAGATGATAGAATTAAGCTATTAGATGTATAAGAAAACTAATTTAAGGTGCAAAATGCTATTACTTCTAAATGAAATTAAGCTAAATTATGCAACAAAAGCTTGAAAGCATGAAAGAATTAAGACAAGAATTGACTATAGTTTAGATACTCTCAAAATTGTTTCTCTCAAATGAAGAAAATGAAGTCCATAATATAGAAGAACCTGGAAAGAGGATAAAGATTTTCTTGGAAAGAAACGGCTGATTCTTCATCTCCATGGAGGAAGGTGAGACAAAAAGAGAGGAATTATTTAATTAAAGAAATGAATTATTTCCACATGAGTGGCTTTTCACATGGAATTCCTTTTTTGAGGATAATCCATTCAAATAATTAAATAACTATTCAATTCCTTTTGATGTGTATTAGCTAAAGGGGGTGGAATTAATTTAATTTAAAAGCACTTAGGACTTTAGAATTAAA
>MU226509.1:145496-160432 GCA_018584345.1 Thuja plicata
CTTCTAGGAAGAAATGGAAGGGAATGGTAGAATCATCATGGGACTCTTGAGGTATGTTACTTTGGTCAACTGTTGGATAAGGATGGATGGTGTCTTGATCTTGATCATTTCTGATATTTGTTTCTTCGCACATTGGATTGTCCTCTTGACATGGAGCCACTTCTAAGGATGAGGTAGGAGTGTTGTATTTCCTGAAGGATTCTTGACACACTGAAGGAGAATATTTTATAATAGGCATGATAAGCATTGAAGCACATGGAAGCTTTGGGTCAATGGCCTTTGAAGCCTGAGAAGGACTTGCAGTCGTATGTTGATTAGCTTGGATCTCTTTTAGAGGTAGTCCTTGAGAGTAGACATAGTCGTCATGAAGCTCAGTACTTGATAGAGATGGTGAAGCTTTAGGAGATGGAGGAATGGTGGAAGAGGTATATGTGGTATGGGAACTGTTGCTATACATGGATTCCTGATATTGATCCTACTTGAGATTAGTATCTTCACTAGATGATTCATTAGGATTTTCCACTTTGATTATGCCATCATCTATGAAATCTTGGATTCTATGTTTCAACTCCATGCAATATGAATTTTTATGCTTGTTATGCTGATGATATGCACAATAGTTACTAAAGAAGTTGGATCCACATGATGTAGCCGGAGGCAATGTGATGAGATTATGCTCAAGAAGTTTCTCCAATGTTGATTGATAAGATTGTCCCAAAGGAGTAAAGATTCTCTCTAAAGGATAAATAGACGCTTCTTGACTTGCAATATCCTTCTTTTGTGGATAGAAGAGACTTTCATCTGATTCTGTCATAGTTTCCTCTACATTCTCTTGATCAAAGTTGGGATTATCATAAAACTGGTCTGGATCAAAGTTGGGATTCTCATAAAATTGTTCTTGATCAAAGATGGAATTGTCATACCAAGATTTATCCATGTTGGAAGGAAGTTTGGAGATATTAGAATCATGATTGAATAACAAAGGACAGGTTGATCTCAATAAGGATTTGTCAGACGAAGTATCCTTTTCCCCCTTTAATCGTTGGAGTTCAGATTCCAAAGTTTGAAGTTGTTTTAATAAAGTTGCCCTAAGATTCTCTTCTTTTCTTTTAGACATTGTAAGATTTTCTTGATGCGCTTGCTTAGAAGATTGAAGAGAAGGTATGATGAATCAATTGATTAACTGACAGGTGCTAAAGTGATATCTAAAGTGCTAACTAAGTCCAAGACCAAAGGACAAAGGAGATAATGTCCAACTGAGACGGAGGTAGCAATGACTCTGATCTTGAGTCAAGGTTGACGAACCTGCTTTTGCAACTCAGGATAAGGATAGCGCAGACAAAGATGTGAACTAGCAGAAGCATTATGATAGCGCAAATTTCAGAATAGACTAAATGTAGTAGGATAGACCAATGAAAGACCAAGTTTTGAAACAAATTGGACAGAGTTTCGACAGATTTGTGACAGATTGTTGAAGTTTCAGATGAGACAAGATAGGCAAATATCCAAAGTTTACAGTTTTCCAGATCATTTGATTGTTGTTGTTGTTTCAGTAAACACTAAAGCAAAACACATCATGGAGATTGTTTGTAGTACCAGAACAGACACATTAGAATCCTAGGATAGCCAGGGCAGTATCTGTTGAATCCCCACTTGAACCAAAGTTTAGCTATGCTTACTCATAGCGGACAACTTAGAAGCTTGGAGGCACGGGCTCCTCCTTACATGTGCACTCACTTTTCAGGAACACCAAACTTTGAACCCCAAAGGAATTGCTTCCAAAAGGGTCGTTGTCTCTACTAAGAGCCATAAAAGTGTGGGGTGTCTTAGTTAGTCTCTGACCTTCCGCGCCAACAGATAGAGGGTTTTTGGATACTATAACAATAGTTTGTAGTAAGGACATCCATTCAGGTGGTTGTGATCAAGTCATTTTCCTAATAAAGGGGGCTCTCCCAATCCTTTCAAAGCAAGGCTTTCACTTTAATGATATCGGGACTTTAACGCACCACTAGGGTAATTAGAGGAGATTTTGGTTGCCACAATGAATTCACACCTATCTATCGTGAGACTAATCACAATGGCATTTTTTATATACCGGTTCAGAAGGGCTTGGCTTTAGCCTATTACATGTTTGGCATCCACTCTCACTGGCTCTGCTAAAGCTCTTGGGAGGTAGCCACACTAGAAGAATCATAGGAATTTCTCTTACACCCAAGATCCATAAAGGCGAGGGGAGAGGATACATTCATATAGTTCTTGGAATTACAATCTAGAAAACACTTCAATCACGCGAGACAATGATTCATTTTAAGCACCAACCGAAGTGTGTTCTAACTACTGAAAATAGACATGAGAGTTTTGTGAAAACACGCAAGGTCTTCGACAAGCATCCTGCACTAAATACATTAGTAGTTTGTAATTTCTTTCTTCATTTCAGCATCCTGCAGCCCACTGTTATGCTATCAGAGAAATCAGAGAGATAAAAACAGCAGCAAGTGAAAATAATTAGAAAAACAGTAACAGTAATTACAAAAAACTGTGAAATTTCATACACTGTCACCAAGTCTCGCGTGAGGAAGTGCAAGGCTTCGCACGCGAAAGTACAAAGCTTCGTGTGAGGAAGTATAAGGTCTCACGCGAGAAAGTACAAGGTGTCACGCAAGGAAATGCAACAATTGGCGCAAGAAAGTGCTTTCTCGCACGAGAGAGTGCTAATAAAAGGAAAACTTCATGCGGATACGCAAAACTTCACTACAGAGCCGTACGGAAAAATGTTTGATGCCACAGATTCAATTTTTGGGTGAGTATAGGCGTATTTGTAGTCGTTTTAAATCGAAACAACATTCCAGACGCAATGGTGGAGTTAGATTTGACTCAAAGTGAATGTAAAAAATGACATAAAATAGAATTGACAGTAAATATATAATATGAGGCCAGGAATCGAATATCCTACCCCATGGTGGGTGCCAAAATGTGTGTGCTTGAAAGTGACCTCTAAATCAAGCACAAACTCAACATGGTCATTGTTCAATCATTAAATTTGCAAAAATGAACATGAATTGTCCATTCCACAAATTTGATTGAATCGACCTGTTACCTCCTATTTATTCAGGGTTTTACAATTACTCTCAGAACGAGAGCCAACAACCATGACCATTGCTAAAATGGAGGATTTTAAAGCATGAAGAACTAAAATTGAAACTATTCTATGTGAGAAATGCCATTATAATCTAAGAATGAAAGTGCATACATTAAGTTAAGAACTTGAAAAAGATGATAGAATTAAGCTATTAGATGTATAAGAAAACTAACTTAAGGTGCAAAATGCTATTACTTCTAAATGAAATTAAGCCAAATTATGCAACAAAATCTTGAAAGCATGAAAAAATTAAGACAAGAATTGACTATAGTTTAGATACTCTCAAAAGTGTTTCTCTCAAATGAAGAAAATGAAGTCCATAATATAGAAGAACCTGGAAAGAGGATGAAGAGTTTCTTGGAAATAAACGGCTGACTCTTCATCTCCATGGAGGAAGGTGAGACAAAAAAAGAGGAATTATTTAATTAAAGAAATGAATTATTGTCACATGAGTGGCTTTTCACATGGAATTATGGAATTCCTTTTTTAAGGATAATCCATTTAAATAATTAAATAACTATTCAATTCCTTATGATGTGTATTAGCTAAAGGGGGTGGAATTAATTTAATTTAAAAGCACTTAGGACTTTAGAATTAAATTAATTAATCATAGGGATTTTTAGCTAATAAACCTTGAAAATTTAGGAATTTAATATAGTCTAAGATTTATGCAAATTTAGATTTTATGCATTTGAGACTAAGTTAATTAAAGTCAATTAGGAAGAGAATTTGCCTAGTACAATAGGACTTCGATGATGAGAAAATGCACCAAAATTGATTGAATTGTAAGGTGCCAATTTTGGGGTGTTACAGTATCCACTTCTCTGGATGCTATATTGTTCATCCTACTAGCTTGAAAGAATTTGTAGCCTAGGACACATGCTTCAAATTTCAATTCAATATCGGTGATAGTGGATACCTTCAATCCTCTATCATCACACTTGGCGCCTGTGTTCTTTTCAATCTCAGCCTTGGGTGGGTGTTTTAATGCCTTTACCTTATCGGTTACAAGGTAACCAGTGATTGCATGAATAACATCTCGGGTTATCATTTTAGGCTCATCTAGCCATAGCTTGCGATTATGAATTTGGTGCAGTACTAACTGAATCCACTCGATTTTGAATACCTTCAGGAACAATAGGGAATTTGTGAGCCCTTTCACCTCTATGTGTTTGTGCTCATCTTTTATGGATCCATCCTCATTACATAGCTTCTTGAAAGCTTGTTCCACCTCTAAGTGACCAATTTTTTCAATCTTGCAGTGGATGTATGCTTGCATGTCTTCAATAAGCAAAACCCTAGCTGGTATTCGCGAGAATGCTCCAGCATTGTCGGGTTGTGATGCAACCTCAGGGAAAATCTTGTAGTGGGGTTCCTCATAGGTAGAGTTCTTGATAAGTTTAACCTTATCCTCCTTGATGTTCTTCTGTTTGGTGGTTCTTGAGGTCGTGGCCATTGTTTCAGACATTTTAGGGCTTTCTAAAAATGTGTGAAACAAAGTTCTCAGTTATTGTAGGAACTTACTGTTTACTCCTGTAGTGGTCACTGATCTGTTTGGAGTGCTCTAGGTCAATTTGAAGTCGCTTTGTGATGCTATCATTGTTTTCTCAAATTTTTCTCTCATCGCTCTGCTTTGTTCGATGGTGAATAATGAAACCCTTTCATCGCCCTTTTATAGATGTTTTCCCTAAAAGTGAGTCATTAATTCTCAACCACTCCTCATTGTGTGAAGATGGAGTCATCGGTTTGAACATTATTTTCTCCTTCGGTGATGATGTGATGCTTTGGGGAAGTCATCTAACTCCTTTCTTTTACCAACGGGTTTTGATGTATGACAAAGATAACTCATTCAACTTGCTTTATTACCGACGAGTCTCAGTTTACACTAGCAACTTTTCTTTTACATGTTAATCGACGATTCTCAGTAAGTGTAGGCAGTTTTAGCTTTGAGCGTATACCGATGAATTTTGGTATGTACTGCCCGATGAAATAGTTATCATAGATTTTAACAAGTAATATCATGATGCATCTTTACTTATGCTAATTTGGAATTTCATCAACATATTATGGAACTGATGTAAAATACTACTTAGTGTAATGCAGTTCCATACTTACTTGTTCTGCTTAGGTGGGGGTGGTGATGTCACCAAATCCATTGGATGGGGTGTCACCAATTGCATTTCTCAGGCCAGCTTTATCATTGTTTGAAGCTTTTCTCCACATTTTGTCTCTCACTCTCTGGATGTCTTCAATGGTGTTTCCATTGGGAAATGTGTTGGTCTATGTCATTCAGTCTCTGCAATCTTTCTTGAGATGACCAACTTTATGACAGTGTAAGCATGCCATTCTGGGGTTAGTCCAGCCTCTAGAATTTCTTTTCCACTGTCTCATATAGTTTGCAGCAATGTAACCAAATCTTCCACATGTTGTACAATTTGTCCATGTGTTTTAATCCCATACATACTGGTTACCGACTCTTTTCGGTTGATAGGGAGTTTCTTAACCTTTAGGCTTCCATGCTTTCTTTTTCTTCTTCCAACATTCAAGAGTTGTGTGCCCATTGATTTTGCAAGTAGGATAGTATTTTTCCATGTAGGTTTCCTTCTTTGGTTGTTTCATCTCAGAATTACATTCATATTCTTTATGTCCTTTCTTGTTACATTTATAACAAAATCCTATGAATGAAGATGTGGATTTAGGAATACCTTTCATTTTGCCTCTGCATACATTTGATGTGTGGCCTTGTTTTCCATAGTGATTGCATGTTAGCTTTCTTGGTCTTGGATTTTCATAGACATTCTTTGTATCAGCTTGATTGGGTGATTCTCCATTCTCGGTAAATCCTAGACTAGTGTTGTTGTTGATTCTTCGTTGTCCATCAAGAAAATCATCTGTTCTTTTATTGCTTTCTTCAGCTTTCTTGATAATTTGATTATACAGCTGCTGAATTCTGAATTCTTGTTTCAGCTTTTCATTTTCTTCCCTTGCTCACCGATAGCTTCTATTCTTTCAATGAGTTCAACATTCATTTTGTTTGCCTCTTGAATCATAAGAATAATCTAATTTTTAATCTCAAGATGATGCTCTGTAAGTCTTTGTATTTCAGATTCTTTCTCTTGTAGTTTTTCAGTAATCTTCCTTCTATCATCAATAGCTAGTGTTCTTTCTTTCTCAGCTTGTCTAGCACTGTTCATGACATCAATCATTCTTACCATATGTGTCTCTTGACCAATTTATAGACATTTCACTTGTCCAGCCAGATGTTGATTGATTTCATTTAGGCTTGTGATGCTTTCTTTTGATGTTTCTGATGCTTTGATTTTATTTGATCCTCAAGACTCAAAGAAATATGGTATCTCTTCCTCATGGTAATCTGTTTCATTACAGTGAGATGCCATAATCTTTCTTTCATCTAACAGCTGTCTCATCTTGATTCTAGCTTCTTTATACTGCTCATAGAAGATCTGAATTTGTTGATTCTATATACTCTTGTCAAGTCTGTACTTCTCCATTGTATGATTTTTTCTCTAAAGACTTTAGGCTTTTCAAATAAGAGACTTAGCTCTGATACCAATTTTTGGAATTAATGGGAAGTGTGAACTGAGAGGGGAGGGGTGAATCAGTACCTCTAAAATTTTTGTATCTTTTAACCTTTATCCTTTAGGTAATCAATTGTTCATCCAACCATCTGTTCTATATTATCTTGATGTAAGATTTATCAATTCATAAACTTATTCAAACATGTGAACATTCATAGAAACATTCATGAAAGTAATTGACACATAACACAAGATATGATATCGCAAAAAACTCCTGTTAGGAAGTAAAACTGCGGTGGGGATGACACCCACAAATTCATCACTATCTACAGATTGGAAGGGGTCGGTTAAGGCTTACAATTTGATCACTTCTGATGATTTACCCTGTTAAGAGTATCTATGGAGACCTGTTAAAGTCTACTCTATAAGAGCTTTAGAAACACTGTTTAGTGTGCACTCGGTTAAGAGATTTATAATTGGATGGTTAAATCCACCTTCCTTGAAAGAATTTCTACACTTTGCTTCACTTTTTAGAATGTAAGAAAATTACAATTTGACCTGGTGTATGCAATCTCCTATTGCTGATTACAGATCCATTTAAGATTACATGTATAAGTACATCACCTAATGTGATTAAATCATACCTTTGATGCTCGGTAACCTCTATTCTTGAGAATTTCAGTGTGATCCATAGATGTGCTCGTATGCTTCATTCATCCTCTCATCCATTCTCACATCATTACATAATGAATGATTGCAACATCTATTTATAAGATAGATTGACCTAATCAAGTTTCATGTAAAACAATATTAACTCTAAGATCACAGGTTTACAACTTTACCTTGATCTCCTAGTCTATGTAATTTTAATCAGTTAGACTGATTAAAACACTTACATTCATGTTTCTTGTCCCTAAAGAAATGGATTTTAAAAAAAATCAAAACTCTATAAATAGAATAAGGCTGTTTTATCTTACGTGGAGGTCAGATCCACTTTTTGTGGGCTTTAACTGGCTTTTGGTTTCTGTTGGTCGGTTATGCTCTGAAGTCAGTTAGACTGTCTCTCGGTGTTCCTTGCTTGAACTATTTCTCAAGTTCCTCTTTGATTGTTCTCTCAGTTTTCACTATGAACTTCTCGTCGAGTTCCACTTTATCCTTTCCACTTTGCATTTTTGGTTTACACACAAAATTGTGTCGTCGATTCTCTTTGTACTTAGCAGTTTTCGCTGATCTCTTATATCTATATTTTCATTTTTCTCTTTGGACCCCATCTTTCGTTGTATGTTTACCAAAAGTGTTCTTTGCATACTAATGAAAAAATAATGTCATAAGAAGGGACCACCCTTCCTTTGCAACAACATCATGTTCCTTCTCATTATCCTTCCTGACTAGGGATGTGTCCCTAGACAAACGTAGAAGCCATTTGGAGGAGCTTAGCCAACTGGTATCACCGTCAGTGTTTGGTCAACCAACACCAACACTAGCACTAGTAGAAGGGCACGCGCCCCCTATATTCCACCTAAAATTAGAACCACCACATGGTGGAGATCAAGTGGAATGTCGTTGTTGAAAATCTCTCCCACTACCATATTTACGGTGAGGGGCTTGGGAATGTGAGGTCTGTGAGTGACACATAGAGTCCAAATATGACTGCACCACCTACCATGAGGCAGAGAATAGTCACATGAGGTTGAAGGGTTTATAAGTAGTAACCATATAGAGGGCATCTCTCCAATGCTATAGGAGATCCTACAAGTGGATTACCTCAAGTGCAAACTTGTTGGCTTGCACTTAAATCTAAATCATTTCATTATTACAAATACATGCTTTAACAAAGAGAGAAACGTGAATACCCATAGAGATGTGAGAAAAGATAACAATATTTCTATCTTTCCTCAAATTAAAAAGGATTTCCACCCTGAAATCAAGCCATATCTACATTAATTTAAAGGGAATCCAAGGGGAATCCATCAACAAATTCATATGCCAAGAAAAAGGCTAACGTTGTAAAGGCCAAAACAATTTATGAATCCAAGTCCACAATTATTGAGCTCTTCTTTAATACCAAAAGAGGTGTATGAGAGCCTATGGTTGCATACAAAATGAAAGATGAGGATCTAGGATGCCCAGGTACTATAGGCGAGAACCTAGAAGCAAGCCTTGGAAAAGAATATACCAACCAAAATGAGCTTTCTTAGGCTCAATAATGGGAGACCATATGGTTTAAAATTTGCAATGCCAAATAGACTGAGAAAAATGAAAATGCCACTTGAGATTCAAGGTAGGAACCAAAGGAGAATGTGGAACAAACCAATGATAGACCAAGCTAGGAATGTAGTTACAAAAGGATATTTTTGGAAACCATTGCTAATCTTTCCACCATGGCCTGAGAGAGTGGATGCCTAGCTTGTGAAGCATATTCAGAGGTAGTGCCTGTTGGAATGTGAATTCATCATGGAGAACCACTAGAAATGGTTGATTCATCATGGAGAATAATCTAGTTATGGTTGAGTCATCAAATTGGGTTGAGTCATCATGGGTACGAGCCATACTTACTAAATTTAGTAAGTGGTCTATAATTAGGACTCTGCAACTCGAAGTCATGTTTGAAGTTACATTTTTTAACATTGTTGTAACTGTGAAAATTTCTAAGCAATAAAATTGGAAGATATTTGCCCATGGATTTTTTCTTGGTATAATTTTACCAAGTTTTTCCACGTAAATATTGTGTTATGTGTATCTTCTCTTCTCTGCAATTTTATACACTTGTTAATTTCATAAAAATTGGTATCAAAGAAAGATTATTTGTATAGAATTTATTTGTTTTAAGAGGTGAGAAAATAGGAGGTTATGTTACTAGATTTAAGGTGCAAACAATTGATGGATCAAATTTTTCTCTTTGGAAGCTAGAGATTCAAGCTTTGCTGGTGAAGGATTGATGTGATAGAGCTCTTAAGGGGGTAGCATAAAAACATGAAAATATGGGCACATCAGATTGGATTATGATGGATAGCAAAATTAGAGAAACTATTCAATTATCTCTAGCATATTGAGTTATGTTCAATGTTGCAGAAGAGAAAGTTTCTCATAATTTATTGAATAAGCTTGCAAAGTTGTATGAGACGAAGTCTTTGGAAAGTAAAATTATGTTACATAGTGAACCACCTCACAATAGGTGTGGAATAATCATGCTCAAGGCCTTTCTTAGGAGTGGTTTATTCAATCCAAGGACTATTTCTCCCATTATGAGGTGCATTTAACTTGTCAACCCAAGGACATATACTTGAAATGGTCGGCACCATATGTGCACTAGGTTCCTTAAGGAGTCATTTTGCTTATGCTGCAGGAAGGTAATAATGCATAAAAGAAACCTACACTAGTGCTGCAAGAAAAGAATACATTTATCTCCTTACTTAAATGAATTCTAGAAATTGCAAAATCTACTTAAACCTATACTTTCAACCTAGAACATCCATTATAACTATTCTTGCAGATGTTGCAGGAACATTCACAAGGTACAATGTTGCAGGAAGAAATTGTAACTTCTATTTGAAATACTAGAAATGCTGGAAATGTTGGAAGGAAATCTATTCTATTCTAACCTATTCCACCTCCCAAGTGGGCCCCCTTGGTTGGTTTCTTCTAATCTATTAACACAGAACGTAAACCAAGAATTACTTCATTGTATTTCAAAGACTCATTACATAAAAACAATACATGAAACTTGAAATAGATTGTTGTAAGATACAACAGTTTTATTCCAAAAACTTCTTTCTCTAAATTTTCTATCTCCCTTCAAACTATCAGTCCAATCCCTATATATAGAGGATCGAACACTTATTACAAAACAAAAAAGAAACTATCTTGCTGAAAACATGCTGGAGAAGAAGATGGAAATGCAACAGCCTGCGGTGTGGGTAATAAAGCTTGGGTGACCAGTTCAACATAATAAAGTGCATAGGGAATATAGAAAAACTACATCCCCGCATCCTGGAATAATGGCTCCTCCATTGTAGTATTCATGTTTCCTGGTGCTGTGATGATCACTCCGTTGTAGCTGGTCCTCAACAGTCTTCCTTGAATGTTGTCGACCACTCTCCAGCCGCTTTCTCTCCTGTCAAGTTAGTTGTGATGCAGAAATATTCATGCAACAAGCTTAGTCAAATTAAGTCCAGATATTAGAACATATATTCTAATGGTTATATGAAATACTGCACTATATGTATAATATTAGAAAAATATGTCACAAACATCTAACCATGGTTTATCAGTTCTATCTGGACTTTATCACAAGTTTTAACTGGCTAGGTTCTCAAATATTTTGTCAGAAACTAGAATAGAGTATTTAAAATTATACAAAATAAAGGCAATAATTTGGCCTTATCATCTGCCCCTTGGTTATTCAAATGCTTTTCCTCAAGCATTGCATCTTCTGGCAATTGACCTAAAGTCACCAACTTCAGTTCTTCCTCACCTCTGGCTCTTGAAGGAGTAGTAGAATCCTCTTGTTCTTTCCCAAACCTCCCTTCTATGATCCTCCTACAGCCTGTCAAGCCTGGCAGTGTTGATTTCATACAAGGGCCAAAGGAGCATGGATAGCTACATTGTTAGCGGACACCAGAGCTCCTTCCTAATTTGCCTACCCAGCTCTATGTATTTTGGTGCTCGGTGTATGGCCGCTTCAAGGTTAATGAGGCTATGTGGTTTTGACCTTTTGAATGCCACTGATAATCTACCCCATCTACTTCTGGCACCGGTTAAGGCTCTTTGGAAGACAAAATAAGATATGTTGTCATATTCTGCATACACATCTGTTCTGAGTTTACAAATTTTATCTTTGATTTCCTTTTTAATATTCCCATATGTCAGTTTGAACCAATCCCTCGGGAATACTTCTGGTTGACTGCTCTCTACTCTTAATGGTAGTGGTTCCGTTTTCTCAAGTTCTCTGTAATTCTCCAATTGTCTATCATAGTTAGCCTCGTTTTGCATCCAAGACATTAGGGCCCTTAGGTGTGTATCCCCTATGTAAAGCAGGGGATTCCATTCAGTCTCTATAGGGATGATGAAATTATGGACATACAACTCATAGAGTAGGTTTTGTTTCCAAGATGGAAGGGTCTAGTATAAACCATAGAATGCCTAGGCTGATTTGAACTTTGCGTTTACATCTTTGAGGGTCATCATCAACTGAAATAGGAGGAATTGTTCTTTTAGATAGATGGTATAGACCCTAGCTGGCGGTCTACAAGCAATTATCTGGTCAGTCAGCTTAAGGGCATGTTCCATTCTCTATTTCTGTCTTGCCAACTGATCTTTTAATTCTGTGATTTCCTCTCCTTGTTCTGCTATTACTTTCTGCAATTTATTTTTCTCTTCTCTCCATAGAGTGGTTGTTAGCACATGCTTATTATATAACTAGAAGAGAAGCATTTGTAGAGTAATTGGACCACTGTTTTCATCCTATTTATTCTTCTTCCTTTGTTCCCTCCATAAATTCTCTAAGAAATTTATTAACCAAGTTCGCTTATAGGAAACTAGGGCATTTCTTGTGCAAGCTAGCTGGTGAGTTATAGGGGTTTCTTTCTCACAGGTTGGAAAATCCTAATGACTAACTCCTGGGTCATTTTGAAATACATTTGGCACAGCTTCACACTCCTCATCTAGATTTTGAGGAATGTCTGGAATCTCAAACTGGCTGGGAGAATCATCCAGAACAATATGAATAGGAGTTTCCTCCTCAAATTGTTTGGGGAAAGCAGACTGGCTTTTGGTGGGTGCTTTAGGAATCTTCCCTCTCATCCTAGAAATTCTTCTTATAGGGATTTCCTCAACCTCAACAACCTTTTTCTTACTAACCCTTTTTTTTTTCTCTGCTGCAGGAACTGACTTCATTTTCTTCTTTCTCGGGACTTGAGGGTTTCGTGGCTCAGCTACAGGAACCAAAGTTTCTCCCACTAACTTCCGTTTTCCTTTTGTTTGGGTGGACATGGGTATATTTCTCATGTGAGAGGGTAAAGGCACATTTTCTTGTAAATTTTTGGTTTCTGCCCCTTGGGTACTTTGCTCAGCAACTGGGTCAAGGGAAACTGTATTATCTTGGCTAATTTGCACGTTAGAGGCAATTTGAGGCTGCAAGGTTTTATGATGGACAAACTCTACCCATGCCATAGGGGAGACATCCCTAAGAGATCTTTCTATGATTAATTTAATTAGGGCATGGTGAGTAACAAAATTTTCATTCCTTTTCTAGGTTTCTTCGGCACTAATGCACAACATATTAAACAAAAAATTGGGGGCATTCATTGGGATATTATGTCGTACATAACTAAGCAGCTTAAAATGATGTACATGTAAATTAGAGAATCATCCTTCATAGGTGAAATACCTAATAATGTGCATGGCCAACTCACAATATGGTGGAGGAATGGACATTCTTTTGCACCCCTGTTTAGTGATCTCCAGTGGAGGGTCACCTGGTAGGGTGGACTGGGCCCTAGCTGACCTGGCATCATGCACATTGGGGTAGTGTTCCCCTCCTGCTGGAAAACCAGTTACTTTTGCTATTTTCTCCTCTGCTGCAATGACTGTCAACCCCCATACCGTTGCTTGGCCTTCATCAAATGTGTTTGAAAATTCTGTTGCTACTTCCTCATCAAACTCTGTCAATTTTAAGAAATATCCCAGCCATCTGCAGGCATTAAGTCTTTTTACTGCCTCAACATCAAATAGTAAAATACCATGAACCACTGGTTCATGCCGCTACAATTGGCCCCCCATTTGTGCTTACCAAATTCAACCTCTACTCTGTTCTCAATAATTACCTTCTTCTCTTTTGAATTTCAGACTACTTGTAAAACCACAGACCCTCTTCACATTCTTCTGGTATTCTTGATATGAACAATAATAATGTACTTTAACAGAATGAATCATAGATATTCATGCAAGATTTATGTCATGGTTTTAATACTGGGTCACATCTAGTCTGAAAATTAGGGGTTTATTCAGAATAAAGGTACGACACTTGACACTTGTGTGATGCGGCAGCTAGATTTTAATTAAGACAATGTTGAAGTACAGATTTGAGGATCTTAACAAGTAAATAGAAATGACATTTTAAGAATTGGCACACTTCCCTACCCCCTATGAAATATTGACAAGTGTCCTCACTTGTCAGACCTGGTAGAAGGTACGAAACTAGATTAAGGCGGCAACGATACATTTATTGCAGTATTCGATATAACCAACAAAATCTATGCGCTAAAAATGAAAATAAATTTGAAAAGCTTGTACCTATTAATTGATCATCGCACGTGCCAGGAAAGGTTGGCGAGAGTGGAATGATGGCATCGGCGGTCGGCATGCATCAGCGCACAATCTCTTTATTGAAAGCATAGAAATATGATGACATGGGAGGTGGGTGGATAGAAGATTAAGAAATGAAATGGGTTGAAAAAGAAGAATGTAAAAAGTGAATGAAGAATTTGAACTTTATGCAAACATAAAGTTTTTATTATGGTCATGCTTTGAAGGAATTCTTATTGAAGAGCTACAGGAAGAAGGTTGACACCCTCTGCTGCAGGAAGTGTTACCTGTTGATCCTTTAAAACTGGCTGGTTGAGTTGCTACAGGAAGCCTTCTTTCATCTGTGGCTGGTGATACAACTTTAGTCTATGTCCATTGACTAATAGCTTGAAGTGTACAGGGTCAATTGTGGTTAATTGGATTGCTCCATTTGTAAATACATGGCTTATTTCATATGGACCCAGCCATCATGTCTGCAGCTTGCCTGGTATCTCTTGGAATCTAGAATCATATAACAATGCCCAATCTCCAACTTGGAACTGATTACTCTTAATATGGGAGTCATGTCACTATTTTCTTTGCTTTTGGACAATTTCCGTGCACTGCAGGGCAAACTTGGGCATTTCATCCAAAGAATTGAGATGCAACAAGCGTTCTCTTTGTGCTGCAGGAAGATCAATATTTAACTCCAGTATTGTTCTTAATGTTTTGTGTTCAAATTCAATCGGTAGCATTGCTGCTTTACCATATAATAGTTCGAACAAAGTGAACCCTGTGGTGGTCTTCCATGTTGTTCTATATGCCCAGACGACTTCTGATAGTCTGCTGCTCCAATCTCGGTGATGCAAATGAACTGTCTTTGTTAAGATTGCTTCTATTTCCCGATTTGTAACTTCTGCTTGTCCATTGGCTTGAGGGTGATAGGGGCTTGACTTCTGATGTCTGATATTATA
>MU226509.1:163226-174242 GCA_018584345.1 Thuja plicata
GATTATAGGATAGCCAGCAAAGTTTACTTTAGGTGATAGGATAAGAAAATCAGTAGGATACTCCCATGAATCTAAGGTAACTATCACATCTTCTATGAGACCCTCTGGAGTAATAGTTGAACTATCAACAAGTTGTAACACTTTGGTTGTTGTTCTTAAGCCTTCTATGCTTAGCCTATGCATTGTATCTTTAGTCATGACATTTATTGTTGCTCCCAAATCAACTAGAGCATTTTTCACAGTCTGTCCATTTATTATTAGGTTGACTACTGGACTACCAGGATCTGAATACTTTGGTATTACCACCTTTCCTAACATGATATTTGCTAATTTCCCTACAACATGTACTATTTGAGGGTCTTTCTTCTTCCGTCCTAGCTTCTTTAGGCATGCTTCCTTAATAGCCTTTCCATAAAGAGGTATATCTTTGATAGCTTGGAATAGAGGGATTTGAATGTTCATATTTTTCAACTGCTCAATAATATCAAATGTTTCTTCCTCTTGGGGTATAGGTTTTTTTTTGTTTAGCCTATGTGGAAAGGGTGGATTTGAAGTGTGGATAGTAGTTCTGTTGGGTATATCAGTCGGCTGGCTGGTATGTGGTAGTGTGGCTTCTAAAGTTAGTGTTGCAGGAGTGTCCGCAACTTCTGTGATAATAGGATATTCAGCTGTAGGCAGGGTGGTAGCAGACCTCAAATAGATATCAACTATCTCTAATGAATAAGTAGGGCACTGCTAAGTGTTAGTAGTGTACGTTTGCTGCTGCTACTATTTGTTGTTTAGATTTGGTTGTGGTTGAGCAGGCAATTGGGTTGGCTTTGGATTAGCATTAGTTGTTGCAGGAAATGGAATTATTGTAGGTGGTTGCACTGGAGGTGGTAATTGTGGACAGACAGAATTTTGGTTAGGCCACTGTGGAGGCCCCCTCCATTGATTAGTTTGCTACCAATTTCCTTGCGGTGGTTGCCATTGATTCTGCTGATTAGGCCACTGGTTATTTTGTTGATTTTGCCATTGGTTATTTTTTTGATTTGGCCACTAATTATTTTGTGGGTTTTTCCATTGGTTATTTTGCTAGTTAGGCCATTGGTTATTCTGCTGGTTTGGCCACTGAGGTTGAGAGTACTGAGAAGTGTTCTAATAATTTTGGTTTTGCCACTGATTATTGTTAAAATTTGAAAATTGTAGAGGATCTTTTTGGCATACCTTGTCGTGAAGCCCATGGTCAACATTGAGCAATGAAGAACACTTGATCATTGTCTCCTTCTATCTTCATGTAGTCAGTTGGCAAATGTTGATTTTCTAGGTTTTCTACCAGCTTACATCCGCAGTCTTTCTTTTGTTTGCGGTAGTGTGGACAATACTCAGCCAATTGTGATTCAGCTTCTGCATGCTTCTTCTTGGTAGTCATTGTGTCAAGATGTGTAGCTATATCATTTATAATATCCTGCTTGAAATTCATGAGCAAATTAGATATCTCCAGCTTTGAAATGCCTGAACCAATCCCTTTTGTGACTGTGGGCTGGTATCCTCTGCCTTTCTTCACAGTTGACCTTGAGTAGTTGAGACAGATTTTCTTGAGGTCATCCCAAGAGGATTTGGATATGTCTCCACCAGCCATCAAGTCTAATGCTTCCAGATAGTTATCATTTACCCCTCTCAAGAAGACTAGTTTCTATGAATCCTCTTCCAGTACATGCTGGGGATTCTTCTGCATTATGTACAAAAAATGTGAAACATAGTCCTCCAATGTTTCATCCTCCGTTTGAGACATCCTAAAGATATAATCTCCTTTTGGGTCACTGCCTTTGCAATAATCTTTATATTTCTGCAGAAACATTGTCTGCATCACGTCCCAGGTACCTGCTGCATTAGCTCCTAGGCCCATGAACCATCGTACGGCTGACTCTTTCAGTGTTGCAGGAAACAACTTGAGCTTATGGGGATCAATATTATAGTCGAAGCTTTGACAGAGTATTTCAAACTCAAACAAGAAAGTGTTAGGATCCTACGTTAGAAGACCATAAAACTTCGAAAGAGCAGTTGTGGGTATATTTTTGAGATTAGCATTGTTTATAAGGCTTGGGAGAGGAAATGGGAAAGTAGGGTGTGCCATCACTGGAGCTATTTGATTATGGGGTTGTTGCTTGAAAGGAGCATTAGCTACGGGATTATTAACAATAGGTGGATTTGGGTCAGAATTATCTAGAAAGTTGGCCAAGATTTCTGCAAAAGGTCAGAAGCCGCTTATATCAAGTGGTTCTACTCTGGAGGAAGATGCTGCAGGAAAGTTAGGGCTTGTGTCTTCAAAGGGTAACTCAACTTCTTCAACTTCCTCATTCAAATTAGCAAACTCTACTGGGAGAAATCTGCCATACTCATCTCATTGTCTTTCTCTTTGATGTATGCAATTGAATTCTTCACGCTTGTGAAGCAATTTTTAGGGATACAAATCTAAAAAGTAACTAGGAATGAAAAAATGACTCAAAAATGTTCTTAGCTTGACACCATCCCTGGTAGCGGCGCCAAAAATGAACCGCCTCACAATAGGTGTGGAATAATCATGCTCAAGGCCTTTCTTAGGAATGGTTTATTCAATCTAAGGACTACTTCTCCCATTATGAGGTGCATTTAACTTGTCAACCCAGGGACGTATACTTGAAATGGTCAGCACAATATATGCACTAGGTTCCTTAAGGAGTCATTTTGCTTATGCTGCAGGAAGGTAAAAATGCATAAAAGAAACCTACACTAGTGCTGCAGGAAAAGAATACATTTATCTCCTTACTGAAATGAATGCTATAAATTGAAAACTCTAATTAAACCTATTCTTTCAACCTAGTACATCCATTATAACTATTCTTGTAGATGTTGCAGGAACATTCACAAAGTACAATGCTGCAGGAAGAAATTGTAACTTCTATCTGAAATATTAGAAATGCTAGAAATGCTAGAAGGAAATCTATTCTATTTTAACCTAGTCCACCTCCCAAGTGGGCCCCCTTGGTTGGTTTCTGCTAATCTATTAACATAGAATGTAAACCAAGAATTACTTCATTGTATTTCAAAGACTCATTACATAAAAACAATACATGAAACTTGAAATAGATTGTTGTAAGATATAACAGTTTTCTTCCAAAAATTTATTTCTCTAACTTTTATATCTTCCTTCAAACTATCGGTCCAATCCCTATATATAGAGGATCGAACACTTATTACAAAACATAAAAGAAACTATCTTGTTGAAAACATGCCGGAGAAGAAGATGGAAATGCAACAGCCCGCGGTGTGGGTAATAAAGCTTGGGCGACTAGTTCAACATAATAAAGTGTAGAGGGAATATAGAAACACTACATCCTCGCATCCTAGAATAATGGCTCCTCCATTGTAGCAGCCATGTTTCCTGGTACTGTGATGATCACTCCGTCGTATCTAGTCCTCAACAGTCTTTCTTGAATGCTGTCGACCACTCTCCAATCACTTTCTCTCCTATCAAGTTAGTTGTGATGCGAAAATATTCATGCAACAAGCTTAATCAAATTAAATCCAGATATTAGAACATATATTCTAATGGTTATATGAAATACTTCACTATATGTATAATATTAGAAAAATATGTCACAAACATCTACCCATGGTTTATCAATTCTATCTGGACTTTATCACAAGTTTTAACTGGCTAGGTTCTCAAATGTTTTGTCAGAAATTAAGAACAGAGTATTTAAAATTATATAAAATAAAGGCATTAATTTGGCCTTATCACATAGGCAACTGTATGTTGGAAATATTATGACTCGGAGGGGGGTGAATCAGTACAAATAGGTAATGGACAAATTCAACCTCTGATATAGGTAACTACACTATTAACTTCCAAATAAAAAAGCTTATAATTGAAGTAAACAAATAACAATAAACAATATAAATCATCCACAATCTCAACACACATAACACATAAACTTTATCGTGGAAACCCTTGTAAGAGGGAAAAAACCAAAATGGGGATGACGCCCACAAGCCCAATACTGTAGTAAATAAGTTTTCCCTATTAGGAGCTACAAATAACCTTTCTGAGGGTTCACCCTGTTAGGAGATTGTTAGGAGTACAAAAAGATCAACTATGATCTACCTCGCTAGAGGAGTTAAAACCTCAATAAATAAGTTACCCTATTAAAGGATTTACAAATAAAAACTTGTTAAATTTCACCCAGTTAAGGGATATAACCTGTTGCAACTGTTAGGGAACAACAAGATATGTTGATCTTTAGAATGGAACTTATTTCTTATCAGATCCTTTATGCTCCTTTCCTTCTTAACATTGTACTAATATCTACTCCTTCAATACGTGATCACCAAATCTGAAAATATGATCACAACCCTGAATCAAATGATTTAGTGCTCCTTATACAGACTTTCATTAGGTCTCACAAAACCTAGAACTTTTCACCACAGTTGGCTCACAAGATTATCCAACCTCCTTGAAATTGGCGTCTTCAAATGTATTACCAATAATTAGAATTAATATATCAGCCTCAAATCCACCGCCTTAATCAAATTAATTAATATGAAACTCTGATTAGTGATCAGATAGGTAAATTTCCTTCTCATTCAAAACTTGACATAAACTTTTGTGGTTGGAATCATGGATTCCACTTACCATATACAAACTACATCTATGATTGCAACACCTGAATATTTCCTTAACTCGACCGCTACTTCATTCTGTGTCTGATACCATTCTCCCTAAACACTAGTCAACATACATAGTTGATCTTCCCTTTACTGATCATGTACAGTTCTTACCGATCACTGCAATCATGATAATTGAATACATTGTCATCAATGACAACCAATTATGAATCCAATCATGACCGCTCTTCATATCTCCTCCACAACTACCATAATGCCAACACTGTATAATTTGAGGATGTGTGAAAATTCATCTATCACATACCATTTGAATGATTTTAACACATTGACAAGAAAGATGGCTTCAGTGGGAGTTAAAATTGATGAAGAAGTTAAGGAAATAATTTTACTTTTCTCTTTGCATGATAGTTGGGATCAACTAGTTATGGATCTCAGTAATTTTGTATCAAGTGGGAAGTTAGTATTTGAAGATGTGGTAGCTTCTTTAATCTCTGAAGATTCAAGGTGGAAGACATCTCAAGATCGTCTTCAAATAAATCCCTAGTTGCTAGAGGCAAAACTCGGGAAAGAACTAATACTGACCATGGACAAACTAGGTCTAAATCCAAGGGGCAGAAAAAGGTAAAATGTTGGAACTATGGAAAAAATGGACACGCCAAAAAGGATTGTAGGTTTCCAAAAGAAACCACAGAGAATCCTAGTACACCAACATCTAAAGTACATACTTCAAAAGTTCAAACACCATTGGAAGATGGAGAGGTATTAATTACTCATCTAGGAAGCTCTTTACTTCATGTTTGGATTCTTGATTATGGTGCCCCTTTCATATGACTCCTCACAGAGACTGGTTTTCTACTTACTGGGCTTGTGAAGGAGGTACCCTTTATATGGGAAATGAAAACTTGTGTGACACCATTGGTGAAGGAGAGGTAAGAATTAAAATGTTTGATAGAATAGTTAGAACTATTCAACATGTTAGGCATGTACTTGGTTTAAAGAAAAATGTTCTTTCACTTGGAGTGTTTGACGAACAAGGTTTAAAATTATGTGGTGAAAATAGGTGTTCGAAGGTAACAAAGGGATTCTTGGTTGTGCTGAAGGGAGACAAAGTTGGCAATCTCTATAGGTTAGTTGGAAAAACTGACAATGAAGAGGTTGTTGTTGGTTGGAAAAACTGACAATGGAGAGGTTGTTTTGGTATCTGATGCAGAGATGGACTCATTAAAAACCTGGCATCAAAGGCTAGGCCATATGAGTGAATGAGATCTCAAGATACTGCTAGATATAAATATTCTCCCAGGTGCTAAATATAGAGATTTGAGTTTTTGTGAAGATTGCTTGTTTAGAAAATAGAATAGACTAAGTTTTTCTAGAAGAAAAGATGTATTAGATTTAATTCATTCAGATACTTGGGAATCTCCTGTAACATCTATTGGAGGTTCATCATATTTTGTTTCATTTATAGATGACTATTCCTGTAAGGTGTGGATTTATCTTCTTAAGAATAAATTTAAAGTGTTATCTTATTTCAAGAGGTTTAGGGCTCTGGTAGAAAATAAAAAAGGTAAGACAATAAAATGTCTAAGAACATATAATGAAGGTGAGTTTTGTTCAATAGAATTTAACTAGGTTTGTAATGAACATGAATTGCAAGACAATTGAGAGTTGCTAGACACCACAAAAAATGGTGTTACTGAACACATGAACTGTACAATTATGGAGCGATCCATATGTATGTTGGGAACTATTGGTTTGGAGAAAAAGTTCTGGGGTGAGGATGTTACTACAACTTGTTTCTTGATCAATAGGTCACCCATTAGTGTTCTTGATAATAAAATTCCTGAAGAAATATGGAAAGGTAAACCAATTGATTACTCATTTCTCTGTGTTTTTTATTTTGATTCTTATGTACATATTCCTAAAGAGAGTAGAAAAAAGGACAAGAAGTCCACAAAATATATTTTGCCTTGTTATGTAGAAGGTACAGAGGGGTACAGGTTGTGGGATACTACTTCCCACAAGATTATAATTAGTCAAGATGTGTTCTTTAATGAAAAGAGGTGAAGAAAAACAAGGTAATGAAGTTATTCAAGTAGAGTTGAAAAAATATGATAATCTAGATGTACTAGATGAAGACCAATTAGAATAAGATTATCCATATGAGAAACAACCAAATGAGCCATAAGGAGAAATATCAACCCTTGAAAGAAGATCCAATCGAGCATCCAAAACACTTGAAAGGCACTCTCCTAATAATTCTACTTATGCATTACTAACTAATTTTGGTGAACCCAGTTCATATCATGATGCTTGTGAAGAAGAATGTGTAGACAAATAAAGAGATGCTATGGAAGAGGAGATGGAAGATCTTCATAAGAATCAGACATGGGAGCTTGTTCCATTACCCAAAGGAAGAAAAGATATTAGGAACAAGTGGGTCTTCAAGCTAAAAAGGTATTTAAATGAAACTTGGAGAAATATAAATCTCGGTGGGTGGCCAAGGGGTATGCTAGAAAATTAGGTATAGATTTTGATGTAATTTTTCCACTTGTTGTACGTTTGAGTATTTCTAGAGTTTTTTTAGCTCTTGTTGGTAGTCTTTATTTGGTGTGAGAATAGTTAGATGTTAAAATAGCCTTCCTATATGGTGATCTCTCTAAGGAGATTTATATGCATCAGCCAGAAGGTCTTGAGGAAAAAGACTAGGAGAGTCTTGTTTGTAGATTGAAAAAAATGTTGTATTGTTTAAAATAGGTGCCAAGGTGTATGTACATGCAGTTTGATTCCTTCATGATGAGTATAGAGTTTAGCAGATGTGAGACTGATCATTGTGCCTATTTTTAGAGGTATGATGATACCAATTTTATCATTCTACTTTTGTATGTAGACGACATGTTGGTTGCAGGTCCTAGCATGGATAGAATCATCCATTTGAAAACTCGTCTTTCTAGGGATTTTGACATGAAGGACTTAGGAAGTGCAAATCAGATTCTTGGAATGAGGATACATAGAGACAAAAATAACAATAAATTATGGTTTCCACAAAAGACTTAATGGAGAAGGTTTTACAGTGCTTCAATATGCACAATACCCACCCTATTAGTACTCCATTTTATGTTCACATTAAATTGTATTTAGAATAGTGCCCTAGCACAGAAGTAGAGAAGACATAGATATCTCGTGTACCATACTCATCAGAAGTTGGGAATCTTATGTTTTCCATGGTATGCACTAGACTAGACACTACATAAGCAGTGAGAGTTGTTAGTCAATACATGGTGAATCGTGCTAATTATCATTGGACAATTGTGAAGTGGATTCTTAGATATCTAAGAGGCACTTCAAATGCTGCCTTTTTTTATAGTACCCGAGTTGTCTTCAATTAAATGTGTATGTGGATGCATATTTTGGTGGAGATAGAGATAAGAGAAATTATACTATAGGTTATGTTTTCTCCTTAGCTGGAGGCGTTGTTAGCTTGGTATTGTTAGAGTATCTATTTATCTTCACTTATTAATTAGATCATGTTGATTTAATTATTAAGTTGTCTATGTACTCTTTTTTCACTTAAGTTGTCTCTTAGGTGCATATAATTAATATTTCATATTAATTATATTGCGCAACCTAGCTTTTACCTTTTTAGGGTTTTGTTCACCTTTAAGGTTGAAATTTTGTAATTATTGTTTCATTACTTTGGAAATACAATTTTCTCTCACTCCGCTAAGATTTTCCAAACCCTTGCTTCTGTCTCTTTGGTTTCCTTTCAGCAACAGGTTATTTGCATGCAGGTGTTCTTGGCGATTTGTGAAGTTGGATTTCTCAACTTCTACATGGTATCAGAGCTTCCCTATTGCTGCCTGTTCTGAGGATTTTTTGAAGCCGTGAGTTGCAAACGAAAGACATAGCTTCTTTGGGGTTTCTTCTTCACTTTGGAGGAGGCACTATTTTAAGGAGCCGTTTGAGCCAAAATAGACTCCACCATTGCGTTCAGAAGGCCTGGGAGAGTTGAAATACATATAAACTTTGTTGGTTTTGGTCATAGTGACCCCAGAGGAAAAATTTTGACCTCCTAAGTCGTACGACTCAAAAAATGAGGCAAAAATTAAAAAAAATTTAAAAAGAAAATGTTTTTTTTAACATTTTTTAGGGCTGCCGGAGCACAGCCAGAGCGGCCACCGCCGCACCACCTCGGCGCCACCCCGGCCCACGCCTGGCCCCCTGCCAACGCGCCACCCACCGGCCACCACAGCAACCCCCGGTGGTGTTGTGCTCAGGAGCCACCCGACCTCCACCTCCGCTGGCGGCCCGCCACCTGCCGCCCACCGGTGACGTAGTAGTACGGTGGTGAAGTCACGCTGATGTCACCGACCGGAAAAAAAAAATTGGCCGTTTTGAAATTTTTCCAGCTACAGGAAAATTATTTCTGGCAACAGGCACTACGGGTGTCAATTTTTTTCACATGGACAATGACGGTCATTTCAACGTCAAATTTTTTCCCATGACTGGTTTTTTCCAGTGAGCTCTTTTTCGGAGGTGCAGTTGGTTTTTTGACCGTAACTTGAGCATACGGTGTCCGTTTTCAAAAAATGAAATATCACTGAAAAGGTGTTTCCAAGCCAGACATAATGATGCTGGTCTTGTTCACTGATTCGGTTGCTTGAGCTCTCATTTTTGGCATTGAAGTAGAGGCTTCCGTTTCCTCCATCTCTGCATCTGGCGTCCAGGTTTTCTTCTCATTTTTTGTGCTTTCAGTAATTATTTATTTATTGTACGGGGATAGAATCATACATTGTGGGGGTGATTTTTCTTTCTATCATTTATATTCAGAAATGACCCGTCTACTTTCATCTTCTTCTTCTCTCAATGTCGAACGCCTCTGTGGCCCGGCTGACACCGCACAATTACCACACCTGGAAAGCACACATGACCAGGCTACTTATGTCACGTGGCTTATGGTCATGTCTAGATGAAAACCAACTTGTCTTGCAGCATTCGTTTGAGGTTCTTCAACACAAGAATAAAATGGATGAAGCCATGGGCTTGATTGCACTGAACATCTCTGACAGTCTCCTTTTTCACCCGGATGGTTTGACAACTCCTAGGGCCATTTAGGGAAAGTTTTCAGATTTTTTTGGCACATTGAATGAGTTCTGGGCACTACAGTGTGATGCAGAGCTGACCACTTTGACTCCTACCAACGTTCCCACTATGGTGGACTTCTTGATGAAGTTCAAATCTCTGTGCTCAGTTTTGCAGGGATGTGGGAGAAACAAGATAGATGATGAGTGTATCTTCCTGATACTCTCAAAGTTGAGAGGAGAGTATCAGATCTTTTCTTCTACTTTCTACTCCACCATGGATTCTTTGGGTGCTAGACACACCATGCCTTCATTCGAGACATTCTGTGATTGGTTGACACGGGAACAGGCAAAGATCCAACAGATGGATACTTCTAGCTCTTCTAGCCAAGCATTGGTTGCTCAGTCTTCACAGGAGAAACCAAAATAGAAAGCCAAACTGAAGAAAGATTTAGTAGGAAATGAGTATTCCTCCAAACCTACACAGAAAACTAATTCAAAACCTCCAGCTAACCCTTCCAAGGGTAAATCTTCTTAGAAGTCTACTGAGTCTACCTCCAAGACTAAGAAGAAATTAGTTGAGACCTGTAGTTTTTGTGGAAAGGATGGACATCTTATTTCTAGGTGCTGGAAATGTCTGGAGGCTTTAGAGGAAGCCATGCAGGAGCATCACATTTCATCTCCTCAATTCACATCCTCCCTTGCAGGGAAAGGTCATGCTCTTACTGCACGAGCAACGACTTCTGGGCCCACCTGGATTCTTGATTCTGGTGCCTCTCACCACATGAATCATACTCAGCAGTTGGTCACCTCACTTGCTCCTTGTGCTACTTCAAAGATTGTTGTTGGGAACTCATCTCATCTTTCTATTTTGGGTTCTGGTTATGTTGCATTAGCTGGGGGTTCTCTTCAGGATGTTCTTTTTGTCCCTGACATTTCGACGAATCTATTGTCTATCTATCAGATTTTCCACTCTGGCTCTGGTAAGACAGTTGAATTCTCACCACATGATGTGGTCATTCGGGACTTACATGATTTTGATATGATTGTGGCTACTGGGAGTGTTGACACTGCATCCTGCCTATACAGATTTTATGGATTTGAGTCTTCTACTGGCACAGGTTCCTGTCTTATAGAACATGTAGATTTAGTGAGAAGAATTTAGCATGAGCATTTGGGCCATGTCAATTACAGATATCTTCAGCAGATGAGCACACAGGCACTTGTTCTTGGGCTTCCACAGATTACTTGCACTGATGGGGTTTGTCAGGGTTGTGTTCTTGGCAAACAA
>MU226509.1:214027-230368 GCA_018584345.1 Thuja plicata
TTAAATCAATTAATCATAGGGGTTTTAGCTAATAATCATTTTAGATTTAGGAATTAAATTGTAATGTCAGATTTATGCAAATTTGGGTTTTCTGCATTTGAAACTCAGTCGATTAAATTCAATTAGGCGAAGAATTTGCCTAGTAAAATAGGACTTCGAGGATGAGAAAATGCACCAAAATTGATTAGGTTGTCAGGTGCCAATTTTGGGGTGTTACACCCTACACCAAAGAACATGAAGAGTGTATCGAAGAAGATTTAATAAGAAATATTTTGGAAGATGAAGAGGTAGATAGAAGAGCCATAAAGTTAAATGAACTTATGGACTTTGAGAGGAAGGTCAAGAGAAAAGGATTGAAATTTGGGGGATTTTACCCTGATATGCCTTATTTGAAGAGGTTAGAAGCTATGATCAACTCTCATACTCTCCTCTGCAATCAGCTAGAGGATGCATTAGTAGTTCTGGAGAAAGGTCATAAACGGCACTCATCATCAGAGTATGATGATGATAGTGATGAATACTATGAACTTGGCCCCCCTCTAGTTGATCAAGCAATTATTGAAGAGCGGGCAACTGAAGAAGACAATTTAATTGACCTGATTGAGGTCTTGGAGAAGGAAGTAACAAATGAGCCCTCACAAAAGAAACATAGGGTGGAAATAGGGGAACCTTCTCAGAGGAAGGAGAAAAGAGTAGATAGGATTGCTTCCCTTATAATAGGGAATAAGCCTTATGATCACTTATTTAGAAAATAGATCAGGGCAGGAAAAAAATTGCAAAAGGATGCAGAAGAAGAGGAGGAGCTACCTCTTAGGAGCTGTACAGATGAGAGGTTGATACATCAAGAGGAATTCCTCAAGGATGAAAACTTCATAAAGATAAAGGAATTCAAAGATTTCCTCATTTGGAACAAGAAACAACAAGTTGGAAAATAGTTGCAATTGGCAGGTGGTGACCCAGTCACCCAAGAGGCTTTACAAACATTCCAGGATTATGATCCTGAATCTGAGGAAATCACACCAGAACAAGCAAGACAACTGGTCAAGGCCAGTGGGGTATTATTAGTGGAAGGCTGGGACTTGTCTTCAACTTTTATAATAGATCAAATAAGAAAATAGCTTGATGTTAAATTATCATCAGAAACTCAAGTTGGGGATATAATAAGAGGGTTTGGATATAACCCTAAATCCCAGGCACTTGCAATGTGGAGCTTAGCTCCTAAAGATAAAAATCCATCCCTTCTAAATATTCAGGAGAAGATGGAAGGTAATAAAATCATATATACAATCTAGAATACATGGGATTTGGAAATATCCCAAGCGCTATCTCACTTTTCCCAGCTCAATGAGGCAAACGCAGTTCAAATGTCAGAAAAATTACAGAAACTCACTAGTGATATTGTTAAAGACAGGGAGTTAGCATTAGTGAAGATCAAAGAGAAAGAGAAGCTCATAGCTAAGCTTACTAAATAGATACTAGATGTGATAGAGCCTGCTCCTTTTGAGCCAAAATAAGTAATGGATATTGAGATCCAAAGAGAGGATACAGGGGAGATAGATAGTAAAACAGAGCTAGAGACCAGAGAGCACAATAGTGTTGTTTTGGGAGCATTGAATTCAATTTTGCAGCATAGAATAGACACCATCAAAGACAAGATTTATGTGGTGTATGGAGCCTATGGTAAGTCTCCATGCCTACAAGTAGAGGTCGCTAATTTTTTGTCAATTTTGAATCCATACTATTCAACCTAGTCTGGAAGGACAACACTTTTTGAGAGGTTGGCATCTGTACAACCATTAAGGTCATATTTTCCAGAAATAGTAACTTTGGTTGGTATAGAGATAGAAAATATTGGATCCACCTTGTTCTTATTTAAAGGAAAAGAAAATCAGATTGAGGCTAGGCTAAATATGTTTGGGACAAGTTATAGCAGGTTTATACCTCCCATTAGAACCGAGGATGATCAAATCAAGCCATTAGGGCTATGGGGATCAGAATTTGATCATGTGCTTCCCAATATATATATATATATATATATATATATACATATATATATATATATACATATATATATATATATATACATATATATATATATATATATATATATATCTTATCAAGGAGAATTAGATATGGATAGGTAGAACAAGATTCTGGATGAAGCAATAAAGGCAGAGACATATTGCAATAAGTTCATCTCAGATGTGAAAAGTATAACAGATGCTAGGTGGGAAAGGCAGAAGGCTCAACTTGAGAGTACTCAGAATTTTGAGTGGCCTAAAGAGGAAGATGTGACAGCCTGGGATATCATGACAAAGCCCAAGAAGAAAAATCATGTTACAGTGGACCTAGACATCATGGATGAAGAGTGAAAGGACACATGGCACCTATTCTATGAGCACAAGAAGGTTAGCAGTCTTAAAGAGACTAGTGTAAGTTAGCCTGTATTGGTGGTCTCTAGATATTATTTAAACTATTAGATGCTATCCTGAACATAAACAGACAAAGGTGCCGACCTCCATAGATAAGACAAAGAAAGATCAGATCTTATTCTTCAGTTTTGTCCTCCCACCACTTTGTGTTTTTTTGTCTTTTATCTTATCTTGTTTTTAGGGTTAGGTTTCCTAAACCATCCGAAGCTTGTAGCAACCTTATCTTAAGGATTCCAAGATGGTTTAGGCCTATAAATAGTTCTTTTCTATCCTTTTGTAAGAGTTTGGAAAAAAGGATTGTAGTTGTAATTGAAAATCAATGAAATATATTACAAGGAAGACTACTAAAATTGGTCTGAGCCTTTGTATTATTTGTATATTTATATGTATTTGAAGCTTTTAGACATTAATACAAATATTTTCAATCTCGGTTCTGCATTTTTTATTGTCTCTTTTCATTACTGTTATTGCTCTTGTATGTTTACTTGTAAGGCATTTAGGCATACTGATCACAAGGTGGTTGTGCAGTCATTTGTAAGCTCCTTCAAGGAAGGATTAATAATTTCAAGTGACCCCAGAGAGCTTAGAAATAGTTTAAGGATCTAATGATATAGTTGTAGAGGGAGGATAATCTGTAAGGCATTTTATCTTTGTTTGCATATATTTTGTTAATCACCTTACTGTGGAGTTATACCAGATATTAACTCATAGCCCAAGGTTAAGGCACTAGTTTTATAGTTGGCTAAGTGATTGATCATTGTCCAACCAACATTTTAAATTATCAAATCATTTATATTTCAATATACATTCCATTCAAGTAATTGTGTTTCAGAGGAATACAATTCAATTTATTGATTCCTTTAAGAGAGAATCAAATTAGGTTATCCTTCCTAGGGTTCATAAGAACTAAAAAAGAAGGATGAGAATCCTTATTACCTTACTAATTATTGTTGTCAAGATACTAGTATGGGTCATTAAGCTTTGTATCAGAGTATTCATGGTATTTTGCATATTCATTTACTTATTGGTCCATTAAATGACATTTCAGCATTTCAATAAGAAGATGATCCACTTAAAAGATATTGTAAATCAGTAACCATTCATTGGTAATACCTGCTTGAGTCAGTGGATCTCAAAGAATAAGGAGGTGATAATAGGTATCCACAGATATTATCTAATACACTCATCAATTAGCCTTTCTTTTGTATGAAATAGGAGTTTGTATTTCAAGTACATTAGTATATTGTCACATCAAGGTTGTGCTACAAGAAAAAGAGCTAACATGTATCATTGGAAATGGTCTTTCAGTAGAGGAATTTCATAAGTTTGTAATTTGACTTCAAGTGGGAGAATGTTGGAATGTGAAGTCATCATGGAGAACCACTAACAGTGGTTGAGTCATCATGGAGAATTATCTAATTGTGGTTGAGTCATTAAATGGGGTTGAGTCATCATGGGGTACTCATCATAGATGTTTTTATGAGTTGACTTACTATAAATAGTAAGTCATTTTAGTGACTTACCCAAAATAGTAATTTCAAAACATGTTGTACATGCAGTTGTATGAGTCATACTTACTAAATTTAGTAAGTTGTATGTAATTAGGACTCTGCAACTCGATTGTTATATTCAACTCGTAGTCATGTTTGAAGTTATATTTTTGTAACATTGTTGTAACTATGAAAATTCCTAAGTAATCAAATTGGAATATATTTTCTCTTGGTTTTTTTCTTGGTATAATTTTGGCAAGTTGTTTTGATATAAATAATGTGCTATGTGTATTTTCTCTTCTTTGTAATTTTCTACACTTGTTACTGTCATAATAGTACCAACATGACGAGCTCAAAATTATGTCGATCTAGGAAGTTTAGGTGAAATTGGGCCTGCAAATCTTTCCTAGAGAAAATATTCATAAAATCTCTAGAAAATAGATCCCAAGGAATGTGAATGCCAATCTTATGAAAGCATAGAGAATGAACTCCAAGGATGCAAGCCAAAGGAAGCCCTTGATCCTAAATGAATAGAGACCACCAAATATTGTGTTGGTTGAAAGAAAGACCATCACTGATTCAATCCCCATGCTAGCAAAGCCAAGGATTAATAGCTTTCCAAGCCCACTAGATGTTTTTAGTGACAAAAGTGCCTTGGATATGCACAAGATCTTTCATTAAAAGGAGGATTTGAAAGCCAACCCCCTTTCAAGAAGGCTTATGAGCCAGATATCCTAAAGAAATACAATGCCTTATGAGCGATTGAGTGGGATCCAACCCATGAGTCACAATAGAGGAATGCCAACACAACAAGATGAGGGTGATGACACCTCCTCAACCAGCTTCATGTTAAGAAGCAATAAGCAGGCCGACTGGCCAAATCATGCTACATTATCGCCATAATTTCTGCTAGGTTGCTTGGGATTTGTGTTGCCTCCCTTAGGATTATTGGGGATTAGGCCTTATTTCAATATTTCAACAAGGATTTTATTTACTTAACAAGTGAATTACTAGAGTTTTAGGAGGGAATGAAATTTGAGAAATATTCATTAGGCACTACATCAAGTTTGATGTGCCTTCTAATAGACCAACCTAGAGAAGGCTCAAATTTGACATTCTTCTCACCATTAGAGTTTCTACCCAAATCCAAGACAAATGTCCTATTAAAAGTATTTTTAAATATTGTGAGATAGCTAAGCATTTAATTTTATAAGAAATAAATGACTTCAACACTAGCCTAGATCTATTAACAATGAATCTATATATTTGTCTCCATTTATTTTATGTCAAGCCCATCCTTTGATTAAGGTGCCATGGATTCATGTATTTAAATTTTTTAAAAGAGGCATTAGAGTGTTGTAACTAGACTTAATTCATCAATCTACCAAGAATTTTCTCTCTTATCCAGTTATCAAAATGAAATTCAAGCTTGTTGATCATGGCAAAGAGAATCTTTAGGTTGTTATCAATGTTATTCATTCGTAAAAATTCATAAAATTGAGCACCTAAGATCTTTTAATCCATGGTGGAAGGATTTGAATTGTATATGCATACATCCTTTTATATGTAGAACCCAATAAAGGCTATTTGTGGTTTTTTGACTCATTTTTCTATATGGTTGATCAATGGAATCATCATTGACAGCTTTACTCCTTTATTGGTTCATGGTGTCACAATTTCTAGTGTATTTTGTCATCTATTCTTGAACCTAATTTAGTAATTTGGCATATTTTTCCTTTTTTTTTTTCCTCTATCAAGGTCTTCCTCTTGAAACCTATTCAACCTCTTTTGGGGATCACTTAATCCTCACTATCCTTTTGTGAGAAAATTGATAATTTCCAAGCATTTTTTTACCATTGGAGGATTGTTCATTATAATGTTGGCAGAATTCATCTCTGTCCTTCTTTGAAATTATCTATAATGTACTTATGAATATGATATTATAATGTATTTAAGTGGATGAAGATGCCAAAATATGGCACACATCCCCCAATTTTAATTATATGAGGTCATGTGGATAACTTGTGTATGTAATTATATCAAAAGATGAGAAGGTCTTCATTAGGATTACCTTTCCATTATATTATTAGGAGTATATCTATATAAAGAAGAGTATTATCATTGTAATTTAGGTGGTAAGTATGATATTGTATTTAGGATCTCTTGGAGATATGGCATGGAATGGTTTCTTCCATAAGAAGTGTTGTACATATGGTGTTACCCAACCTTAAGGGTGTTAGCACTGTGTATTGAAAAATTTCAAATTCCGAGCTTCGACAATTTTCCTGCGTCTTTTGGTTCAAAATCCATGTCTCTTCATGCCAAAAAGTCAAATTGTGGTTAAGTCTTCAAAATGCCCTGTTTCAAGCTTTAAATTGCATAGTCACACTAGCTTTTAAAGTATCTTTTTAAGTGAGCGAGTGAGCAACGAGTCATTTTGGGTTGAATTGAGTAGTCGTAGTCATGTCTTGATGAGCTAAGTTGGAAGTGCGAGTAAGTGACATGATCATTAAAGTGTGTTCATCACGCAGTTGGGATGTCTTTTTGAGGTTAGGTTGTTAGTTAGTGACTAAGCAAGTTGAAAAAATTTGTTTGTCGTTCACTCGCGAAGGTTTGAGTCTTTTGTTAAAATGCTCAGCAAGTCAACGAGTGATTAAGTTTTGGTGTATCGCGCAGTCGCGGTGGTCTTATGTCTTTATTTTTTGGGTCCGCGATTGAGAAAGAAGTATAAAGTGAAGTCTAGTTTCTTACTCGGGTTAGATTTTGTTCATATCTTTTGAGCCCACGAGTGTGCAAGGAAGTCAGGTCAGAGGTGTCTCTCACTCATTCGAGTTCTAACTAATGTTATTTTTGCAGTACAAGTAAGCAATGGATTATGTTTTGGTTATCAAATGGTTCCACTCTCTTAGTCGTGCAGGAGGTTTTCAAGGTTTTAAAGAGACCAGTGAGTGTGCGACTAAAGAAATCATGTTAAGATCCACTCACTCACAGATGATGTGCTGATTAAATTTTTGAGCCCATGAGTGCGTGATAAAGGAAATTGGAGGTTGTCACTCAGTCGCTCATAAAGCAAGTTAAGTCAAAAAAGATCAGCGAGTGAGCAATTGATGAATTATAATTTTTTTGTGAAGATACTCACTTAGTCGTGAAGGATCTAATCATGAAGAATTTTTAGTAGCGAGTGCGCGACTGTGAATAAAGAAAGGTCATCGCTAACTCGCGGATAGTTTTGAGTTGAAATGTTTTGTAGTGTGATTGAGCGACCAAGTAAAAAGTGCATAAAGAAAATGGTCGTCACTCACTCGCAGAGGTAGACAAACAAATCAAAAGGGCATAGTGACTGTGTGACTAGAAAATGATTCATGATTGTTTTGAGTCATCGCTCACTCGGGAACATCCAAGCATGATGATAAAGAGATCAGAGAATGCACAACCAAGGAAGGATTGAGCGATTAAATTTTACTCGCTCACTCTCACGGGTTTCAAAAAAGTGAAGTGTTGAGAAACGAGTCTGTGATTGGTATAAGGAATAGTGTTGTCGCTCACTCACACAAGTGTAAGTGCAAAGGATAAAGAGGTAGTGAGTATGCGATTGCTAAGTAATAAAGTTGTTAGCTAGGTCATCGCTCAGTCGTGAATAACATAACCTCAAGCAAAGAAGAGACCGCGAGTGCGTGAATGGTTGTAAGGAAAGGTCTTGTCACTCACTCACAAGGACAAATTTGAATGTAAGAAAAGGATGGTGAGTAAGTGAAAAGTTGACAGGTGGATCATTCCAGGCTTACGAAAGCAAAAAGAGAAAAAGTGAGTACTCTTTTCCAGCAGGGATCAAACAGTATGAAGTAATGGTAGCATTAGTTACAGAGAGATGATTGTATGACACTGCAAGTGTGAGAAATTGGCATTCAAGTGGAAAAGATGCCAATTAGATGGCTATAAATCTAAATGATTGAGATTGATTTTGTACAACTCTCATTTATGCCTTGAAAATTTTGTTGTGAAAGCAACAAAGCTTGTTTTTTCTGAGATAGAAGTTTGAGAAAGAAAGATGAGTCAAGCTACTATCAGTACAGCCTCACAGGGGTTTGAGAAGAAGAAAGTTACAGCAAAGAGGTATGTGGAAGAATTTTCTAAGTTATTGCCCGAAACATTGAATGCAAACAACGCCAATTGGGATAAATGGAAGGATAGATGGTGCTAGTGCAAAAATCTCGTCACTCCAAATTTCTCTGGTAATACTATGTTCCATTACTTCTGGATTAATAGGGTCAAAGAAATTTTTATTTGCAATCCCTAGGAACTAAATATGGCAAAGTTGATTGTTCCTGATGTTTACGTTGACATAGGCCTTATTAAAGAACTTGCTAAGAATTATTGCCCAATAGCTAGGGTAATCAGAAAGAAAAACAAAGAGACTTTAGTATCCATAGATAGGAGATTAGTAGCAGAGGTCTTTGGGATCACTGGTGCATTATGCACAGAGATTTAGTTGGAAAAAATTTAGGTAGATTAAAAAAATGGGGAGAAATTGATCAAAAAGTTTGATATGCCCAGATTCATGCCCAGGGTGGATAGGAATTTGGTGAAATTCCCAGATAACCTTAAACTGCCTTTTGACTTATCACTTTTTCACCATTATATAAAATGCATAGTATGTGGCCTAACTAGAGTGTTAGGTTTTGATGGAGATTCAACTGTACCCTAGGACGTGCTCATGATAGCCATGAATATCAAGCACTCGGAGGTTAATACCGATTATGACTATGTGGGATACATAGTTGAAGCCATACATGTTGCATTGGTAGAAATAGAGTCAGATGCCCCTATACCAACCTTTAATCATTATTCTCATTTAATGTGTATGATTCTATATTTTAATAGGGAGTCCATGGATAAAGAGCTTGAATTGTTTGTTTTAGAATATGGTGTCAGTGCGCTAATCCAAAGGTGGACCCATGTATGGGACAGTTCACCATGAATTCATCTTTTGTATGCTTTTGTAATTGGATTGTGGGTCCAGTTTTTTATTTACTGGGGACAAATAGGGAGAGGTTTCCAATTGAGGTTAGAAGAGTCTTAAGACCTTGGGAATTTGTTCAAAATTGGCCAATTACTCACAACTGGGGTGATTTTTTCTTCTTTGACTATATTACTGTCATAAGGGTATATGGTTGTACACAACCACCTCACATTCTCCCTAAGTCTGTCCCTCGTAGGGTTACCTTCTTAGAATTTTTTTGGGAAATTACTTGGGTTGACAAAGAGTTTTTAGAGGGACATAAAAAGGGTGCTTTTGTCCCTAGGTTATGGGTGGGTTTTTATTTCTCCATTGGGAAGAGAGTCTTTGATCTGATCAATAATTTCTTGAAGCAGTATAGAATTTCTCCAGCAATTTCTAGGTTCTGTGATCCAAAACAATTTGTGAAAATAGCATTGAAGTCTATGACTCCTTGGCAAAAAATTAGAGATCATGAGCCACTGGATGATGAAGATATTGTGAGAAACAAGTTGGATAGGCATGAAGTCTAGGAGAGGAAAAGGAAGTGGAAAGATCTTCTCAGGGCAGAAGCTGATTGGAAAGAATCAGACAAGACTTTTTCTGGTTTTTTCCCTGACCTCCCATACTTACAGAGAATGGAGGAGATGCTTAAGTCTTATGATACATTAATGGCACAAGTACCACAGTTCAGTGCTAAAGATGCACAATCCCAAGGATCTCCTCTTTCTGTTGCACTACATAATCAGGAGCATCAAGAACAACAGGAAGAACATCACCAAGAAGAAGAAGAGGTTGGTGAAGAGGCTACTTCTACTAGAGAGCCACCCAAGAAGAAATAGAAAACATGGCACAAAATGGTGCAGGATAGGAAGAGCTTAGCCAAAGCTGTAATAATAGAGCATGGCAAGTATTTTCAGAGATTAAAAAGGCAAGTGCAAAAGGAGCCACAAGTTGAAGGTCAAGGGGATAACCAGATAGTGTTATTTGGAGAAGCTGATGAGAGGGTAATGATGGAAAATGAATTCACGAAAGATGATGAATTCATAAAATCTGAAGAATTCAAGAGATTCTTAATCAAAATGAAGCAAAAAGATTTAAGGAAAAGCATGATCACAGGTGAAGGGAAGGAGGAAAAAAATGAGGAGATTGTGAAGACACTCCAGGATTATGATCCTGAGAGTGAATTGATCACTATGGATCAGGCCATATTGCTGGTACAAAATAGTGGGGTACTGTTGATGCTAGATTGGGACTTACAATCCACTTTTATCATTGATCAGATCAGGAGGCAAGAGGACCCCTTAATGAAAACAAAGGTTGAGATTGATGAAGTATTGAAAGCAACAGGATTTGATCCTAAATCCAAGACTTTAACTATCTGGTCCTTGGCCCCTACTACACAGAAACCTCTGGTTATGACAATAAGAGAGGAAATGGGGGTAGATAAGATGATCTGGAACTTGCAAAACACCAGTGACACTGAGATAGCTCAGTTAATGACCCAAGTGTCCATGAATCTGGAAAAAATAGAGGATTTGTCAAAAAGATATGAGACAACATTTGGCCAAATGACAGCCCTGGAAAAAAACATGAAGAAATAGTGGTTCATAATCACACCTTGGAAGAACAAATAGAAAAATTGAAGGAAGAATTGGAAGAAAGTAAGAAGAATGTAGCTCCCAAGGAGACATCAAAAGATGAAATAAATGTTGCAGTAGGAACAAAAGAAGACTCAACACTAGCAGAAGGCCATTCTAAGGAGTTGTCACAAGGGCCAAGTATTGATGTTATGAATATCATATTGCCCATACTACAACATCAAATTGATGTTTTGAAATAGAAGACTGACATAATACACACATTATATGGCTCATTACAAGAAGCCTCAAAGATAGTTGTTGAAGCTATGACATTCTTGGAGCCCACTTTCAAGTTTTGGTCAGGAAAGGCCAGAGTAATGAATAAATTGAAGACAACTATCTTGTATAGTGATTAATTTCCTGACAAAGTATCTGACACTATTGAGATGATTAGTGAAAAGAATGATACTTATGTATTCTTCAATGGAAAAGCTGAGTTGATTGGTAACAAGTTGCAGTTATTTGGTGATCAGTGCCCTCCCTTAATCCCAAAGATCTATGATGAAGCTGGTACTTTAAAGCCACAATTAGATTAGACAGCTGAGTTTGATGGGATATTCAAGGATGAAGAGATGAAGCAGTGCCTAGAGAAAGATACTGAAGCCAAGTATTGAGATGAATTAATTGATAACCTCTTCAAGGTTAAAAGAGATATGGAAAAATTTGTTGCTGAGGCTAGAACGACTGTTGATGCCAAGTGACCAGAAGCTATTACCAAGCTGGAATAGGAGAATACTTTTGAGTGGCCCACCGCCAATGAGGTGAATAGGTGGGAGGCAAAGCTGAAAGGATAAAAATGATATTTTCAAAGTGCAACAGCAAATTTTGTTCATATTTCGCCAACTTTTGCCACCTATGTTCTGTTGTAATTTTGGCTTTTATGTCAGTTGCAAAAGTTGTTGCAAAGATTTTGTAAATCTTCCCCATGTAGTTTGTAGCTTGTTGCATCCTTAGTTATAAAAGGATTCCAAGACTACTGGGAGAAGGATAGCCATTTTTCATTTGGGAGTACAAGTTCAAGTTGTATAAACTCTGGTTTAAGACCAATCTATTTTGAGTAGGGTTTTGAAATTTATTGTTGAATGTAATAGCAACATTTGATTATGAATACAAATGAAATCCATCAATAGTTTTTGAAACATATGATGATTATTTTGTCTTCATTTTTGTGTTCTAAATCTTATTTAAATTGAATTCTCAAGGAATGTTCAGTTTATACATCTGTTACGCAGATTTTGAAATAGTTTTAGGGTTCTTTCAAGGAAAGATTAAAATTTCCTTAGGGTTGTTTCATTGAGATCCAGAGTTTATAATGAATTTGATGAATTGAGTTGTCGTGTGTGTGAAGGTAGATATATAAGGTATATCTATTTTTATGTCAGATCTGTCATTGTTTTAAGTTCTTGTTCATTAGCAATTGGTTATGAACATTCATAAGTGACTCCATACCCTAGGATAAAACACTGGCCTGATTTCCATTGAAATAGTTGACTATCACTATTAAAATTGATTTTTATCTTTATGTTTTGATCTATCAAATAAATGTTACAGAGGCCAATCCCTGTAATTCCATTCACATTTGCTAGAATGATTCTATGATTTGATCCTTCTAAGTTAGAAGGGTATTCCCACCCGAGTTTATGGAGCTCAAAGTTTAGAGGGTTTTAAAACCCTATCTCTGTCATTCTATATCTTTCTTGATCGGTGTCTAGGATAAATAGAGAAAGCTCATTGAGAGTATTTCATATGTCAGCAAGAAAAGGAACTAACAAAGGGTTTCCTTTATTTCTGCATATCGTGAATACTAGGTAATCTTGGACCCCAAACATATATTGTTCTTTGTGAGATCTATCTTTTACATTATATTAATTTCTCTTATCATATGTGGGTCTTATCAAATGGTGTCAAAGCTATGATTAGGGAAAAGGTGGAAAAAACCCTACTTTTTGAGGACTTGCCTATAATTTACAAATTAGATTTTTTAAATAATTTTTTACTAAAGCTCGAGGATCATATAAAGAAGCTACAATTAAAGATCAAGTTTATATCATCAATATTTAGTAAGTTTAACACTTTTATGACTTTTCATAAATTTCCTTTCTAGGCTATAGATCAAGGATTTTTTTAATATTTACAGTTTTTAAAATCCAGTCAAACTTCATTAAGAGTCTATTAATTTTATTTTTTAATTTGAGCTCAACCAAATCATGTATTGGTAAAATTAAAGGTGGGTAAACTGGATTTGATTAAATGGTTATATACTGAAAACATTTTTTCTTACACCCTAATTTCAATGGAAGTTATTACTTAGGATGGAAATAGACATACATTAGAAATGGTGGTATAATATAAAATAGCTCATGGTAATTCCATAGTATGTATATTATGTTTTCACTTGTATTTAAGAGGCAAAGTTAGACTATGATATGAACCATAAGAGTAAGATATTTCTTCTTTGGATGATCTAGAACATGTTTTCTTAGATAAATGTGTTAGGATTGAGGAACACTGAGAAGGGGAGGGGTGAATTAGTTTTCTAGCACTTTTAACTTTATTAAATTGATTTCTCAACCATAAACCAAATATCATTGAAAGTGAACCAAAAACACACAAGAAAAACATCCATAACATTATGACACCATAATTTTTATCATGGAACCCCGGTTAAGGGAAAATCCATGGTGGGGATGGAACCCACAAGTAATTAATTCTACATAAATAAGTGACCCTGTTAAAGATTTGAGTACATAGGGGAATGCACATGAATTAAGGCTTACAACCTAGAGCTCACTGCTCAGATTACAACATACAAGAGGCTCACTACCATACAAAATGAATGGATAACAATCCAACAAAAATGAGCTTAGAGTTAGCCCCAACTATGCTTGAACAGTTTCATGTAAGTACAATGTAAATCTTCTTATCTGAAAATCAAACCTCTAATCATTGATCCATCACACATATATAACATATTATTATCTTATCCACCCATCGCATACATTAATCATCACAAAAATTTGAGCCTATATATATCCATCAACAAGGATAATAACTCCAACTATCAGCCTCAAGAACAATAATAGTAGTGTGTGAAGTCTCAGCCAGATCCAACCTCAAAACATGTTCCTAACCTTGAACAAAAGCATATATTTCATCATACATGTTGGATCTATCATATACAACTATCAAACCAATCAGATCATCGGCTTTGATCAATTTAATGATCAACTATCTCTATTATTCACTATTCTCTGTATACCTGATACTCAGAAAGCTATAACTCAACCAACTGATAACATTAATTGCTTCAAATTTAGAAAAAGGTAGATAATATCTATGTCAAGCTCCTCCTAGGTTTACACCTATAAAATCAATCACACATTCTTGTACTGATCCATATATTGAACCCTGTATAATATGCCAATTTTCCCATACTTAGCCAAATTTGCACTCTAACCTTCAATACCACCTCAACATGATAAGTAACCTTCAGAATCATGTATGGTTACAATAAATGAAAACATACAACCCAAAAAGAATGGTTTCTCTTTCCAGCAATCTCCATCTTTTGCATTAATGTCAAAACTTAGAGAAAAATAACTAAGTGTCCAAACAAAATGCCAAACTCCATAAATGATCTCTCCCTATCCAAAAATCTATTCTCCCCTTGAGCTAAGTATCTCATTTTTACTCCTTATCTATCCAACTTTAACATAAATGGAAAAGGTCTTAAAAAAACCAAAAGTGTTCTACCAAAATCCTATATATCTCTGGTATATACAAGTATGCAATATGTACTTACGAAAGTTTGAAAATTTCTAAGAAAGTGTTTTTCATAGCAACAAAATTGATATCCCATCTCTTCCTTAATCTCTCAAATATTTGAATCTATCCACATAAGGCATGTGCTAATTTTTATGTAGCTGGAAGGTTTGATACATCAGGATGTGAATAATATGCCTTTGCCTCTTTTAGACCATAGAACAAAATGTCAAACTTCAGTGTGATATGGCTTTGTGTTAGAATAACTGAGAGGGGGGGGTGAATCAGTGGCCTCAAAAATTAATTCTTAAATCAACCCTTAAAACTTATTACCACATTTATAAGCCTCTAGTTATATGCAGTCCTACAAGATGATTGCCTTGAAATACTTATATCAAATTACTACTTGTCGAAATGCTTTGTAAAACCTTCTACTGTATGTTTACTGATAAGCAGTCTTTATATTTACCAAAATACAGTAAATAACTAGTGTATACCGATCAATCCAGATTTACTTATGTGAAATGTGAAATAGTAAAGTAATGACTCATAAACACATGACACATGGATTTTTAACATGGAAACCCTGTTAAGGGAAAAACCACTGGGACCGGTAACCCAAATTTTCATTCTTCTAAAGTGAGCTCGGTGAAGAGCCAACCCTGTTAAAGGTTACAAACACACTGTTAGGTGTGCCCTTTTTAGAGGATTTAAATGAATAGTTTGTCACTTAGTATCTGGCATCTAATGCTACCATCCTTGATCAAACACTCTCTTGTCATGTCAATAGGTATCAGGCATATCCAATGCTACTTTGTATGGTCAAAATTTTTGATACTCATTGGGATGTATCTCAATTAAAAAAGACTTTTAAGTCCTGCTCGGTTAAGAGACTTGATGCTTCAATGGTTAAATTGAAACAGTAAATTGATCTGTTCACATATACAACTAGAATTGCAGATTTTCAGATCTATTGTAAGTGCATTACCTTTCTGATCAATGTTGTCAATTCAATACCTTTTCTCCACACTGTTCTACACTGTGATGTTGTATCACTATTCGTCGGTGTCTGCTGAATTTAGCTCTTTCCTCAGCTTGATTGATTAGGTCTGAATGAAGACTTTCTTTTCCTTCAGCATCTATTCTCTTACCACTCCCCTAATTCACATTGAATTAGCTTGCCTCTTATATAGACATGATTTTACCGTTTGTTAGCTTTCTTGATCTTGGTGTGATCCATAATTCTCACCAATTAGATTTAAAGAAAAACTCCTGATTTATGTCGTAGAGATCTTCTTGCAAACTGGACTAAGTAGCTTTAAATCCTTTACTTATCTCCAGCTTTATCTTGTCGATTAAAACAATGATAAGTATCAGTTAAGTCTATATTTAGCTCTTGACAGCTAAGCATTTTGTCATTTATGAACTCTTTGTTTTGTCAGTCAATACTTTAGTTAGTTGTCGGTGACAACTGACTGTTTTGTCAGTGTGACTTCAATTGTCTTCGGGATCTTCGTCCGTCGAGAAACACTATAATTCTGTCTGTCAGGTTACATTGTGCTTTTTCTCATCGGGTAACACTGTGACTTTTCTCATCGATAATGTTGTGCTTTTTCTCGATGAGTAACACTATTACTTTTCTCTTGTTGGTTTAATTTGTCCATCGGTGTGCACTACGTCGGTGTATACAGTCACTTTGTGAATACTTAACTTTTATGCATTACTGATAGCATAGCCTTTGATTCATTGGTTCTTTGAAGTCTTTAGCTGTATGTACATGACCATCCAGATTATATCAAGTTGACATCAATGAAAATAAATAAATTAACTGATTTAATGTCTTGCATTAACTTTCTATGTCTTGGTGATCATCAACTTATCATCTTCAAACATTCAATCAGTTATAGTTCATCAATCTCTCCCTTTGGCATTGATGGAAACACACTACATTATCACACTATATTATCACTAATAAAATATGAAATATAACAATTGAAGTTCATCAAACTACCAATCTT
>MU226509.1:239057-261290 GCA_018584345.1 Thuja plicata
TTCTTTCCCTTCAAACTTTTTTCTGGATTATTCCATCTTTTCTTTAGTGAAATCCATCTTTTCGCCCTTCATCTCAACATATTTTCTAATTTTCCTTTCTCTTTAAGTTCTAGTAACCTCTTCATGCACCTTAAGGCTCTTTTCTACATACGTACCGAACCTCTTCTCAGCCTTGTCTATTGATTTCTTCAAGATATCTTCTACATAGGCCTCAAGAAGTGGACCATCCACCTCATATTCTATAGGCATCACACATGATGTCATAGGTTCTACTACTTCCATAAAACATGCATCAATTTCAACCATATAAAAAATATTGTCCTCATATTTTCTTACAATAATAGGTGGGATTCTATATCTCAATTGCATGGACTCTTGAAATTTTTTAAATATCCCCATAAAGAACTTCTTGTTGGCTGATCTCCAAGCATATCAGATAATTCCTTAATCTACATCGTCATAGGTTTATCTTCCTTCTAATTAACATTTCCTACTCCAGGAAATAATTTTTAAAATAAAAGAATATGCATACCAATAGGGATCCATACTTGAGTGTTTTCTTCCTATCCTTCTTGATCTTTGCCAAAAAATTTAGAAGCTGATCTCTTAGTGATTCACAAATATCATACTCTACATCTTCCTTCACCATTTTGTATGTAACATAGATGATAGTGATGGAAATAGAATTCTCTATGCTAGAATGAAATACCTTATACCCAAGAACAATAGATGTGAACTTCACATTAGGTTGAAGAATGTTGTTAACTGTCATCACTCGCTTGTCCCACTAAGAACTGGTCAAATTAGTGACTATGTCCTTCAGGATTGACTTTAGGGTAGGTACATCACCATTATAAGATAAACTAGTCACTGCCTTTACAACTTCTTTTATGATCTTGTAGGGTTTGTCGAGCTACGTGAACTGATCATGAACTCTACTCAGAATGTATCACACCCAGTCTACTTAAAAGAATTTTTGAAAGTCCAAGAAATGAGTGTCTTCTTCTCTACTAGTACTTTGAATTCATCCTTAAAAGATGAATCCTTAGATACTTCCTTAAACTGCTTTGCAATCATATTGTCAGCCAATTCTTCTAGATTTTAGTGTATGTATGCCCCAATATCTTCAACATGTAATACTTCTAAGGGAACTAAAAGCACTATCTGGGTCATCCTCCATAGATTTATAGGGATGTTTCTTAAATATTGGCCTACTATGCTCAATAATATCAACAACTCAGGGCATATCCATGATTCAAGCTTCAAATATCAAACAACACAACGAAAATAACTTTCCTGATGAATTAGAGTTATGCTATGAAACTTCCATAGATTGCTTCTATCACGTTTGAAATCTCCTTCAATTTTCTCTGCAATCACTTATGAATCTCACAAGGTGTGAAATGAAAAGAATAAATGCCTTTTTGTTTCTTTTCATACCCAAAAAATAGGTAATAATTAATATGTTATACCCTAGCTTCAAACTTTCTTAGAACAGAGGATAGAAAATCCATTGCCGAACCTTCAAAAAATCAATAAAATTCTTGCAAATGAAACAAAATGTCATAAATTTATTTTTTCATCTGAATATGCTGATTGCATTCACTAATTTATTCAATTCAAGGGTCAGGTAAATATTTTTCATGAAAACTCCCCCTTAGGTCATTGAAATAATCAGTTTCCTAATGAAATTTCCACACTAGATGATGGTGGGATCCTTCCAATAGCATCAATTATTTTCTTCCCTTTATCATTATGTACATTGTTTCTTTCTACTGAACCCTTTTTTATCATTGTATCTACAATTCCTAGCAATATGACTAGAATTTTTGTAATTAAAAAATATTACATTTCCATACCTTGTGTTTGTTGGATTTGTCCTTAATCTACATTTCTTTGCAATGTGACCAAAATTTTTGCATTTGTAGCAGGTTATGTTCCTCTGGTTCACAAAATTATTCACCTTTGATCTACATTTATTTTATTTGTGTCCATAGTTGTAGCAAGTGTAACAATAGCCAGAAAAGGATGTGGTATTAGGTCTGCTCTTGTATTGATTTTCTCTATGACCAAAATTGTTGCATGAAAAGCATCTCCCATTGAAGTTTTGTCCATTAGGTTGCCTCATAGGTGTTCTTTTAGGTTCCTCCATCTATTTGTCTGATAAAGTACTATTCTGACTAGATCCAGAGCTTTAACCTTTTCCAAGTCCAATTCCTTATGTCTCTCCTTTTTCCCTTAGGCTTCCCAGTTGTTCACCAATCTTGGCAGAACTAGATTTGAATTTTTCTTTGAATTCATTAGCTGCTGCAAGTTCACTCCTAAGAGCTTCATTTAACCTTTCAAGATCTTATTCATTATGTCTGGATTCCTCAAAATCAATCTCCAATTGTCCAACTTTACAATTCAGTTTATGACACTCCTCAGTTTTGTCCTTCAAGGATTGCTCAAGATTTTTCTTTTCTTCAATCTCCTTAGTCATCTTCATTATCATGGCTTCCATTTCATGTTTCAAATTATCTCTTCCTTTTGTGATCTTTTCACATTCATCTAATTTTTATTTTAAGGCTTATGAATCATCAGTGCTTCCTTTCTACTTCAACTGTTCAACAAGATCTTTCCTTTTATCCCTGGATTTGTTCAATTATTCCTTTAAACTCTCAATGAAACTTTTAGCATCCTTAAGTCTCTTTTCCAATTCGAGATTGTGAGAATTTGACTTTTCAAGATCTTCTAGTGCAATCAAGATTTGTCTTCAAACACTGCTAGAAACTGTTAAATCTACCATCAAGACCTTCCTCAAGCTGTTAGACTTCTTCCAAGGACCAAAACTATGATACCAATTGTTAGGATTGAGGAACACTAAGAGGGGGGTGGGGGGTGAATCAGTGTTCTAGAACTTATAACTTTATTAAAATTATTTCTCAATTGTAAACCACATGTAATTGAAAGTAAAAAATAGACACACAAGCAAAGCATCCATAACATTATGACACCATAATTTTTATCATGGAAACCTGGTTAAGGGAAAAACTACGGTGGGGATGGAACCCATAATAAATTACTTTTGTATAAATAAGTGACCTTGTTAAAGGTTTGAGTACATAGGAGAATTCACATGCATTCAAGCTTATATCCTAGAGTTCACTACTTAGATTAAAACATACAAGAGTATTAGTTCCATATAAAATGAATGGATAACAATCAAACAAAAATGATTAGAGAGCTAGCATCAACTATGCTTGAACAGTTCCATGCAAGTACAATTTAAATCTTCTTATCTGATAATCGAACCTCTGATCACTAATCCATCACACTTATACATCATATAATTATCTTATCAACCCATTTCATACATTAATCATCACAACTCGAGCTTATATATATCCATCAACAAGGATAATAACTCCAACTATCAACCTCAAGAACAATATGAGTAGCATGTGAAGTGTCAGACAAATCCAACCTCAAAATGTGTTCCTAACCTTGAAAAAAAGCATAGATGTCATCATACATGTTGTCTCTATCATATCCAACTATCAAACTGATTGGATCATCGATCTGATAGGATCATTGATCGACCCAATAACCAACTATCTCTATTCTTCACTATTCTTTATATACCCAATACTCATAAAGATATAACTCAATCAACTGATAACATGAAATACTACGAACATAGACCAAGGTAGATAATACTTTTGTGAAGCTTCCCCTAGGTTTGCACCTCAAAAATCAATCATACATTCCTGTACTGGTCCATATACCGAACCCTGTATATTGTGCCAGTTTTCCCATACTTAGCCAAATCTGCACTCTGACCTTTGTTATCACCTCAACATGATAAGTTACCTTTAGAATCATGTATGGTTTCCATCAATGACAACATACAACCCAACAAGAATAGTGTCTATTTCCAGCAAGATGGGCTCCAAAAGATGAAGATAAACAATAGGAGGAAGAGAAAGAAAATGAGAAATAAAATGAAGAAGAGGAAGGCGATGGAAAAAAACCTAGTTTTTGAAGATTCACCCATAATTTAAAAATTATAATTTTAAAAAATATTTCTTCTACTAAATTTTTTACATATGGTGTTGCTTTACCTCAAGGGTTTACTTTATTTCTACATATAGTGGACATTAGGTAATCTTGGGTCACAGACATTTATTGTTTTTTTGTGGGATTTATCTTCTACATTATACTGAATACTCTTATAATATGTGTGGCTCTTATCAAGTGGTATCAAAGCTATGATTTGGGAAAAGGTGGATAAAACCCTAGTTTTTGAAGAGTCACTCACAATTTACAAATCAGAAAATTTTAAAATAATTTTTTAGCTAAAGTTGGAAGATCGTATAAGGAAATATTTACAATACAAAAATTATATTTATATCATCAACATTTTATGTTATTATGATTTTATATTTTTTCATAAATTTTATTTCTAGGCTACAAATCAAGGAAATTTTTTTAAAAAATTACAGTTTTGGAAAGCTCATCAAATTTTATTCAGAGTCTATTAATTTCATTTTTTAGTTTGCGGGAAATCAAATCATGTACTTGACTTGGATTTGATTGAATGGTTATCTATTGAAAATATTCTTTTCTTACACCCTAATTTCAATGGAGGTTCTTACTTGTGATGGGAATAGAGATACATTAGAATGGTAGTGTAAATATAAAATAGCTCTTGGTAAATATACAGTATGGATATTATTTTCACTTATGTTTAAGAGGTGAAGCGAAAGATCTAGTACAACAAGCAGATATAACAATCAAGTTTAGCAATCAAATATGAATATTTTTGGTTGAAACCCAGGGAAATAATACAAATGAAGAAATCTTAGAACATGAGAATATCAATATCAATACAACACCCAAGGAGGTTGATAGTCGTGTAAGATCTCAGAAACAATTAAGAGAATATTTGGCCTCAAATCAGTAAGTCTTGTATTAGCTTTTGGAGGAATCTAAGGCTTTTCAGGAAGAAGTCAAAATTCAACTATCTCTTACAAGATAATAATTGGAAAACAAACTATAAGAAAGTCTACAATCCTAGAAAAAGAACTAAGGAAGTTAATATTATGAACAATAGGGAGGAATTAAAATTTCAAGAAGAGCAATCTAAAAAAAATAAAGATGAGATACACAATTCTGATGAAAACATGAAAAATATATCTCCGATGAGACATCAATTCCTCTAGAAATAGAAGCAGTATGCAATTTAATAGGTATCTATCAACCACAAGAGGAGGAATATGAGGAAATTATGAAAGAGAAACAACTTCTTATTCTAAGGATACTAGAATATGATGATGCATAAGAGACTGAAATGGAAATGTTATTTAGAGAAATAGAGCAACAAGAAGAGGAAGACAATACAAGAAAGGAGGAAATATTAGGGATTTTCCAAAATTTTCCAAACAAGGAAACCCCAGATTATGGAAAGTCATTAGGGAAAAAGAGAGGAAGGAAATCCTTATCAGAGTTGAGATTAAAATATGGAGTTGTAGGAGATTAAATTAAAATAACCTCTTTACTGAATGCGGGGAAGGGGAAAAACCCTTCCCCCAAAGCCATGAGGCTCATAATGTTTAATGTTAGGGGAATGAATTCCCCTAAAAAATAGCATTTAATAAAGCATTGCATTTTCTCAACCAAAGAAGAAATCATTATGATTCAAGAAACCAAATTGAATAAAGAATAAATAAATATATTCAAAAAGAAAATAAGAAACTGGAGAGTTGAATAAATTCAAGGGGGGAGCTTCGGAAGGCCTAGCAATATTTTGAAATCCAAGAAGAGTAGCATTTGAAAATCTTATAGAAATAAATTAGTGGCAGGGAAAAATAATAAGACGTATAAGCTTCAATTTGAATTTTGTCTTAATAAATGTATATGGACCTATAACAAATATTAAGAAAAAGGAGTTTTGGGGAGAAATAGAAATATTCATACAAAAAACCTCATTCCCTAATTTAATTATAGGAGGGGACTTTAATTCAAATATATACATGTCAAAAAAGGGGGAGTCCAAAGAGAGTCCCTATAAAAAAAATAGATTTCATAGACTAGGTGAATAAGAATAATCTATTGGAAATGGAAACAAAGAATGGAATATTTATATGGAATAATAGAAGACTGGGTTTTAGTCACATAGAAAAGAAATTAGACAAATTGTTCTTTAAGGGGGATTTAACAACCTTCCCATTTGGACTCAACTCTTCAATCATGACTAACACAAGGTCAGAACACTTCCTAATCCAACTCACTATCTAAAGTAAAAGAAATAAAGCAGAAATTATTAAATGGGAATAAAGAATACTTTAACAACATCTTTTCAACAAAAGCTAGTATAGAAGAAGAAATTTAAAAATTAAACCATGGGGTTATTAAAGTATGAATGTATTAGAATAGATTTCTAAAAGAGAAATAAATCCTTAGAAAATATGAGGATATATTGACAAAAGAAGAGATCTTTTGAAAATAAATATTCAGAGAGACCTGGCTAGCAGAGGGAGATAGAAATTCAAAATTCTTCCAAAAAAACACCAAGAAGAGGAGAAACATTAACAAAATTATCATTATTAGAAATGAAGAAGGTAATTTATAGATGATCTAGAAAAAATAGCCAAAGAAAGAGTGACATTTTTTGATAAGATTTTAAATAGTTTGAATGGCTCTAATCTCGATGCCCAAAGAAGCATGCTAACAAGAATACCAAGGATAATAATGGAAGAACAAAATAATATGCTCAGAAGTAAATTCTCAACATTGGAAATAGAAACCGCACTAAAATAACTCCATCTAGACAAGGCACCTAGGACAGATGGATTCCCAACATGTTTTTTTTTCAAAAATGTTGACACATCATAGGAGAGGAGATGGTTGAAACACTGGAAAAGGAAAGAAATTTAGGAATATTTCTAAGATAAATAAACAATACCTTCATTTCCATTTTCCCCAAAAAGGAAAATACATAATTTTGACATGATTATAGACCAATATTTCTCTATAACACACTTTATAAAGTTATGTTTAAAGCCCTAACTAACATATTAAAGAAAATTCTACCCAATATCATATCAAAATAAAAAATAAGGTTTGTGCTAGGAAGGTCAATATTTGATGGGGTACTAACTGTAAGACCAGAAAAAGGTAGAATATGAATATCTAGGTAACCACCGAACCCTAAACAATATGCAAACCTATCTAATCTAACATTAGAGTCATTGAAACAAGAATTTAAAATAATATACAAATAACACATAAAAACCCCCTTCAAGTGATGCTCAAATTCTCTCCTTTCTTCTCCATAGAGTATATTATTGTTTCTCTTTTGTCTATGACAAAAATACACAAGTGTTGAAAAGCCAAAGTTGAAAGCAATAATACTAGGAGATAGTGGTTCAAAATTGAAAGAGAGAATTGAATCTCAATTTATAGAAATGAGAGAAAATTTGTAGAATTAGAATGCATAAATCAGTGCATAATGGAGGGAAAAGGATGAAGCAAATTAATAGGAAATGGAAGCACAATTACAGGAAAAATGAATAAGGAAATATGGAAGAAATCAAGAAGCACCTTAATAGGGATATGAAGCACAATTAAGGGATATGACAAATTAGGTGGAATTAGGAGGAATTAATTCAATTAATAAATTAATATTCCTCATAAAACAATAATTAGCATTTATGAAATTATAAAATCCCATAAACTAGAATTAGCCAATTAATTAATTGTGAGGACTTAGGATAAGAATGAATAAATATGATTTATTCATAAAGAATAGGGACAGATCTTAGGCCATTCATCCCAAGAGGATAAATTAGTGAACTATTGATCAATATTGAAGGCATTAATGTACAATTGAATTGATTTTGATAATATTGATAGGATTATGATAGGTTCGAGGCATTGATGAACTTTGACAATGTGCTCAAATAATGATGTTTGAAAATGCTTAAATAGCATCAATGAACTTTGATGATGCCATAGGATTGATACATGGATAGGGAGACATTTATGAACTTGGAAAATGTTCCCAAAATGATGATGATTTGCAATAGCATTGATGAACTTGGACAATACTATTTAATTGATAATGGAAAGATGATAATGATAACATCAATGAACCTGGACAATGTTATCAAACAGGTGATAAAAGGATACGAAGCATTGATGAACTTGGACAATGCCCCTAGAATGATGATAAGATTTATTAGATTTAGAAAAGAGTGTGATTGATTTGAAAAGTGATTTAATTAGGCATCGATGCGCTTGGACAATGCCCCGGAATGGTTGGAATGAGTCCAAAATGATTCTAAAATTATTAGGAAGAGAATGGAATGGATTTGAATTTATTTAGGATGATTTTATATGGTTTAGGATCGAATAGGATTGAATAGGATCAATTTAGGATCAAATAGGATTGAATAGGATTGGTTTAGGGTTTATCAGAATCGATTAGGAAAATGATCAATTTGACAGAGAGAACAGAAATATTAGTAAATAATTGAACAATTTTGCAATATCCAATTATCGACGAAAGACACAATGTTGTCATATAATAAAGATCATATGCACAACATAGAGGAATAGTTAGATCACAAAACAATGTTTCAATTGTAATGCCAAAAATGTTAAAACACATAGACTAGCAGGCTCGAACCATTTTTGGGTGTCTACATTTTGCCCCTCTTTGATACAATGCGATTGTGAGCATTGTGTCAAAGAATCTTGAAGAAACTTACATTAAAACATGTCCCAGTGATAATGGGATACATAGGCACCCCCTGGAGAAATTGACCGAAAAATGCAAGTGATAGATCAATTTGTCGACAATGATGAGACGAATCCACAACAATAAATGGATAAAAAATCAAAGGTCAAACACAAAAGTTATAAGGCATAGAGTGTAAAAAGCATCATGACCAACACAAAAGGAAAAGTTTGCATGTTCATCTTGTTAGGAATAATAGTCCACAAGCACAACTGAGAGGGGGGTGAATCAGTTGTGATATAGAATATTAAACTTTAAATTTTATAAACCAAAACTGCAATACAAATGATAACATAGTAAATGCCAACACAATAACACAATACTTGTTGTCGAGGAAACCCTGTTAAAGGTAAAACCCCTGTGGGAATTAGTACCCACAAATAATGTACTGAGAGTATAGTATCCTTGGTAAAATATTTAGCCCTATTAGGAGCTTATTATAACATTACAGTACACAATCCCTATTAGGAGACAAACCTTGTTAGGAGTCAAGAAAAGTAGTAGGATCACTGTCTAGACAAGGTTAAAGCCACCCTCAAGGATTCATAATCTAAATAAGTGTATATAGGAAATATATAATCCAGTGAACTATCTGATAAAAACTGTCTTTGCTTGGTTAGTTCCAATGAAGTATTCTTATCGCAAACTCTGCTCTACATCCAACAGGAAAACAAGCCTCGCATCTTTCACTTCTCTTCCTTTTCAATCTCTACCACATCTTTCCAAAAGAAAAGATCACTCATATATGCCCTATTATAATAATTCATTAGGTCGGCCAATTAGGCTTTCCAAATGCATAAATAATTAATTAGGTCGGCCAATTAGGCTTTCCCAGTATACAAATAATTGTTTAACCCCTTGATAATATATGCACGGTACCTATAATGAGTAAACATCAATTATAATCCATCAGTTATACTCCAAGATCTAAAATACATGCTCACAATTCATAATACATGCTACATGTCTGAAGTCAGCCACTAAATAGGTCTCCTCATAAATACACGCCACAGCTAATGTCACCAAAATTCTCATGAAAATTGATCAATACCCAATGTTCCTCAATATTTTCTTTGTCATCCAGTAAGCTTGCATCACCTGAAATAGCTTTGCCGGTAAGATATACCCAAAATACAGAGACCTACTTTGTAAAGCATCAGAGTTATAGTCCAAAAACTAGTCTTCATTAAAACTAATGTAACACCCTCAATATGAAACATAAATCAAAGAAAACTTAGGAATAAGTTAAATACACATTATTCTTCATATAACCAAATTTTATCATTCTGAAACATCTGTACAGTGTTCGTACACTTTTGTCAGTCAAGTCACCAGTTTTTTCTCTCCACAGAAATATATTTTGACATCAGTGATGAAACATGAATAGTATCCAAATATGATATCATCCAACAATCTCCCCCTTTGGCATTGATGGCAATATATTTTAAAATCCATCAACCCAAAAGTACTCTCTCTCAATACAATCTTCTCAATACCCTCAACACAAATCTCTCCAAAATAGTAGGGATTTTCACATAGAATCTTTCCCCCTTTGGCAGCATTCGAAAAGGGTGCCATAACTCATATATAATATTTTGTAAGGTGTATCTTTTTCAAATCTTCATGACCAAAAACCAGGTACAAGATCACCCAAATGTTCTCTAGTGTTCCTGCGATCACTCCCCCTGAGGAGTAGATCCATACATCAAGTCCAAAAAATGATATAGCTCTGAAATCCACTGGACTGATGCATATTTGCATCAATTAATTATCACAAGGAGGGGCTCTAACCCCAAGCATGCTTCTAAGATACTAAAAGCATCTTTTGGAAAAGGTTTTGTAAATATATCTTCTATATGTTCCTTTGTGCTAATGTATTCTAGTTTAATCTCTTTCTCTGCTACCTTCTCCCTCAAGAAATGATATTTAATAGAAATGTGTTTAGTCTTTGAATGCATAACAAGATTATTTGACATATTTACTATTCTAGTGTTATCACAATGGATAATCACTATTTCTTCAAAAATTATTCCAATGTCCTTCAGTATTTGTTTCATCCAAACAACTTGTGTGCAATTTATCGCACCAGCAACATACTCTGATTTAGCAGTAGACTAAGAAATACAGTTTTGCTTTTTGCTTAACCAAGAAACCAACCTTTTCCCAAGGAAAAATGCACCACCACTTGTACTCTCTCTATCATCCACATTACCTGCCCAATCAACATCAGTATAAGCCTGCAAAATAAAATCATCTAATTTTTCATACCATAATCCATATTTTGTTGTTCCTTTCAGGTATCTAAAAATTCTTTTCACAACAACAAGTTGTGTCTCTTTAGGATCTACCTGATATCTTGCCACAATTCCAACTGCATTGATAATATATGGTCTAGTGTGAGTTAGATATTGTAGACCACCAATAATAGATCTATACTTTGTCTGAAAAACACTTTGAGTCTCATCATTACTAGCCAGTTTGTATCCAGCCACCATAGGTGTTCCAATAGGTTTACAATCTTCCATTCCAAATTTCTTCAACAATTCCTTAAGATACTTGGTCTGAGATATAAAAATTCCATTTTTACTCTGATTGATTTGCAAACCAAGAAAAATTTTCATTTCACAAATCATTGACATCTCAAATTCATTTTCCATTTCTTTAGAGAACTTCTTACTCATCTTATCATTGCCTCCAAAAATGATATCATCAACAAAAACTTTTATGATTAAGATTCCATCTTCATCAGTTCTTAAATATAAATTACTGTCTGCATTACCTTTTCTAAAACCAAGACAAAGTAGATACTTGTCCAGTCTTGCATACCATGCTCTTGATGCTTGTTTTAGTCCATACAGTGCTTTCTTCAACTTAAAAACCATGTCTTCATCATCTATCAAAGGAAAACCATTAGGTTGCTCAATGTATACTTCTTCTTCCAGATCACCATTCAAGAATGTTGATTTCACATCCATTTAATATACTTTAAAGTCTTTATGTGTAGCATAAGCAAGAAATAATCTCACAACTTCCAACCTAGCAACAGGAGCAAATGTTTCTTCATATTCTATGCCTTCTTGTTGCGAGTAGCCTTTACACACAAATCTAGCCTTGTTTCTTACCACTATTCCTTCCTGATCCATCTTATTTCTAAAAACCCATTTATTTCCTATCACATTTTTGTTCTTAGGTCTTGGAACCAATTCCCAAGTATTGTTTTTCTTTATCTGTTCAAGTTATTCTTACATAGCTTTATTACAAGATTCATCTCTACATGCTTCATCAGTAGTTTTCAGTTCAACTTGAAAAATCAAACAAATTTAATCTCTAACTCTAAATCTAGTCATCATACCTTTACTTGCATCACCAATAATTTGATTTTCAGGATGGTTCTTCTTGACATACCTCGAAGTCTTAGGAGTCTCAGTAACCTCAATCAAATCATCTTCAATTTCATTTTCAATCATTAAAGGTTCTTTAGGTTCAGAAGTGACCTCTTTCATCTTTTTAATCTGACCACAGTCATATATTCTTTCCTGAATCTGAAAATTTTCATCTATCCTTAGATTGGAACTTTCAATCAACTTCCTCAATCTCATATTGAAACATTTATATGCTTTACTCTTAGTAGAATAACCAGGAAAAATTCCTTCATCACTTCTAGCATCAAACTTCCCTATCTCATCATCTCTTTTGATATAACATTTACTTCCAAATATTCTAAAATATTTTGTAACCATAATTTATAAGGATTCTTACTTGTACCTTCTCTAATCTGAATTCTATTAAAGGTTTACACAACAGTGCCAACTGCTTCTCTCCAATGAACATGTGACACATTTCCTTCTAGCAACATAGTCCTTGCAGTATCTAATATAGTTTTGTTTCTTCGCTATGCTATCCCATTCTATTGTGGAGTTCTAGGAGTTGATGTATGTCTATATATTCCATGTTCTTTACAGTGGGTATTAAATAAATCTAATGTAAACTCTCCACCTCTTTCTGATCTCAAATATTTTATCTTCAAACCATATTCATTCTCAACTTTTGCTTTAAATAACTTGAATTTGTCAAATGCTTCAGATTTATCTCTCAAATATGTAACCCACATCATTCTAGAAAGGTGATCAACAAAAAGTATAAATTACCTTTCACCATAATAATATTGTGTTCTTGTAGGACCACATAGATCTATATGCACCAGATCCAACTTCCCTTTTGTTGAATAAGATTTGCTTCTAAAACTGCTTCTGGTCTGCTTCCCTAAAACACACTCTCTACACATAGTGTTAGATGGATTTATAATCTTAGGTAGATCTCTTACAAAATTAGTCATACTTGCCTTTACAATGTTATCAAATTTGAAATGACAAAATATTCTATGCCACAACCAACTGTCATCAACCTTTGCAATAAAACAAGAAGCTTTAGACGTATTCAATTCAAATACATTACCTATAGATTTAGTACCAGATGCGATCAAATCTCCTGATTTACTTCTGATAGAGAATTTCCTATCAATGAATTTCAATTGATAACCTCTTTCCACCAACTATCCAACACTCAACAGATTATGCTTAAGTCCATCAACAAGTAATACATTGTTAGTATTAGTCTTTCCATCCAAAGAAATAGATCCAACTCGAATGATAAGTTTAGGATTATTGTCACCAAATCTAACAACACTACCATCATATCTTTTCAAATTCACAAATTTATTTTTATCTCCAATCATATGATGTGAACAACCACTATCTATAACCTATTCAAATTTCTTTTCAACACGAGATACTAAGGCTCTTTCCTCATGTATAGGTTCATCATCCTGTATAGCAATAAATCCAATTTCATTATAGTCACCATCATCATCTGAAACACCCTCACTAGCATAATAACATTCCTTGTCTTTAGGATACTTTGATTTGTAAAACTTAGTTTTATGCTTAGGAACCCTTTTAGGACCTCTAGATGCAAAATGACCAATCTTGTTACATGAAAAACATTTCAAAGGTAATTTGCCTTCAAATTTACCCTTACCTATCTTTTCTCTTCTAGCAATCAATGATACCACTTCATCTAGCTTTCTTTCTTCCTCCTGTATCTATTCCCATTCTTATGCATAGTCTCCAATCTCTTCTTTTAGGTTACTACTGCTGGTTCTTGCAATTCTAGATAAGGTCTTTTTGTTCTTATGCATGGTTGCCTTGAGTGCTGACTCACCTTTATGTAGAGTATCTCCCAATTTTGTGGCCTCAAAAGTAGTTAGCTTACCAATAAACATCTCTCTGGTGAAGTTCAGTTTCAAAGGTATAATCTCCTCTATAGATTATAATTTGGTTCTATATGCAGGTGTAAAAGATCTAAGAATATTTGCAATCACTTCTTCCTCACAGTAAGTACCTCTAGACTTTCTAATGCCAGTAACTACTTTAGTAATTCTTTGTCCATATGCCCTAATTTTATCATCTTCTCTCATTTTTAGTGATTCCATCTTTGTCTTCCAGTTTTTTAGCTTTGTTTGTTTTGTAAACTTATCTCCTTCATATAGTGCCTCTAATCTTGTCCAAATCTCATGTGTAGAGTCCAAGTCTTTTACTTCTGTGAATTTACCTTCAGAAAGTGTGTTGATAAATGATTCCCTTGCAACCATATTACATGAAAATAACTTTTTTCATCTTTTGTAGCTTTCTCCAGTTCATCCTCAGTTGCTATATTTTCATTCTTCTTTGTGATCATCCATTATTCAATTCCCAAACATAGAAAATGTGTTCTCATCTTGTTCTTCCAACTATTAAATTTTTCAGGATCAAATTTCAGACTATCCTTCCTGTAGTAATTCATCTTCAGGATCACCTCAAGTTGTTAAGCTTTCTCTCTAAGAACCAGTAGCTCTAATACCAATTGTTAGGAATAATAGTCCACAAGCACAACTGAGAGGAGGGGTGAATAAATTGTGATATAGAATATTAAACTTTAAACTTTATAAACCAAAACTGCAATGAAAATGATAACACAGTAAATGCCAACATAATAACACAATACTTGTTGTCAAGGAAACCCTGTTAAAGGTAAAACCCCGGTGGGAATTAGAACCCACAAACAATGTACTGAGAGTATAGTATCTATGTTAAAATATTTATCCCTATTAGGAGCTTATTATAACATTATAGTACACAATCCTTGTTAGGAGATAGACCCTGTTAGGAGTGAATAAAAGTAGTAGGCTCACTGCCCATGCACACTTCCCAAAGAAGGTTAAAGTCGACCTCAAGGATTCACAATCCAAACAAGTGTATATAGGAAATATACAATCCAATGAACTATCTGATAGTAACTATCTTTGCTTGGTCAGTTACAATAAAGTATTCTTATCACAAACTCTGTTCTACATCCAACAACAAAACAAACCTCACAGCTTTCACTTCTCTTCATTTTCAATCTCTACCACATCTTTCCAAAATAAAATATAACTCATATATACCCTATTATAATAATTTATTAGGTTGGCCAATTTATCTTTCCAAATACACAAATAATTAGTTAGGTCGACCAATTAGGCTTTCCCAATACAAATAATTGTTTAAGCCCTTGATAAGATACACACAGTTCCTATAACAAGTAAACATCAATTACAATCCATTAGTTATACTCCAAGATCCGCAATCCACACTCACAATTCATAATACGCGCTACATGTTTGAAGTCAACCACCAAATAGGTATCCTCCATAATACATGCCACAACTGACATCACTAAAATTCTCATGACAATCGATCAATACCCAACATTCCTCAATATGTCCTCCATCATCCATTAAGCTCACATCACCTAAAATAGCTTTGCTAGTAAGATATACCCAAAACACAGAGACCTTCTCTGTCAAGCATCATAGTTATAGTCCAGAAACCAGTCTTCATTAAAACAACTGTAACACCCTCAATATGAAACATAAATCCAAGCGACCTTAGGAATAATATCAATACACATTCTTCTTCATATAACCAACTTTGATCATTCTGAAACATCTGTACAATGTTTGTACACTTCCGCCAGTCAAGTAACTAGTATGTTCTCTCCACAGAAATATTTGTTGACATTAGTGACAAAACATGAATATCAACAACATGAATAGTATCCAAATTTGATATCATCCAACACATCTAGGCAACCAAGAGGCTATTAAAAGTCTTGGAGAGGGATTTGGAGGTCATTTTCGCTCTCACATTTGGAGGAATTTGAGCTCTAGAGAAAGGAGAATGGATCGAGTGCTAGTGCATAATCAACATGAGGAACAAGTGCACAACTACCAATGGCCATCCAATGTAGGAATTGAGGTGAGTACATCTGAGCCTCTCAGTCATTTCTAGGGTTTGCACTCATTTCTAGGCATTTAGGGCTAAAAAATGGGTCAAAACAGAGTCAAAAGGGGTCCACATGTGCCAACTGCACAGCTAACATGACAAACTACATAGCTCACATTCCCAACTATGTAGCAACCACACTTGGAATGACCAAGTGTGCAACACACATGGCCAAGTGTGCTGCATGCGCAGTTGGTTAGCCAAACTGCGCAGTTGGTAAAGGAAACTGCAAATGGAAGGAAACAAGATCTTGGGGGTCCTAAACCTTTCCAAACCTTCCTTAACATGTCAAAACCCTAAGATAAGTTCAAAATTAGGTCAAAGTTGGTCAAAAAAGGTCCTGGTTTGGTCAACAAGTAGTAGATAGTATAAAAAGTTGACCAAAGTTATCGGGTAATCACAGGAGGAGCTTGCATTTCCATAGACACAGGAGAGTAGACCAACGTGCCTGGATATCCATCATAGATTGAGCGGGGATGAGAGGCAGATCCTAGGCTTTCTAGGGCTCAACTATATCACATATATGCCTGATATTAGGGAAAATCTCAGATTGATTACAACACTTGCAGAGCAATGGCACTCAGAGATGAGTTCATTCCACCTATCGATAGGCGAGGTCACTGTGACATTGGATGATGTGTGGCACATCCTCAAGATTCTTATACATGGTGAGCTAGTAGAGTATGACCCTGCTACAGGGAGATCAACACTACATCGGTTGTTCAACAACGATGATGAGGACTTAGACATCTGAGACTATGAGATCAGGTGGGAGACTGTGGTGAGATAGCACGACAGACTGATCACAGTGATATGTTGTGTGATTGGAGCACTAATAGTGCCAGACAGATGAGTCCATGGCTTCCCTATCAATTGGGGAGAGTCCTAGAGAACATGATTATTGAGGGCACAGTGTTTGCATGGGGTCCATGCATGTTGGCAATGATCTACTATCAACTCCATCAGGTAGCTTATAGAGGAGGGCTATCGATTAGTAGTGGGATTATGCTACTACACGTGTGGGCTTATGAGCGCATAGTTGTCTTTTGACCCATTAATCATAGGATCATACTTCTAGACATGCCATATGTGTACTACTATCGAGAAGCACTTGCACAGGGGCCACTAGGTTACGCGTTGCATTTCAGACATGAGATAGACATTCTCAGAGATTTCACCTGGTGACCATACAGAGATTGCCCCAGATGGGATGATGATAGAGAGAACTTACCCTTTATCCAACATGAGAGGTACCTCATCGGTAGGACTATCATAGGTCACATGGTGATCGAGATGCATCTGTTAGAGAGAGTATGTAGGCAGTTTAGAGAGAGATAGGGAGTACCAATAGGCACAACATTATTTGCACAATCGAGGGGTGAGGTCAGGGCACGGGGTGAAGTACTCCAGACTCAGGTAGCATACATAGAGTTTGAGTAGTTGTAGCCTAGACAGTGGAGAGAAGGTACAAATATAGCATATGCAGGGATGATAGTTGAGTATGACTGATGGTTTGCCAAGCATAGGCTTGTTCCTCTGACAGATCTAACGGTTCCAGTACCGAGATTGTGGATGGATAGGGATGAGAGCATGGAGGAGGAGGATAAGGATGATGAGGAAGAGGAGAGCGGTGAGGTTGGAGATAGCACTGATAGTGATCCCAGTGTGATTCCTATGCAGATGGATGAGGATAGAGATGACCCACTACAAGATGAGGACATACAGATTCCTGATGATAGGTTTAAGGAAGATAGGCAGCAGAGATCGTACATTGTAGAGCTGACTAGCCAGATAGACTGACTGACGCTCAAGAGACACAAATAGAGCCGCATGGTCCACCAAGCGGGCATTATGGAGTGTAGAGTTATTTTTTAGGATTAGGTAATACTGAGAGGGGGTGAATCAGTATTACAACACTTAATAAGACTTTTCAACCAATTATAAATAATCCATAAACTTGCAGAAATTAAAAGAACATAAGAAATTAACACAGTACTCATAACACCATTAATCATTGTCGAGGAAACCCACCAAGAGAAAACCCCGGTGGGGGTGGTACCCACAAGCATGCACTAAAGTATAGTGTCCTTGTTAGGAGACCTAGCCCTGTTATGAGCTTAAGATTACATAGTACAATTCCTTGTTAGAGGAATAACAACCCTGTTAAAGGTATACAACACCATGTTAGGGGCCAATTGAGCATACAACTCTTACAATATAGTTCTATTACAAAATTTTCTTAGTAATGAAAAAAACAAGCATCTCTAATGCTTAGATAGTTCCAGTCATAGTTCTTTAATGATCTTTGTCATCCTCCACTCTGCCATTTGTATATCTCATCCAAAACTTTGTTCACACACAACTCTCTTTTCTCAACAAAAAGATCTTACATATATATCTTTCTTCTTTACCAAGTCGGCTCTCAAATACAAATATTACATATGTTGGAATTATATTGAGATGATGTAATGAGAGGGAGGGTTGAATCAGTACCTCTAAAAATTTTCTTGGTTATCCCATTAACCCTTAGTTATCAGTTTGTAATTTATCTTATCTAACTGTTCATCTTTCTTTATGCAAATGTAATCATATCATACATTCTTTTGATATGTAACAATAATAGAAACATTCATGAAAATAGATAACACATGAAAAAAGATATGATATCGCAGAAAACTCCTGTTAAGGAAGTAAAAAATTGCAGTGGGGATTGTTACCCACAAACTTGACTATCTACAGATAAGAAGGGGTTGGTTAAGGCTTACAATTGGTCACTTCTGATGACCTACCCTGTTAGGAGTATTATAGTGGAGACTTGTTAAGATATACTTCGTTTGAAGCTTTAGCAACACTGTTAAGTGTGCACTCTATTAAGAGATTTGGAAAGAATGGTTAAGTCCACCTTCTACAAAAGGATTTTAGATGTGATGCACTTGTTAGAATGCAACTACATAAGTCTTTGATATGATGATAAATGAAATCTTCAATTGCTGATAACAGATCCTATAAAGCTTCATATATTTAAGTAATCATCCTTCCATAATTGAATAATACCTTTGTCTGCTTGTCGATAGCCTCTGTGTGTTCTTGATAACTGATATACTTTGTTTCTGATCTTTGCATGAATTCTGCCTTCTACTCCTTAGATGCTCTTTGTGGCTATCAATAATAAAGAATTCATGTACTCACAATTGAGTATGAACATCTATTTATACAAAGTTAGGTTCAATTCTTGATTCATGCAGCGCAAGTTAACTCTAGATCCAAGGTTTACAACTTGACCTTGATCTTTAGTTAGATATGCTTTTGAACCATTAGGATGCTTTAAAGCATTTACATAAAGCTTGCATAACCATCAAATTCTGATTTAAAACAAAATAAAACTCTATAAATAGAATTACATTGCTTTAACCATCGTGTAAAACTCAAATCCACAATTTGCGGGTTCTTGATCTGTCTATCGGTCTGATGGTCGCTTTTCTTGATCATTAGTGTTCCTTTCTTGAATTGGTCATCGGGTATGCCTTTTCTACTTATGTCAGGTTAGTTCTAAAAAATGTATCGCTAGTAATGCTTGTGGTCGCCAGTGATGCTTGTGGTCATTGGTGATGCTTGTGGTCATCGGTGATGCTTGTCACTTTTATACTTAGCATTTTTCTCAAAATTTTTGTTCTGTCGGGTATGCTTGCATTTCACCGGTACTGCTTTTGGTTCGCCGGTAATGCTTGTTGTCTTCCGGTAATGCTTTTTGTCTATGTTTTTCAGTGAGTATACTAATGGCAAAATAATGTCATCAATCTCCCCCTTTGACATTAGTATCAAAAACATGATATGTGAAACATACTAAGTGTATTAGTATGTACACCTGTGTATACTTCTTCCTTAGTCATTTGAATGACTCCCCCTATGTATATTTCGGTAAGTGTAAGTATATATATATATATATATATATATATATATCCTTTATCTTTTCTTTTTCAACTGATATATGTATTGTACATAACTATATACATTGTCTTTCCTCCTTTTTTGATTCTATAGGCAAAGGTACTTACAAATTTTCAAAAAGGTGGGAATGTGAGGACTTGACTTGCTCCATCATTTTCTCCCATTTCTCCTTCAGCATTTCTAGAGCCATGTGCTCTAGTGAAATCCTTACATGAATATCATAGATGTTTTCTACTATAGACATCTCTGGGGTTGCTATCAGATTTCTTGCTTCAGAAATATGCTGCTGCAGAATTGTAAGATTTGGTAGAATGTGTGCTTGTAATTTAGTGATCTCACCTCTGAATTGAGTCTCAGCATCCCATATTTCTTGCCTTAGCCTATTTGCCTCAATGATCATGTCATGATGTGCCTTTATGCTATCGGCTTGTGAGGTTAGGCTTTGTGCACTCTTTGTGACATTTGAGTCAATTTCTGCAAGTTTGTCACTGTTCTCTTTTACATATTTCTCTAGTGTGCACATTTTCTAAACTAAGGTGATTGCTTCAGAAATCATTGGCTCCAATTCATCACTAAGTTCTGAGAGCTTTACCTTGTTCAGTGCCACTTCTTGGCTGATTTTATCAATTAGCTTGAATTGATATTTCTTTTCTGATTGCTCTTCCATTGCTTGATCAGCCTCTATCCCTTGCTCTATAATAGCGTCAGTAAGAACAAAAATTTGTTCCTTAATTGAAGTAGTTTCATCAATTTTCACTTTAGGAACCAGTTGGTGTAGTATCTCTTTAGCCTTGTCAAGTGCCATGTTTTCTCTATGCTCTTGGATCATTTTCTTCTGTATGGTTTCCTCTGACAGAGCACTCCAAACTCTTGAAGTTTGTCACTGTCCAAAGTGGTAATGTCCCAGTTTGGAACTTCAATGACCTCATCAAGTGTTACAGCCAATATATCCTTCTTTACTATTTTCTTTTTCTTCTTCTTTGGCTGGGTGGAAGATTGATGTACCACCATTTGTAAGGCTTGTGATTGAGTTGACTTAGTTGGTGAGTGTCAGGAGGATGAGGTATCCTTCTGTACCTATTCAGTGTTCACCTGCCGATTTGGTGAAGACATCTCCTCATGTACCTTTGGTGTTTCAACAGATGAATCTTCTTTTTGTTTCATTTCCTCATTTATCTTAACTTCCTCACTCTTATCTTACTCTTCAACCTTTCTCGATGTATCCTTTTTTGTTTTATCTTCCTCTTTCTTTTGTTCTTTTGATACATCTTGCTGCTCATCGGCTGCATCCTTCATTTCAGTGTCTATATCCTTGGGATTGTTGGATGCACCTTGGTTTTCATCGGTACCCATATCCTTGGGTATATCATCATCTTTCTTAGATGATTTATCTTGTCTTGACTGTATATCAATAGCATCTATTAATATATGCATATTTGTCGGTGTATTGATAGTTGCAGTGTCAATAGCTATGTCTTGTTCGTCAGTCTTACCCTCTGCAGTATTGATGTTTTCATATTTTTGGATCTCTGCTACAGGGTCTTTTCCTGTAATGGTGTCCACAATGTTGTCTAACCATGAATCATCATTTATATCAACATCTAAGTTACCCTTTATGGAAAGTTCCTCTTTGGTAACTGCTTCATCCTCTAAGTTGATGTGGATGGGGCTATCCAGTACTTGATCATGTTGGCCATCTTTTGACCAATCTTCGTCTATAATATCTATTTTTTTTTGGCCTGTGATATGTACTTCTTCATTCTCCAACTCAACTGTTGAGTGACCTGTTGTGTTGATAGGTTCCTTTTCAGGATTTTTGACCATTCTTTTAGACTGCTTGACAACCTTCTTGACAACAAGAGTTGATTTAATCTTTAGTTTGGCTTCCTCATATGTGCCAAATCTCAGTTGTTTGTTGTCAATGGGTTCATTTAGTAATGCTTGAATGCATTCTATTGCTAATCCAATTTTAATTTCATAATCAAGCTTTTCAAGCCATGATTTCCTAGGAACTGCAGCTTGAATGTAGGTGAAATCTGTATCCACCATAAAACAAATATCTTCTTTGTATTCCTCTATCAGACTTTCAGGAATTCTACTCCTAGCTTGTAGCATTTCCTTAATGGCTTTGAAATACTCATG
>MU226509.1:278091-296172 GCA_018584345.1 Thuja plicata
TTATATCCATATCCATGGCATCCCTTGCACTGCTCTCTAATGTGACCTTGAGTGATATCTGAGACATTGTGGGTTTGCTCCTGTCTAGGTAAAGGTTTGCAACCTTTCCAACTATATGGAAATACAAATAGATGATTAGAGATCTAAACCTGAATGTCTTGCTCCTATAATGTTTGATGATTCAGATGTTGTTAATCAATTGACCGCGCAAGATCTCACATAAGTTGTATTAAGTGTTATCCTTCACCATTTTGATAGCTGCTAGAATTGTTGCTGCAGAGACACTGTTCAACCTACTAGCTTGCTGAAACTTATACCCGATTATCATTGTCATAAGTTTTATGTCACCTTCTTTGATAGGGTCAACTGTCATTCCGTGCTTGTCACTTTTGGATAGACAAACTTGTTCAATCTACTTTTTGACATCCTTGCCAGTGGGAAAGAGTGGTCCAGTCTTGGGAAGTCTAGTTAATTCATGAATTAGGTCTATGGTGATATACACAGGGACCTCTCCAATCCAGTAAAGATCATCATGTATTCTGCTCAACAAAATATTTACCCATTCAGGCTCATCAAACTCATGCACATTAGAACACTAGAAGTTAGGGTTATCAGTCAAGTGCGTGAATTCATCTTTGAATGTGTAGTCAAGTTTCATCATGGATTCCATATGATTAGATATTTTGACATCTCCTACTATTTCCTTCTTACAGTAAATATACGCGCAGATATCTTCTATGTGAACAACACCTGGCGGGGTTTTGGAGAAAGCACCTTCCACATCATCCAGTATGGATTTGAATGGATGCTTTTTGAATACAAATCTCTTCCTCTCTTCTATATCAAACACAACTGGAGTCGCCATACTTACTTGGAATTTTCTTAAGTAGGGTTTCACGAAATTCTAAAACGGCGCGACTGCTAGGGTTCCATTTCAAACTTCTTGTCCGTTCGCTCAACTACCAAATCTATTATGCCTTTGTGCCTTGATGTCTAGTGCTCCAATGCTCTCCAAATTCTATGCTCTTTGAATGAAAGTGTGAGGAAGATCGAATACTTTCTTTCCTTTATACAATCTACCGCATTTAATGTTTGCAACCGTACTCAAATTGCCCAGATATTTTGAAACTTTGATCCTGATGCATTTTAGACAATGCGTGAATGCACATAGCAATATTATGTTCTTGTAACCATGATATCATAGGCGCATACTCAGAGGTGAGTATACCAACCACGCAGGGGTCCTGAGCTAGAATAGCTCCCCCTAAGATGAAGAAGGTCTATTTAAGCAGAAGTAGAGGGTGCATCCACTGTGGATGCATCAACTACTTTGTCAACATCATTGTCCTTCTTTACTTCAACCCAAATTTTGCTTGAATATTCATTTGCTTGAACAAAATTTACTTCTCCTTTTTCTTCAAATAATGATTTCTTAGGTTCATCTTGCTTATGATTTTTGGATCTACAAAACTTTGAGATGTGTCATGCCTTTCCACATGTGTGACAAATGATAGGAGGTCTGATGCTTTTGTTCATCATGTTGCATTGCTTTTCTGTGTGTCCATTGTAGTTACATATCTGACATGTAGTGTTCTGCAAATTCCTTTGAGGTTGATTTCTCTGATTGTTTTGATTCATTCTTCTTTGATTCTGCTATGACTGAGTTCTGCAATGTATAGCCCTATGACCAAATTTATTACAAGAGAAACAATAAACATTGAAAGGTCTTACCTTTTTGAAATCTCTTTCCAAATGACCATGTTTGTTGCATGCATAAAAAGTTCTGTTAACTTTCTTGATTTCCCTTTTTGGTAGATCTGCTTTAATCTCTTCAACATTTTCAACTTTCTTTGCTTCTGAAATTGCTTCATGAGGTTTCTCTATTTCCTGTAATGAATTGACTTCAGTTTGTGTTATATTGAATCCAAGACCAGTAGTGTCGCCTTTTTTCTTTTATGCATTGAGCTGAGATTGAAGTGAATCAGAACTTGTGTAGAGTTTATCAATCTTATCCTTTGCTTCCGTTAATTCAGATTCTAACTTATTTTTTATGTTTTCCAATTCCAGAACTTTCATGTTTGCTTTTAAAAGTTCATCATCTAGTTGCTTGCTTTCTTTGATCTTTTCTTCAACAGCAATTTGGCTGTCTGTGAGCTATTCATCTAGATTCTCAACTTTATCTTTCAGAGACATATTTTCTTCATTGATATTTTTGATCATTTTCCCTAAGTCACTTGTAGAACAATATTTCAAATCTTTTCTTAATTTCTTGATAAGCATTTGTGAGCCATCAACTTTGAGTCTAAGTTCTTCAATTTATTTTTCAGATCTATCAAGATCTTCAAGAGCTGCTTCAAGATTATTTTTCAAATGTTTTTCTTCTACTGATTCCATGATCTCCTCAAGTGGTTAAACTTATTTTTTGAGGACCAGGGCTCTGATACCAATTGTTAGAAACACTGAGAGGGGGGGGGTGAATTAGAGTTTGTCTATTGATTACTTTTCAGCAACTTAAACATAAATCAAACATACACAGAATGAAGCTTAACATAACAACTCATAACACATGATATGATTACGGGGAAACCTTGATCAGAGGAAAACCCTGGTGGGAATTAGTACCCACAAATATTGTACTAAGTATAATGAACTTATGAGAGTTCCTTTGCCCTGTTAGAAGCAGTCTTTACAATATGAGTACAATGACTTGGTTAAAGTTCTGACCCTATTAGGATTCTTTTACAAACCCTGTTAAAGGTATATGGCTCACTGCCCAATAAGATGAAGGCTACAACCTTCTGAAAGATGATATGCGCTATATCAAAATGAACTGTTGTGATGACACTATTGTCTGATCAGTTTCGTGTATGCGCGAATGCTCTTACTATATCAAAGAGTTATATCATATATTGACTTCATAGTATTGTCCCTTGGTATCTTCCTCTTGCATAATAATTGACGCTTCTATCATATCTTTACATTACATACTTATATATTCAAATCCGAATAGGTGCGACCCAAAACAAAACACTAGTCGGCCCTAAAACAAAATATACAATGCTTCCAAACAAGTCAGCTCAAGCGTGTTTACTACACTGTTAATTACATCATTAAAATCATATAACCAAAGGTGCTTAGCCATTACATTATAAAATAACACACGCTGATCAAATCACTTAGTCGGCTTCCATGCTCTGTCTCCTGGACTGCTGGTCTATTGATCTGCTTGTAACTTTGTTGTACTGTAGTTCTGTACTATGCATGTCTGGATGTAGCATGTACATGTGTCATACAACTTATATCTAAATGCGCATACACTGAATCAATCTCTCACACGTGCGCTGATGTGTTGATCGCTGAGTATCTCTGTTCTGCCCTATTTTCCTTAGTCATTTTGTCTTTTAAGACAGAGACTAAACATGACTTTGTTGCCATGATGACAACAAAAAATGAGTCATGCATCCTTAGGTAGTCAACTTGCCAACAAATCCTACCTTAATACCACATTCATGCACAATGTTGTCTACTTTTCTCTTCCTCAAACCTCTGCTCTATTCCTCTCTTACTTTAGCTGATTTTTCCTCATAAGATCCCCATCTCTCCTCAGATGTATCTATCTCAAATGCTAGGAAATGTTCAATTTGCATAGTTAACACCTCTGAACTTACCTCATATCCCATAGGATAACATTATTTCTTCCTCGGTATAACTGACTCAAAGAATACATAATCAGTTTCAACCATGAAACAGATTATAGCCTTGTACTTCTCAACTAAGTCTTTAAGTATCCTATATATTCCCTTCATCTACCTCTGAAGAATCTTAATCATACCAAACAACTCACCATCAACCCATGTGTTGTTCTATCTTTTGTAACTATCAGAAATCTGTATACCAGTAGGTATCCATTTTCTCCAACCACTAGGGTGCATGCCTGAAAATTTGTGAACCAAATCTGAAGGTCTTCGATCTATCTTTCTTTATTAGTTTCACATTCTCTAGAAATTGTTGTGTTAACACTTTGCATAGATTGTATTTAGTATTTTCTTTCACCATTCTATATGCCATCATAATAACTCTTGCAGATACTAAATTAGGTCTACTACTATAGTAGAATTTGTAAGCAAGTATCATAGCAATCAACTTTACATACTATTGCACAATTTCACTTACTGACATAGCTTTCCTATCCCATTTAGAGTGTTTTAGGGTTTTAACTTGCTTCTTCACATGTTTCTCTACTACATGAATGATTCCAATATTATCCAATCCAATAATCTCATGAATCAATTCACTGCAAATCTTCATAGGTTGCTCGCCTATCCAAATGAATTGATCATGTACTTTGCTCAACAATATTTTAAACCATTCTTCTTCGTCGAATTCATATAAGTTCATAATTTTCATAATTCTCAATTGATCAAAAAATATTTTATTCATCTCTCATAATGAATTTGTCAGTCATATACTCCATTTCAGTAGAAATTTAATCAATAACAAGTATATCATACTTGCAATGATTGTATGCCCTAATGTCTTCTACATGTAAAACTTTGTATGGTGTCTGAGAAAATGCTCCTTCAGGGTCTTCTTCACAAGACTTGAAAGAATGTTTCTTGAATTTGTATCTAGGTCGATCTACAACATTATAAATAACAGGTGCATCCATAGCTAGATGATGTAAATACCTATTACACGCTGAATTCTAAGTTTTCTCTTCAATCGATCACACATGACAATTGTAGGATAGACTGAATCTCTCTGCTCTCATATTTCCTTAGGTCACTACTCGTAAAATGGTAAGGAAATAGATACTCATATGGTTCTTATACAATGTTAAGTCCAAAAGTTAATATTACCCAATACTGTCTAGTCGGCTATAAATCTCGCATTCACACGATAAGAATCATCCAATGTTGCGCTCTTAAATATATAATCCATGATGTTGGCCACAATCATGCCTAAGCTCGCTAGTGCTCAATCCAAAAAATTAGGGGTGGGATATATTGTGATGTCTTCATCCAATGCTCCCCCTAAGGCCATGATCATCCAATTAGGCCGATTCTTCTTTGTTACCATCAAGCGAAGATCCAGAAGCATCTACTGTCTCTCCCTAAACCATTGTCTCACTTGTCTCTTTGATCTTCCATATCTTACCACTTTTGTTATCCTCTTCTTTCTTAAAACAACTATCAAAATCATTCTTTAAATCTGCAACATTCTTACCAATATCATTTCTATTCTTCTATGTATTCATAGGAGGTGGTACTCTTCTATTTTTTATTCCATTATACCTGCAAAAATTTTCTATATGACCTGGATTATTGTATTTGTAACATATAGGAGGTCTTCTTTCCTTATTTACTTGCAGCTTACAATACTTTGTAGCATGTGGGTTTCACTGTAGGTTCTCTTCCATTGTCTTGTCTATATCTAGATTGATTAGGTTTCCTGCATTCTGCTTTCTTGTGCCCATATCCATTGCAATTAAAACAATAACCAGAAAAGGTATTAAAAGAAGCATTACCTCTGCAATCTCTTTTCATGTGTCCAAACTTGTTAGAACCAAAGTATCTACCATTGAAGGGTCTGATCTGCTCTCTAGGTTCTTCAATAGTAGGTTTTTAAGCATCAATCTTTGCATCAGATTTCTCTTCTTATTTCTTCGAACATTCAGCTTCATTGAATCCAACACCAGTCATATCACCTTTAGGTTTTTGTCTGTCTCTTTGTTCATTGATCAAATCACTGCTAGTGTGAAGTTTCTCAATGTGTTTCTTTTCCTCAACAAGTTCACCTTTTATGATCTGATTGTATTTCTCTAGTTCTAGATACTTGTTCTTGTAGCTGTCAGCCTCATTCTTCATTTGTTCCATCAAAACATTTGCACTATTCAAAGCATCTTCAATCTTCCTTTTAGCATCATTTTGTAATTGAATCTCTTTGGTCATGGCTTTATTATCAAGCTTCAATGTTTCATTTTCTTCTTCAAGTTGCTTCATCTGATCTGAATTGTTTGAATCTTCTTTTATCTGAACCACAAGATCCTGACTCTGACTTCTAGAAAGTTCAAGCTGGTCTCTAAGTTTCTTTATAAATTTCTTAGCTCTTCGCATGTTGAATCTTAATTCTCCATTCTCTGCTTTTTCTTTATCAAGGTCTTTAAGTGCAACATCAAAGTTTTCTTGCAAACTATCTAAATCCATTCTAATCTCCCTTAAGTTGTTAGACTTTCTCTCCAAGGGCCAAAAGCTCTGATACCAATTGTTAGGATTAGGTAATATTGAGAGGGGGGATGAATCAATATTACAACACTTAATAAGACTTTTCAACCAATTATAAATAATCCATAAACTTGTGAAAATGAAAAGAACATAATCAATTAACACAGTACTCATAACACCAATAATTGTTGTCGAGGAAATCCTGGCCAAGGGAAAACCCCGATGGGGATGGTACCCACAAGCATGCACTAAAGTATAGTGTCTCTTTTAGGAGACCTAGCCCTATTAGGAGCTGAATATTACATAGTAAAATTTCTTTTTAGAGGAATAACAACCTTGTTAAAGGTATACAACACACTGTTAGGGGCCAAGTGAGCATACAACTCTTACAATATAGTTCTGTTACAAGATATTCTCAGTAATGAACAAAACAAGCATATCTAATGCTTAGATAGTTCCAGTCATAGTTTTTCAATGATCTATGTCATCCTCTGCTCTACCATTCACATATCTCATCCAAAACTCTATTCACACACAACTCTATTTGCTCAACAAAAAGATCTTACATATCTATCTTTCTTCTTTACCAAGTCGGCTCTTAAAGACAAATATTACATAGCCGGCTCTCAATACAAAATACATTTAATAAAGAAAATATCAAATTCATAGTCGGCACTCTTACATAATCAAAATATAGGTTATCAATAGTCATAATCCAACTCCAATTTCTAGGATTCCATGTCATACTCCCTGAATCATCGTTTTTGTCCAACTACTCTGTATCATTGTTCTGCTGCTGTCTATCTGTCTTCAAATCTCTCTAACTTATTAAAAACATCACCAAAAAAAATCAATCTTACGTGGTCACACATACCCCATACTATCTTATTCTAATCTCGATTTCCATAACTCATCGATCTCAATCTTTGATACTCAAAATACCTCTGTATTTCTGCTTCTATACTTAGCCAATTTCAGAGTCAAAAAAACTTAACTTTAAATGAATCGATCAGTATGCCAGATGTATTTCCATAAATGACAACCAAAAATTGGATCACATCATACAAAATTGATCACTTGCCAACACGATCACCATTCACAACACAGGTGGACAGATTGAGGGCAGAGAGAGATACAGATAGAGCATCATTCTCAGCCAGATTGGACAGGCTAACAATAGAGAGGGATACTTTGATTGCCTCTCGAGATATAGCTATGTCTAGAGAACAAAGAGCAGAGGAGGAGTCACGATAGTTCATTAGTACCATCACAAATTCCATCGCACACAGGGTTGTGGAGATGTTAGGGGATGCTCGAGAAGAGTCGCAGTATTGGAAGGACATGTACAAGAGAGATGTGCCACGAGAGTAGTGGGCACCAAGTTACAGAGCATCTTCTAGCAGATCTCACTCCAAGAGGACACAAAGAAGCGAGGGAGTGCTAGGACCAAGGGGGACACCTAGATCAAGACAAACATGGCACCAGGAAAGAGGAGCCTCATCTTCTAGACAAGATAGGGATTAGGATGACCGAGAGAGAAGAGGCTGACAAGAGATTATCTCTAGTAGAGGGACATTTTTTATAGACATGTTATAGATTGCGAGCCAGTGGGCCTCAGTGTATACAGACACCTAAATTTTTGTACTCTGATGTTTTTTTGAGATATATATATGATATGCAGCTATTTTATGATGCACATGATGGATTCTTATGCATATGATTTTAATTTCTTGTTATATGATGATGCTTAGATATTGCAATGTATCTCTTTTTTATGCAATATATACATGTTATAAATGTAATAATTGTTTGTCATTTTTTCTTTTGAAAGGTATGAATGCAAAATGCAAATGTATTTTTGGATTTTTTCTTGTTTATGAATGAATAAAAAATGCACATGTTTTTGGTGTGTTTCCTTTTTATAAATGCATGTATGTAGGATGCACATGTTTTTGATAAACCAGAGTACAAGACCAAGATGACTATGAGGACTGACTGAAGAAGTGTTAGCAAAAAGCAGAAATTAGATGAAGAAATGTTAGTAAGATAGAACAATTTTGGCTTTCAAAAGTGCAATTATGTCATAAGAGCTTATTTTGATATAGAAAAATTGGATGTAGCGCATCGTGGCACATAAGCCAGAGAAAGAAATCCATCCTTTTACGTAAACAAACACGATGCAGACAAAGGATGATCTTCTCCGTCCTGAAGCATATAGCAGACATGCCCCAAAAGTTCATGGGATCATCAAACAGGCAGAGGATAAAACAAAAATTGACCATGAACCATCCCAGCTACTCTCATAAGTTCAGATAATATCATCAAGTAGCATATGAACATGATAAAAAAAGAAAAATCAATGAAAGATAAAACACCTCACTGAAACAATGTGAGCCAACAACCATTCTGATCTTTTTTTTTCTTTGTTGCTTGCAATAAATGTTCGTTGTTTGATAGTTTAACTTTTATTGATTGATTGGGTGATTGATTGATAGGAAGATTGATTGGTTGATAGTTGAGTCTGAAATATCAAACAGGTCCAACCAGATTAAATGTTGAGTCACAATGATTTAGATCGCGTTTATGAGAACATGATTTCATTAGGCACAAAATGATGCATTTTCCATGGGTGTCTGCATACATGATGATTGTTATGCAAAATAAAGACAAGTATGTACAAATTTATTGCATATTTTGAAGAGATTTTTCAATTTTTAGGATTTTTGAGATATTTGAATTTTTTTGTGATGATCTTTTTTAGGACGTTTTACGATTTTTATGGATTTTTTCATGACTTTTTACACTTTTTAGGGATTTTCCAGCATCATATGTGATTTTTAAGGTCTTTTTTCAGGATCATATTTGATTTTTAGAGGTTTTCTCAGGATATTATGCAAAAAAAAATGGATTTGTTATGGACATTATGCAATTTTTTTTGGATTTTTAGCTTCTTATTTCAATTTTTAGGATTTTTTCAGGTCATTAAGATATTTACAAGTTGTTATCTCCAAACTGATAGTCGAGAAATCTCATGAATAAACCATGTTCAAGGTCTTGCCCCCAGTTCGAATTCAAATTCAAAGTCAGTCAGTGCCAGGAATCTGCCCCCAGACAGAAGATAGATTGTGTATAGAGGCCAAAGAGACATATAGACTGGGTGTACCAAGGAAAATTTTAGGAACCTATGTGTTCCTTCTATTTATTTTGTTAGTGTAGTGTTGTTGGACGCATATTCTTTGTAAGTCATCCCGTGAGTATATTTTATTATCCCACATGCATGGGTAGTAATACTTTTCTAGATTGTACTTAGTATATAAGTGTGTGTTGAGGCCTTTGAATGGTACCGATGAATTTATTGTATTGAGCTTGCTCAAAGGAGGTTACCCCCTCAAAGTGGCCCACGATCAATAGATTCACTTTGAGTTCTACTGTTGCTCTATATTTCTGTTATTTCGTGCATGTTCATCATATTGCAGTAGGAGGTTCCTATCATCTGGTATCAGAGCACTTTCTTGGGCTCACTGGGTGGAAATTACATCAAAAAAATTTCCATCGTGGCCTTCAGGTTCCTTTTTTGCATCTGGGCTCATTTCAAATTCCAGTATTTCTTGTTATTGCAATACTTCTTTTCAGTTATTAAGTAAATTTTTTTCCATTTTTTAGCCATAGCTTCCATGCTTTCTTCCCGTTTCCTCTCAAAGTTCCTCACAACCCCCGAAATACCATTCCGCATACTTCCTTCCTTGAAGACCCTACCCCAAATTCCACATATCAAAGCCTTAAATCCCTCACTTATCTAATTTTCGGGTTTGCCCTAACGTTTTTGCTTCTCATCCAATCGCCACCGAATCTGGCCACAAGGTTCATTTCCTAATTCTGCTCCCTTGTCCCTCTTGGACCGCTCATCCCATTCTGCCTCCCCACCCCTGAAACCCTCATTTTTATTTTTCCCTTTTCATTAGAAAGTCTCCAACCACTCGTCAAACACCCATTTACCATCTAAGTTTTGCCCAAATCTAAGTTTGCCCTAACTGAAAAAGTTTCTGTTTCTATTTTTCTACCCATTTCCAAAAAAAAAAAATCTTCTATATGGTTGTTACACGTACAGGAGCAAAAATCATGGAGGAGGAACTTGCATCCCTCAAAACCAAACTTCAAGATCTGGATGACAAATTTCTCGGTCTCACTCTTCAGCATTTAGCCATGAACAGAAACCATTCTGGAGATACTGGGTTCTCTTCTGGCAATTTTCATTGACCGAAGCTTGCTTTTCCTCGCTTTGATGGTGCTGATCTGACTAGATGGATTTGTAGGGTAGAGCAGTATTTCAGCTTGCATAATACTCTGGATATCAACAAAGTCCCGCTTGCATCTTTTTATTTGGAACATGAAGCTCTTCAATGGTTCCATTGGTACATCAAGGCTAATGTAGACCCAACATGGATAGAATTGTGCACACTCCTTTTGGAGCGCTTTGGCCCTAGTGCTTTTGATGACTTCACAGGAGCACTCACTAAACTGTGCCAAACAAGCACTATAAGAGAATACCAGACAGAGTTTGAAAAATTAGCTAATCACACAGAGGGATTGTCTGATGAATTCTTTCGCAGTTGTTTTGTCAGTGGTCTGAAGGATGCACTTTGATCTGAAGTAAAAATGTTCTGGCCCACTATAATGATGGAAGCCCTTGGGTTGGCTAAGTTAGCAGAGGACAAGATTAGTGCTCTACAATGTTCCAGATCCAATTTTGTTCCATTCAGAAATATGGGTTCTCACAACCCTCAAGTCACACCAGCTCCCAGAACTACTCCTATCAAGCACTTGTCTAAAACAGAGATGTGGGCCCAACGAGAAAAAGGGCTTTGTTATAATTGTGATGAGAAATGGTCTCAGGGCCATATATGTGTTTAGAAAAATCTCTATCTCTTGGATGTGGATTCTCCACCTGAACTAGAAGAATATGTAGATGCTCACAAAATAGTAGATGATGAGGTTGAGCCTGAACCTCCTTCACCAGAAGCTCAGCCAGAGATATTTGTCCATGCTTTGGCAGGAGTCACTACCCCACAAACCATGCAAGTCTAGGTTTTCTTCAAGAAGATCCCTCTTACTATACTCATTGATTCTGGTAGCACTCATAACTTCATTGACCCCCGAATAGCCAAACAGGCTGATTGTTTTGTCCATCCCTGCTCTAGCTTTGAAGTCATGATTGCCAATGGGGGCACTTTACCATGCAAAGGGAAATGTCGCAATGTGTGTCTCTTGATTGGATATTATAACCTACAATCCAACATGTTTTCCTTACCCTTAGGTGGATGTGATGTGGTTTTGGGTGCCTAATGGTTACGCACTCTTGGCCCCATTCTATGGGATTTTACTGAACTTTGGATGCATTTTTCAGCTAATGGGCAACAACACACTTTGAAAGGCTTAAAGCTGGGGTCTCTCAGCATCATCAGTTCACATCGTATGGAAAATCTTCTTAAGAAGAATTCACATGGTGTCATCGCTCAGCTCCATTCCATTCAGATGCAGCCATCAGCGGTCTCTAGTACTCCTGCAGATCTACAACAAATTTTGGATAAGTATTAAGGTATATTTTCTGAACCTATGCGATTTCCCCCTTCTCAGCCAGAGGACCACCATATTCTGCTCCTTCTTGGTAGCGTTCCACCCAACATCAGGCCCTACCGCTACCCATTTCATCAGAAGACTGAAATCGAGATGCTTGTTCATGACTTATTGAAGCAAGGTATTATTTTCCCTAGTACCAATTCCTTTTCTTCTCCAATTCTGCTTGTCCGCAAAAAAGATGGGTCCTGGCGAATCTGCATTGACTTTTGAGCACTTAATCATCTCACCATAAAGGATAAGTTTCCCATTCTAGTTGTTGATGAACTTCTTGATGAGCTTCATGGAGCTCATTTTTTCTCCAAGTTGGATCTTCATTCTGGGTATCATCAAATTAGGGTTAATGAGGAGGATATCCCTAAAACAACCTTCCACACATATGATGGTCATTATGAATTTTTAGTCATGCCCTTTGGCCTCACTAATGCTCCTTCAACATTTCAGGCAGTGATGAATAAAATATTTCGGCCATACCTCCAGAAATTCATTCTGGTCTTCTTCAATGATATCCTCATATATAGAAAAACCTGGGCTGAGCATCTCCATCATCTGGAGCTCGTAATGCAACTTCTCTCTGATCATCAACTCTATGCGAAATAGTCTAAATGTGTGTTTGGACAGGAGGAAGTGGAGTATCTTGGGCATATTGTTGTACACCAAGGGGTTCGGGTGGATCCTACAAAAATAAATGCCATGATAAATTGGCTGCATCCTAAAACTCTCAAGAGCCTTCGGGGTTTTTTGAGGTTGACTGGCTATTACCGCAAGTTTTTCAAGAATTACGAGAAGATTGCAACACCCTTAAAAGCTATGTTAAAAAGGGATACTTTTACCTGGACCCATGTTGCTGAGAATGTGTTTGAACAACTGAAACAAGCTATGTGCAATACACCTGTTCTCGCTATGCTAGATTTTTCCAAGCCCTTCACTATTGAGAGTGATGCTTGCGGCAATGGACTGGGTGCAGTTCTCCTTCAAGATGACCATCCTATTGCATTCACTAGCAAAGTCATTTCTGGTAAGAATCTAGCCCTATTTACTTATGAAAAAGAAATGATGGCTATTTTGCATGTTGTACAGAAGTGGAGGCCATACCTCCTAGGGAGTCATTTTTGCATCAAGACCGATCACCAAAGTTTGAAATACTTCTTGGAATAATGGGTATCCTCCCCTACACAACAAAAATGGGTCAGCAAACTCATGGGGTATGATTATGAGATCACCTACAAGAAGGGTAAGCACAATATTGTGGAAGATGTTCTTTCTTTCACATTTGATGATCAAGCTTCCCTTTCAGCTATTTCTATGATAATTCCCAATTGGTTAGCATCTATTTAGCAGGGCTATGTCAGTGACTCTTCTTTATCTCAATTCATTCACTAGTTGGCCACTAATCCTTCTACTGTACCACATTACTCTTGGGATGGTGCTTCTCTCTGATACAAGGGTCATCTAGTGCTTCCTCAGAATCCAGATCTGCAACAGGCTATCTTTTATGAACTTCATGCCTCTCTTCGGCAGGGCACTCTGGATTCCTCAAAACTTATGAAAGGGAAAGGCAAAAATTCTTTTGGAAAGGAATGAAATAGATGATTCAATAGATGGTGGTTGAGTGTGATACCTGCCAATGCCACAAGGGTGAAATGACCCTCTTTCTTGGCTTGCTGGAACCCTTTCCCATCCCTACATGGATTTGGACTGATATTTCTATGGATTTCATTGAAGGGCTTCCTAAATCAGGCGACAAGATAGTGATCTTGGTTGTGGTTGATCATCTCTCCAAATATAGTCATTTTTGTGCCCTCAGCCACCCCTATACTGCTTCCTTAGTTTCACAAATCTTCATGGACCAGATCTTTCATCTTCATGGCCTGCCTTCTTCCATTGTCTTAGATCGTGATGCAACTTTTACCAATCATTTTTGGACTGAACTATTTCAGCAAACTAGCACCAAATTGAAGATGAGTTTGGGTTATCACCCACAAACTGATGGTCATACCAAAATTGTCAACAAATGCTTGGAAACTTATCTTTGCTGCTTCACTTCCGAACAACAACATCAGTGGCCCAAGTGGCTTCTTCTAGCTGAATGGTGGTACAATACCTCTTACCACACTGCATCTAAAATGACTCCATATGAAGCAGTCTATGATCAGGCACCTCCTATGCTCCTTCCCTACACTCCCAGTAGCTCACCAGTCCAGGGAGTTGACATAGTTCTTCGTACCAGGGATCAGATTCTTTTCACCTTACAAGATAATCTTCACATGGCCCAAAATTGAATGAAACAACAGGCAGATCAACACCATTCTGAGCTCTCGTTTCAAGTTGGGGATATGGTTTTTCTTTGTCAACAGCCATACAAGCAATCCTCCCTGAAGCTTAAAGGGCGTCATAAGCTGGCCCCAAAATTTTATGGGCCATATAAGGTTTTGCAGAAGATTGGTTCAGTTGCTTATAAACTGGAACTTCCTCCTTCCCGCATTCATCCAGTATTTCACATTTCTTGTCTCAAGCAAGTTCTTGGTACCAACGTCAGAGCACAAATTTCTCTCCCTAAAATGGATAAGGAAGGATCCATTATCCTGGAGCCTGAGACAGTCCTTGACCAACGCACTTGTCAACTTCGCTCTCACTCCATCTCTGAGGTCTTGATTCAGTGGCACGAAATGTAACCAGAGGATGCTACATGGGAACCCCTTCTTCAGATTCAACAACAATTTCCACACCATAAGCTTTGAGGACAAATATTTTTTCAAAGAGAGAGGGGATGTGAGGAATCTGTGTGTTCCTTCTGTTTATTTTGTTAGTGTAGTGTTGTTGGACGCATATGCTTTGTAAGTCGTCTCGTGAGGATATTTTATTATCCCACATGCATGGGTAGTAATACTTTTCTAGATTGTACTTAGTATATAAGTGTGTGTTGAGGCCTTTGAATGGTACCGAAAAATTTATTGTATTGAGCTTGCTCAAAGGAGGTTACCCCCTCGAAGTGGCCCGCGATCAATAGATTCACTCTGAGTTCTACTGTTGCTCTATATTTCTGTTATTTCATGCATGTTCATCATATTGCAGTAGGAGATTCCTCTCAAAAAAGACAAAGGAAATCAACCAGTTACAGGCCATAAAGGGGCACTAGGGTCAATTCAAAGTGAAAGATATGATCAGGAAAGGACATCAGAGTACCAGGTGGAATCATGATAGACGTTGGAGCAACAACTTATTACGTGTGGCGCCTGTTTGCCAGGTTTTCACTATGGTACTTGCCCAAAGTGCCTGTTTACCAGGTTTTCACTTGTGGACGAGATTTTTCTCTTGATTTCTATTTTTTCATGCCAAGATGCTTGTTTACTAGGTTTTCATCAAGGCAACCATTTTTTCTCTTTTTCTCTTTTTTGTATTTTTTTTCAGAAATTTTTGCAATTTTTTTTGTATTTTTTTTAGAATCATGCATAATACTTATGGAGGTTCATGTTGTTCAGTGCTTTTGGAAATATTTCTCCCTCCAGTGTTGCAAGCTGATACACTTTAGACCCATATGCTGCTATGACTATATAAGGGGCCTTCCCGGTTTGGTTCAAATTTCCCATGCTTTTTTCTGTGTGGCTGGGTTTTGTAATTCATTTTCAGGACCAAATCTCCAATCTCAAAATGGCGGGCTTAGAATTTCTTGTTGGTTCTTCAATTGAGAAAATTTTGATATGCTTGCAAGTGGACCAAGGTGGTTTGTCTCTGCTCATCTAGCATCTCAAGCTCATGCAACCTAGAAACTTTGTACTGCTCATCATCAATAATGCCTTGCAAAGATACTCTTAGTGATGGAATTTCAACTTCAAGAGGTAAGATGGCCTCAGCACCATAGACAAGAGAGTATGGAGTGGCACCAGTGGGGGTGTGAATGCTGGTTCTATAGGCCCAAAGAGATGGATTCAGTTGCAGGTGCCAATCTTGGCCAGCATCATTGACAATCTTTTGAAGGATTTTGATTATTGTTTTATTAGATGCCTATGCTTGACCGTTTCCTTATGGATAGTAAATGCTGGAAAATCCATGACGGATTTTGAACTTCTCCAAAAGCTTTGTAACATATTTATTTTGAAATGGGCTACCATGACTAGTAATGATAGCTAAAGGAACTCCATAGCGGAAAATGATATAATTCATAATGAATTTTGAAACTTGCTTGCCTTTGATATATGTCATAGGGATAGCCTCCACCCAATTGGAAAAATACTCAGTGGTCGTTATGATATACTTGTGGCCATCAGAAGACAGAGGTGTAATCTTCCCTACAAGATCAAATGCCCTGCATTGAGAAAATGGCCATGGAGAAACCACTGGATGTAGATCCTATGGTGGAGCATGAATCAAATTGCCATGGATTTGGCATTTGTAACATTTTTGTGCAAACTTGTGTGCATCTTGCTCCATGGTGGGCCAATAATATCCAGCTCTTACCGACTTCTTAATAAGACTTAAATGATTAAAATGTCCTCCATAAATACCATCATGGACCTCATGTAAAGTAGTTTTAGCTTCTCGCGAATCAAGGCATCTGAGGAGGGTTTGGTCAAAGGCTCTCCTATAGAGGGTATCACTGATGATGACGTAGCGGGAGGCTTGATGGATAAGGGATCGACATTTGTTCTGAGACAGGGAGGGGGTAAGATCTGGACATGTAGGTAATCATAAACATCTTGTTACCAAGGGGATTGGGACCAACAAAATCACACATGATCTCAGATTGCGGAATATTAAATGCATGAAGCAACAACTGCTCGACAAGAAATTTGCATCGTTCTTCATTGTTTGAAATGTCAATCATAGATGAGATAGTAGCCATAACATTTTCCTGTTTATTGTGTACCTGAGGAAGTTGCCAAAAGATTATTGTAACAAATTGATCCGTTAGAAAGTCAGCCAACTATTTGTAAGGTACTAACTTTTCATATTTTGTTTCATAGTCATTAGTTACTTGTCAGATGACTAATTGGAAGTCACCATACACTTTGAGATATTGGATTTTCCATTGAATAGCAAGCTTGAGTCCAGTGGCAAGGGCTTCATATTCGACGATGTTGTTGGTGCATTCAAATGCAATTCTGTAGGATTTTGGTATTACATCGCCTTGTGGAGTGACAAACATGATGCCTGCTCCTGATCCATATCTAGTGTGTGAGCCGTCAAAATAAAGTTGTCATTCATTAGAGTTGGTGAATGTGAAAATAGACTCATCTAGGAATTCTAAGAGAAATGGGTGATCATCTAGAACTGGTGCATCTGTAAGCTGATTTGCTATCACCTGGCCTTTAATGGCTTTTCAATCTACATACTCAATAGTTTATGACAATTTTCCTTTTTTACTTTTGTCGTATTTGTCATAGTTTATGACAAATTTGTTTTTTTTTCCTCACTAATTTCTAATTGTGCATTCAATTTGTCATAAGTTGTCATATTTAATGAAAAATTACCTCTTTCAAATTTTCCAATTGTCATAGTTTATGACAATTTCCATTTTGCACATCTAATTACTAATTTTACAATTTGAGCTCTCATCTTCTATAAATTGAGATCATTTTGTCTTTCTTTGGTAACCACTTTTTTTGAGTATTCTTGCTGCCATTTTTCTTTCATGAATAGGTGCATATTGTCACATGGGAGAAACATATCAAATTAAAAGAAGAAAGAAAAGCATTGGAGCATCTTGAGGGAGTGTTTGTTTGATTTTGTTTAAATCTTTTTTGCACTTTTCCTCCATAGCTTTAATGTTAGGATGGGATTGTTATTTGTATGCTTTTATAGGTTGTGGTTGCCTTGCATGCAAATATTTCTTCTTTTTCCTCTCCTTCATTCGGTATATCCAAAACAACCTAAACATAAGAGACAATCCATTCAATCCAAAATAATATAAAATCAAGTATAATTATAAAACTAGATATCAAAAAAGCATATGATAAAGTAGACTAGAGAATCCTCTGTAAATGTTTAGAAGCATTTGGATTTAACAAACAATAGATTAATCTGATATACTATTGCATCTCAAGTCCAATATTCTCAATATTGGTGAATGGATCCCTAGAGAGTTTCTTCGATATATATGGTGTATGCACCCTAAAATGGTCGCCTAGACTTTGGGCCCCATTTCTCAATTTATCAAATCCCTGAATCAATATTTTCAAATATCAACAATATCAATTATATCAATTTCCTTGATCAAATCATA
>MU226509.1:297948-321353 GCA_018584345.1 Thuja plicata
ATCATAGATAACACTAGAGAAGAGAGTCATCTTCAATAATATGTAATTTATTTGGTTTTTGGTATAGTTTTGATAGGATAAAAATGGCGGGAGACAAAAACTGTTGATTTCAAGTAAGTTCAACTTTAAATATTTATAACGGGAAAACTATACATCGAAAAAACTTCTTTCTTTTTTTATGCACTACCTATACATGTCATCTAAAACATATTCTGAAATTGGAGGAAAAAACAATATTTTACTTATAATAATTTAGCGGGAAGTAAACTCCCTGATTTACAATTTTTTTAGAGAATGAAAAATAGACCTAAACATTTCAAAAAACATATTAATTTTGGTTCAAATTTTTAGAAAAAAATTATAGGCATATAATTCATCCTATTTGACACATTTCATCAATTTACATCATCTTCAAATTCTCAATAGAAATGTGACTTTTATGCCCTTGAAGTTTTATAGTTTTGGTGTTGTTGTCCTTTTCCTTTGTAAAAGGGTGACATATTATTGTGCTTTTACCCTCTATCAACCCATGGGTGCTCCTGCACCAGCTACCCAGTTATGGGATTTACCTAGAGACCTGTTAAAGTCTTGTACCCTATTAGGAGTAACCTGGTTATAGGATTTTAGACACTCTTTTGAGAATGACACCTTGTTAAAGGATTTACAATAGGCCTGTTAGGGTCACCTGATAAGGGATTTTACTATCACAATTGTTAGAGAGTAACAACTTGTAAAATGATTTATAGTTTGCACTAACTCTACTATATAATATCCAATAAAGTTCCTTAACACAATAACATACCATTCCAATCCTCTGTATCCTCTTTTATGATCGCAACAATCCTTCTCTAATTAGTTCTTCTATTCAACCGATATCTTGTCTTCTTCTTTTTCATGATACCAAACTTCTTCTTGTCTCTTCCTTAAGTAGATAATCGTTAATCATCAAAACCTAAACCTAGATCCAACGGTCATCACTTCATCATCTTATTAAATTTTTTTCCTATTCTTTCTCCTTGTTGGATGCATTGTGATTTCTCCTTTTAACCAATAGCTATCAATTTATGATAGCTAACCTCCTTACACTGATAATACTTCCTTCTCTCTGATAGTTAATACTTTGCCTATTTGACTATTTGACATCAATGAAAAACTTTATAACTGATCTAACATTTTCATTATCTTCACTTAACTTCCTTATCAACTAGAGAAGTTATGCCAACAATCTCTCCATATGCCAATAGTGCAGTCAAACTTTGACTCCACCCTCCAGGGATGAAGTTGAACTTTGACTTTACCCTTGAGTTTTAGATCCCAAATTGGGCCCTGGGTCCTATTTGGTGCATTCACCGGGGTTTCAGATCAATGGTTGGCATGTGCAATTCTATTTTCAGATGCACTATAAAAGGATCTCCCTCTCTCTTCATTTTTGTTCTATGGTGTATATGATATGTGACCTATGATATACATGCACATACATTTAAAAAGGAAACTATTGAGAAATAAATCAAGAAAATCATTAAGCATCCAAGTGCAATTTCAAATGGCATTTTATCATTCAAGTATTCAAGTATTCAAGGTGTCTTCCAAAGATCAAGCTTTTTTCCCCATTGAGGCCAAGTAAAGGAGTTTTTTGGAAGGACATTGTCATGATTTCTTCATTCTTCAATAATTCAATGGTGATTTACAAAACATCTTTGTAAGGTTTTGTCTTGCATGATTTCTTTTTGGTTTTGTGTAGAGTCAAAGCTATTGCATCAACATTCTTGATCACATTCAAAGAGGTAATAGTATCTACATTGCATGAAACACTTCATTTCATATCTAATCTCTATTACATGCCAGCATTCCTTACTTCATTTCAATTTAAGGTTATTTCCTAAAATTATAGTATTATATTGATGTGTTGTCATTGTTGACAACATGATGTCTTGGAGATGAGAAATTAGTTGTACTGATGGTGATGGTGATTCAATTGAAGAATTAACTAAGTGTATAGTCAATCAGGTAAAGAACAATGAGCGACACCCATGCAATTGAATCTAGATCTAGAGAGTGAGTTAAAGTGTGTGATCATGCAATGATCATCTACATAAGTATCTATACCTATGTCTATGAATTCATCAATTAGTTTGAATAATTGATAAAGTTATTGAAGATTCAAGTGTCATTGGCAGGAAAAACGTAGGACAGTTAGAAAAAGTTTAATTTGATCAGTTTAATGATAGTTAATGATTATTTGTGACCTGATTTATGTTATATTGACTTTATTGGGTTGACCAATGTGTTTTGGCAGGATCGGATTTGAATTTTAGGCCGGTGAGTAAAGCATTTTAGGTTAAAGGCTGACTTGTATAGCTTGTTATAAAAGAAGGATGAAATTGTGATTTTAGGGTTACAGTGTTAGACATTGCAATTGGAGTTGGTTGATGTCTAAGGCAACGTAGTGATCAGAGCTAAAATGGATCTGTCAGACATAAAGTTTATATTTAGATCAAACATTCTTGAGTTTATCTCAAGGCAAGCCCTAACAGGTTGGCAAGTTAAAATCGTTTAACAAGGTTTCTCCTAATAGAGTGAACAAGATCTGAAGTGTTAAATCCTCTAACCAGGTAACTCTTAGAAGGAGTTTGAAATATCTTAACAAATTAGTCTTTAACATGACTTGTTAGCTTCTAACAGGGCTAGAATACTCTAAACCGGTAATACCCATAACAGGGTGATTGTAACAACTCCTAACATGGAAAATTTATTGGCGCATTAGTGAAATTTGTGGATACCATTCCACACGTGGTTTTCTCCCTCTAACAATGGTTTCCACGGGAAAATCTTGTGTGTTGTCTATTTTATGTGAATGGTTTATGTGTTAAGTTTATATGTGTTATTTTCTTTTGCATGTTGGATCTTGTGGACGATATTTAAGTTTTGTTTTAGATTTTTGGGTGCACTGATTCACCCCCCTTTCAGTGCCTTTTAAAACTAACAGGTTTTACATTTGCATCCCTTCATCTTGGGTTATGTTAATCAAGCTTAGATATAAAGAGGCTGGGTTTTGTCTATTTCCCAATGTATACCCATAGGACCTTGGTGAGTGATCTCTACCTTAGCATTGCTCACCATTTTCCTCTATACAGTTTGGTGAACCTGTCGCTTGCATATTATCTTTTGATTCGATAGTTGGATGATCTTTACATTATATGCTTGAGTTCACCTCTATAAATTTTGGTGAACCTGGCGCACGATACCTTCTTTTGATTTGGTGGGTTAGATATTATTTGTGTGCAATTGTTTGTCTTTATTTTGCATCATAGTAGGTCTTATTTTTGTTACTTTCCTATTTTGAGAACTAGTTTTCTGTGGTCAACATGGAATTCTCTAAATTGGATTTGTGTGCAATTACTTATGTCATTACCTTTCTTCTTACATCTCTTTATCAAATAAATGGAGTGAATCAAAGCATGTTGCATTTTGTTACATTTGTATTCCTTCATGTTAGTCTTGTGTATAGCATAATGTGGTTAACACATATATCTCCTCATCATAAGGCACATTTCACAAATATTATCAATGCTTCATGTATGTTCCTTATCCACATTTTAACTAAATGCATGCAACGTGTTAATGAACCCAATGCTATTCCCCCTAATCTTCAAAATCAAACTCATCCTATGGAAACTAATGTCTATGCTCATTATCAAAATATTCAAATATTGTTCATGATGTGGATGTTAGAAATTTCATGGATGATCTCTCTCCAAAAATAATAAATGATCCACCTTCTTCTTCCCAACATAAAGATAGTAAGGGTGATTATGTTTCTACTTCTCAATCTTATCAACATGATTAAGTAATTAGTGAACATAGTCCTAAAGCTAATCCTAATACTCCTCAAGCATGTCGTAGAACTCAAGCTAACAATTTCACTCAACCAAAACCACCTCTCAATGTTCTTTTTCCCACACCATGTAATGAACCTTCACTTTATGATGTCCGTGAAGTTTTCATGTTCCTTTCATTACTATAATACAATATGTTTCAATACAATTTTCTTATAAAATATGTTACAACCCACATACTTACCATGGTGAATTTTCATGTTCCTTTCATTACTATAATACACACTCTCTTTTTTATTGTGTTGAATTTAGACAATTTGTTCAAGACTTAATTAACAAACAACTAATTCTTCTAACACCGAATATTATACATTTTCTACATACACCTTAGCCATTCATTTCCAATTATGACGCTCTCCATTATGTCTTTGCTTAATGAGTACTAAGAGCGTAATAATAGGATTCTCTCTCTTGCTCTATAAACTGGGGGGGAGGGATAGTGGTTTCTTCCTTCTTCTAGGGGTCCATTTTCTCCCTTTATTAACATGTTTCTTTTATACAATGACATCCTTGCTAGCATGCATTTGTTATTTTACACATGGATATTGACATCCTGAGTTGCAACCTTATGTTTTATTTCAAGTGCATATCTTTTATACATGAGATACCGTTTAGGGAGCTTAAATGTGTCTTCCCTTCTTCTTTCTCTTTCTTGCATCAAATATCCAATGTGATCTAGCATCTTTGATGGTATGATATACCTTCTTACAAGGATTTATTGTTTTACATAAGGTTTTTCATCCCAAGTTGCAATCTTATGCTTGCTTGAAGTTACATATCATTAAAAGATCTATCACTTAGGGTGCATATTGGATTTCTCTCCTTTCTCTTCCAAAGGATCCTTTATCTCTTTTTTCTCCTCTCTTTTATGCTACGATGTCCTCCCATGTATGGACTTTCTTGCCCATGGATCTTTCTCCTTCATGAGATTAGTATCCTCCTACAATCTTTTCCTTACTTGGAAGTGTTTATCTTGTATGATTGGTTTCATCACTAAGTATAAATAAGGTGACATTCTTCTCTTTTTCATTTTCTTGGAGTTTTTATCATTCTATGATAGTACATTCTTTTGGCACGAGTTCTTTGTTTCACGCAAGATGCTAACATCTTTGCTTCACAGTCTGTTGCATGTCTTAAAAAGGACATGTCTTTCATTTGATGATCATATTCTTTGGTGATTTTCTTCCTTTGCATATATTTTCTAGCTTAAATATATCTGATTTATATTACATGTGCATCTTATTTTAGTTGGAAATGCATATCTTGAGGATATCATTAAGGGTGTATTATATTCTATCTTGGCTTGGGGGAAAGATTGTTTGTACATTCTTCTCTCTTTTTCTAAGGATATACTTTCCTTAGTACATTGGCATTTGTTTATCATGTGACATTATTTTCTTATAAATAATTAATTATTTTTATTCAGGATTCTCTCTTATACAAGAGGTGTGCATCCTTGATCACTACCTCTTCTTTATTTGAAAAATCATGTTCTTTATAAATACATGTTCTTACTCTGAGATTCAAATTTTTCTATCCTTCACCGAGAATCCCTATTTCACCTAGCGATAAGGGGGCTAAATGGGAGCATTCTTGTTCGCCTTCTCCTTTTCGCTCTGAAGACGTTATCTTTGTTCAAAAATTCCTCTTGAGGGTAGATGTATTGCTAACAAGATCTCTTCCTTTCAAGGGTCTCTTCCCACAAGTGACATATCCTTTCACAATTATCTATTTTCCTTAGATCACGAGAGTCATCACTCTTGGCTAAATTTGTGGCATACATTATTGTCTAAGGATATCTCCTTGTTGATGGAAGTAGGTATCCTTGTTTTTCTTTGCTTATGATGGCATCTATTTTGCCACCATAAGGAGGGGGTATATACGTGTCCCTCTTTGTATATTAGCACATGGTCCCTAGACTGACTGCACACACATGCACATACAGATTCTTGTGGAAGACAATGATTTTCCACATGCCTGATTCCTTTTTTATCCTTGTAGAAGACAATGTTGTTACACATGCCTGATCTCCTAAGTCGTCCCTGAGCGCAAAATGTTTTTAAGCCTCCCTGAGCAAAAGACATTTTCAAGCTTCCCCTGAGCGTAATCTTTCTCAAAGATGTCTCCATGTGCATCTCTCTTTCTCTCGAGGTAGAGTTGACTAGCATAACACAATTGACTAGCCTTCAATTCTTCTCTCTCTCTCTCTCTCATGGTTTTTACAGTAGGTTAGATAATGTAGTTGGCATCATCTTTGTCTTCTCTCTTTTGATTTTCCTTGTGATTTCTTATGTTCTTGCAATAACTTCTAGGATACGATATTAGTGGATGCTCTACATGTTCAATTGAGGTCTCTTCACTAATTTATTTGGGGTCTTTTAGTGCTAACCCCTCTTTTTTTTTTTGTCTTTGTTTTTCTATTGTTTTTGTTTTGTAACCTTATGCATAGATATTGAGTTGAGATCCTTTGTTTGGGGGCTTGAGGTCCTTAATCTTAGTGATGTTTCATCTCTTTTTCACCATGATCTCCATCTCTCTTATCTTTTTTTCTCTTTATCTCTTCCTTTATTGTGAGTATGAGCTTGCCTCATAATCCCGATAAAGTGGGGGCCAAATGTATCATCCTAAAAAGTAAGAAATTGATTTGTACTCAATTTAGGATCATTTTGGGCCCACTTTAGTATGGTTCCTTTGATTGGGCTTAATATTGCACTTAAATGTACACTTTATTAATATATGGGTCCTTGTTTCTTCCTTAATCCTCCCTGATTTGTGCAAAATCAAGGTAGGATCTTATTTCTAAGCATCCTCCCCTATTTTCCTCCAATTGAAAACTTCTCCCTTACTTTTATGGTCTTGGAATTCTCTCTCGACATTGAAATCAGTTGACCTTACAGATCCCGCAAACCTTATAGGCCACACCCTCCAATAAAAAACAAGCATCTTTTTGGAGGGGTGTAGTATAACTTTGACTGCACCCCCCAGAGGTGAAGTCGAACTTCGACGTTACCCATGGGTTTTAGATCCCAGATTGGGCCCTGGGTCCTATTTGGTGCATTCACCGGGGTTCCAGATCCATGGTCGGCCTGTACAATTCTATTTTTGGATGCACTATAAAATGATCTCCCTCTCTCTTCATTTTCATCCTATGATGTCTATGATTTATGTCCTGTAATATACATGTTCATACATTCACAAAAGAAGTTATTGAGCATCCAAGTGCAATTTTAAGTGGCATTCTATCATTCAAGTCTTCAAGTATTCAAGGTGTCTTCCACAGGTCAAGCTTCTTTCCCCATTGAGGCCAATCAAAGGAGTTTCATGGAAGAACATTGTCATCATTTATTCATTCTTCAATCATTCAATGACGATTTACAAAACATCTTCATAAGGTTTTATTTTGCATGATTTCCTTTTTGGTTTTCATGTAGAGTCAAAGCTATTGCATCAACATTCTTAATCACATTCAAAGAGGTAAGAGTATCTACATTGCATGATACACTTCATTTTAGATCTAATCTCTATTACATGTCATCTTTCCTTACTTTATTTTATTTTACGGTTAATTCTTAATCTGGGGCTTGACCAAGGCAAGCCCCCCTTGGTCAAGCCCCCCTTCCATAAACAATTTTCCCTTTTTCTGTGTGCGGGAACAAGTTTCAAGATCCACGAAGCTGGATTCGGGCATTTTTGGGGTCATCTAAGATATCAAAATAAGAAAGTACACAATCAACAACAGCGGGTTGTAGTCAAATCTCAACTTGTACCTAAAAAGTTGACTTGTTCCTTAGAGGCTCAAAATTTCACAATTGGGAGTTGTAGGTGCCAGGGTCCTAGATCCAGAATAGTTTTAATCTGTGACCTCCCACTGGCTGGAAATTGCAGTTTCAAGGCTCGTAACCTCCTAATTCCTTTCAAGGTGCACAAATATTTCTTCCTTCTTTCATTTTTCTTTTAGATCTATTATTGCATCAGTCATTTCAGTTAATTTCCAGATCTGTAATTGCTCATTAATCTATTAGTCAAATCCATTAATTCCTTAATAGTAGAAATAGGACTTATCCTCCTCCCTTTGCATCCAGGTTTTGCATTTGCATCCCTTCATCTTGGGTTATGTTAATCAAGCTTAGATACAAAGAGATTGGGTTTTGTCTATTTCCCAATGTATACCATAGGACCTTGGTGAGTGATCTCTACCTTAGCATTGCTCACCATTTTCCTCTATACATAATGATACTTATGTTGCTACATCCACATGACTTATTATGATTTATTGCAACAAGATATGCATTGTCTTCCAAATATAGTTCCTTGGGATGACTACTTGATAGACATTACAAGTTTGTTTGTAGATTCCTATTTCTTAGATTTGAGAGACACCATTGATGACATTAATCTTCTATTTGATGTAGGTGATACTTCTTCATGTGTTGTGACAAAACACTCCAACCCTCTTCTTTATTCTCTATATGACCATTCTTCACAGTTTGACATGAGTGTTAATCTTTTGGAACAACATTTAAAATTTAGGTCTCCTTATCTTTACAAGAGACACTCAAGTCTTTGGATCTTGTTTTAAATCCATCTTCACTAGATCCTAGATTATATTTTTTAGTAGTGTGGCCTAGTACACTTAGTTTAGAAGGGGCAACTTTCAACATTGACATGGGGATATTTGAGCATATTTTAGATCATACATCTTGAGTTTTCTTCCTACATATTCCCTTATGGATTGGAGAGACTTCACGCACACACCTTTGGTTCTTTTTCTTCCTAAGGGGAGGAATGTTGTTTGACAATCAAGAACCATCCTCTATATCTAGTTTCGAGCATCTATAGGTTTGGTGCACATTCTACATTGAAAGGGGGCTTCATGGTCTCTATTATTCTATCCTAAGGGAGAATTTTTGAACATGGGGTTTTTCCCTCCTCACTCTTCTTTGAGAGTAATTTGTATTTTTATCCCTCTTTTTTGGAGGAGTTTTTTGCCACTGGGTTTTCTCCCTTTCTCTATCAGTGAGAGACTTCATTATATTTGCACATGGATACCTAACATGGCTAAGTAGTCAAGACCTATCTTGCATTGTTTGCAAATGTAAGATCACATTGTTTGCAAATGCAAGATCAACATAAATTCATGTAGATTCATGTGCCATATGCATTTTCAACTAGATTAATGTACACATTTTATCACTGTTTCCATCTAATCATTATTCGAGTAGTGTCATTTGGTGCAGTCATGTAGATTTTTGTCTTCTTAAGATCCTAATCACCATCTTGTTTAAAAGGAGGTTCTTTAGTTACAACACCATATCAGTATACTTTTGACAATTGTCTACAACTTCTTCATGCTACAATAATGTTCTTCATGTTCTTGTGTTTGGGATATTATTTAGGGGCTTCTTACTCCTTCACATTCTCTCTTTTGGAGAGGATTTTTCTCCCATAAGGTTTTTCTCCTTTTCTGCATTTGTGAGAGATTGCATTACATTGCATTGTAGTTGTGTATGGGTACTTAACATGGTCTAATTGTTGGGACCCATCTCACATCTCTTAGTGCATAATAATCTTCTCCCTAAGTTGCACTTAAAGGGGGGGGGGTGTTGGTGTGAATGTGGTTTTATTCCACTTACATATATACACTTAAGTTCACTTAGGTGGCTAAAATATCACATAATTAAATATTAGCTACATAGTATTTAATATTGTTCATAGTGCATTTAATATTTGTAGCGAGTAGTGACATAATGGTTGCTCACTCCTCATCACACCTTTGTTATTTATACAAGGTATTTAACCATTGTAACATACCTCACATCTCAATTCATTATTCACATTTGGTGAAATAACATAATTGAAAGTTGTTTCTCTTTGTAGTATAAAGTGTTCTTTGTTTGTAAGTTGTTTTCCCGAGTGATCTAATAAAGTCATTTCTTGAAAGTTGGAATGATTAATAGTTTAATAACAACCTAAGTAGTATTAGAAAGCAAGGGAAGATAATGATATTAGTAGTATTTGTTGGCTAATTGATAGTCATGAAATACCAATTCAAACTCATTATAGATAATAGTTTGGAAGAAATAGGTTCTTGTAAGTTGTATGTGTAGAATTTTATTGGGTTAATTAAAATTATAGTTATTTAGATTAACTTATAATTGGATTCATACTAGGCACAATTATGACTAATATAGTTGAAGTTGAGTTTTTGTATTAGAACAAGTAATTTTTATATTATTCTAAGTTGATTGGATAATTGAAATTTTGATATACCCATCTAATATAAAAATATTTTAAAATATTGATAGAAAGCATAGTAACAACAAAGATAAACATTGTTATACCATAGTAACATTCTATTTACATAAAATGAAAAAAAAAAACATGAATGAAATTCAAATGCCTAAATTTAAAATAGAGAAAAAATCTTGAAATTAAAAATAATAGTAAAAGTTTTAAAATAGTAATTCAAGGATTCACTAATAAAAATAAAACAATTATTTTTCAATCTTTTGCTTTTGTTTGTTGGTGTATACATAAATATATTAATAGTATACATATACACATCTATAATTCTTTCTTTTCATCGTCTTTTTAATTAATAGACACAAATCTTTTACTTAAGATATACTACTTCAAGCACATTTAAATTTAATTTTTTTAATGAAAATTAGATAATTATATTTAAAACAACTAAAAATAATTATAATTAAAAGGAACTTTTTCCAATTAAATAAAAAACACTGAAAATATAATTATATTTAAAAACACTAAATATAATTAATAATTAAAAAGAACTTTTTCCAATTAAATTAAAAACACTAAAAAATATAAAAAAAGAAAAAAAGAAAAGAAAACCAGCGTCACTGCCAAATTTTATGTTTGCCACTGCACTTTAGATGTATGAGTTTTTTTGAAGTAGTGGTTCAACCTCAGTTTGCAGGAGTTGCATGCATAATATGCATGTGTTAAAATCTTCTATTAGCTCTATAAAAACAATGCCTTATTGCTGTTTTGTAAAAACCAGACAAAATGGTCCCCGGATCATCAAAACTCGCATTTTTTCTGCCTTCAAAGTCATCTGGTAAGCCAAAGGGGCTGGAAATGGGGAACGAATTCGACCCCGCCAAGCCAATAAAGAAACTGGAGGTCATTTCTAGGCTAGAAAATACATGGCTCCCGGGGAAAAAGATGAAGGATAGCGAGCTGCAAGCAGATCAGAAGGGGAAAGCGCTTGGGCGTGCGAAGGTGCGTATGCCTTATGAGGCGGTGAGAAGGCCGTGGAGATTGGGGCCTGGGGCTACTCCCGCTCCCTCTGTGGAGGAAAGCGCTCCCAAGAGGTTTGTGAAGGCTGGTGAGAGCAGGGAGGGCAGGAGGAGAGACCTTGTTGCTGCACCTGGGCCTGATGGGAGGATTAGGAATTTTGTAAATGTGGGGGAGAAGCTTGTTGAGAGAAAGAGGAAGGGTGTTGCTGTCGGGAAGATTATATTTATTGCAGAGGGCAGACATGTGGGGTTGAGGGGTGAGGTTACTGAAGTTTTGGGAGAGGGTTGTGGTGGTAAACGTGTGGTTATGAGGCTCTGCAAAAGCGAGGAGAAGGTAGTTGTGAGTGTGGGGGATGTGGCCGATGTGGGTTCCGTGGAGGAAATAGATTGTCTGAGGAGGCTCAAGAAGATGAGGGGGACTTGTACGGATGCGAGGGTTCAAAAGGGTTATAAGGACAAGAATGTGAGTGTTTTACCAATCTCTTGGCTCACAAGTCAAATAAGGGTTAGAGTTATTAGCAAAGATATTCAGGGAGGAAAGCTCTACTTGAAAAAGGGTAGAGTCATTGATGTGGTGGATCAGAGGAGTTGTGATCTGTTGATGGATGAGATTGAAGCGCTAGTTGAAGGAGTAAAACAGGATGCTATGGAGACTGCTCTGCCAAAGAGAGGTGGTCTAGTTATGGTTGTTAAGGGAAAGCAGAGGGGTGTTCTTGGCAAACTCTTGGAGAGAGATTCAAATGAGGGACTTGGGCTGGTCTGGATAGAGGACACCTGTGAGACACTAACTTTGTCTCTTGATCATATTGCTGAATTTGTAGGGGAGCCAGAGGAACTTGGTTATTGATGAAGGTCATCAGCGCGCTTTAAAAGATGAGGCTGCATTTTCATGACCTTATTTTCTGATATTGCTTAGCCTTATTCAAAGGTTGGTGCTTGATCTTGAACTGTATCGTGTAAGTCTGTTTGAACAAATATGTGTTGATTGGGATCATGCTTTGTTGCTAGTCCCTCTGTTTTGTGAAATATTAAATATGTGACACAAACTATGTTGCCAGAAACTCAAAGACGGCAACTCGCAGTCTGATCTGCCCTCTAAAAACTACATTCGGAGTGGAGTCAGAGAATGAGATGGTGGTAAGATACTGGATGGTTTCAGTTATGTTCTTTGGAGCTCTTTTATGAACAATACCGTTAAATTTCCTATATATAATATATTCTTGGCTTCAGTTTTTCCATATTTAGCCTGATTTTGGTCGTTGGAAATGAGGATCAGACGACATTGTGCTTGTTCGCTATTGGTATTTTTGTTTGTATTTTGTGCAGGTAGTTTCAGAAAAATGGTTTTCGAATGATCCGATCGATGTTGAGACCCTCGTTGCAACAGGAAATCGTCCATCTGGCATGAAGTTCCTCATTACATTCGACTCGGTGTGAGATTACAGGTCCGAATGACAATCTTATCTCTTGCCACAATTTATAGAACTATTATTAGGGTTTTAAATTTAGGTTTTTTCTTCTCTTAATTCGTAGTTATTTCGATTTGCAAGTAGCCGGCAGAGGAAGCGTCCGAACCAGGGGCAGGGGAAGCGTCCAAACATCTGACAGAATCACGGCATCCTTTCCCTGTTCTCACCTCTGCGGGTATATTGGTGATGGGGAGACTCGCCCTGTGCTATGTGTTTTTTTTTAATTTTTGCCCTTTTCAAGATTTTTTCCGAGGGTTTTAGTAGGTAGCCTGTTTATTTCAACATGTAACATGCTTTCTGGATATAACAACAAATATGATCACTACAAAAATTTAAAGATTTTATCCTCATGCTCTCTCAATTTCAATTCTGATCAATATATATTGTTATAATTCAATCATGTGACCGTCTGCGTTAAGCTACAAGTTTTTCTTCCCCTACACCATTTTTCTTCATCCATAGTGGATTGTTCTTCTTCACACTTGGCCTCTAGCATACTATGGCATTAACACTCTTAACATACGCTCAGGTAACTTTTCTAATAAATTCTCTTTGGTTTAGGTACTCCATTCCCTTTTCATACTTATTACTCAATTCTGGAATTTTCTCTTTCAAATCTGTGTGGCGAAGAGGAAAGAGGTCATAGCCTCAATAAACATACCTGTTTCAACTCTGTATACTTCAATCATCATCTTCTTTTCAGCATTGTTGTTTGCAATTCATATTTTCATTCTTTATGTAACGAGACATCACTTAACAAATGTGGTGCAAAAAATCCCAAGTCCAATGAGAGACAAAGCTAGGTCCATTCCATGCTCTGGTAGATGTCCATTATGCTATTATGGTTGACTTCAGTGATCTACAGCCTTGCAAATATTACAAACCCTTGGAAATTCTTTCTACTGATCTTTTGTTTGGCACGGTATTTTGGCTCATTTTTGTAAACCAGAAAGCCAAAAGGCCCTGAAAAAACAAGTACGCACCATTAGTCTGTATTTTCAACTAATTTTTCAGTTACTACAATGTTGCACTTGTTTTGGTTTTCCTACAACTTGAGGTGCATTGAATGAACGAGCTTCCCTAATCTGCATTAGCATTGAATCATTTTCTAATACTTTTGAGTACTGTATTTTATTGCATTAGCCATAGGGACATCTTCGAAAAATCACAATTTCATTAGATACCATGATATGCATATGAGGACAACAATACTAACTCTCTTTTCATTGCGACATTAACCCAAAATATAATTTATTTTATGTTAACATCTCCAAATTGATAAATTTGGTCAGACGTATGCAGATTCTATGTTCAAAAGTGCTAGCACAATTTTACTTATCAGAAATTTACATATTTTTGTGTGCAGTTCAATTCAAGGCCAAAATGTACCATTTAAGAGAGTTTTATGTTCTCTTCTATTTAGGATGCGTTTGGGTATGTTCCACAAAACTTGCCCCACTCCAAGATACGCGAGTATTGTGAGCTATCTCAGTTTAATTTTCTTGGTGTAAAACCAAGAACTGAATGTCATGCACAGTTTCATAAATCAGTTATTTAATTGCCATTGTAGTACTTCCCTAACTAATCCTTTCAGTTGTCATATATATGTGTTCAAAGAAAAAGGGGGGTTCACACATATATTGTAGACATGTATGTAAAATGTGGAAGCATATCAAAATGCGTTGTTGAAAAGGCTTTAGAAACTTACAAGTAAGTGCAAACCAGTATCCTACCTGGCTGTGCTCAATTTGGAGCTTTGGAATAGGGTTTGTATATCCAGCAAAGCATAATTGAAAATGGATTTTTTTCCCAAACGTTGTAGGAATAAGTGCCACTCCTGATCACCACAGCATTCACAAAAACTTATGCACAAAATTCCATAAAGAAGATAGCATATACAAATTCTCACTAATTTTCTTTGTAGCTTGTATATGAGGTTTGAAATTCCTCGTAGTATCTGTCTAGTGTATCATGTCACGCGGTAGTTGTGGCTTTGCTAATTACTGAGATATATTTAGATTCATGATCATTGATAAAAAACGCGTTTAAATACTGATAGAAAATTAATGTTTGTTCTAGTTTTGTTTTTCTTCTTAAGATTTTGTTTCCTTTGAGAGTATTGAATGCTTCATTTGAATTATGCATTGAATGGCTTTCTGAAAGAAGCTTCTGTTTGGACACTGGGGAAGGGAGCTTAAGACCCTTGTAGCTGTATGTGAAAATTTTTCAAATCATTTAGTTACCAAAATGTAGGCAATTCTATTATTGGAGGACATTTTTAAAAAAATATTTTAAAAATGCATTTTAAAGTTTACCAGATTGTCATTTTTGCAGGACATTTGGACTGATGTGCATTATTCTCCATATTGAATTCCCGCCAACATTTACAAAACGATACCACCAAGTTCTTATTTTTTTTGGGTTAGGATTGACAATTTTATTTTTATTAAAATATAAGTTAACTACTCTTTTTCATATATATATATATATATATATATATAGTTCTCTCTTAGTAGTGTTGTTTTTTCAAGTACTTTGTATGAACTTTCACTTTTATCTTTTGTTTGTGTTCTTTTTGCTTTCCTATTTGATATTATTATTTTTTTCTTAGTATTTTGTTCTTTTCTAATATTTTAGTTTTATTAGTTAATTGTCTTGATCTCTCTTAGTGTTTTTTTAGTACTCGGTGTGAACTTCTATTTTTTATTTTCCTTTTTTCTTATTATTTATATTAATACTTTTTATTTTAAATTTTTTGTTTTCATATTTAATTTCATTTATTTAGTTCAAGAAATGTTGGGAAAGTATTAGTAATGTTAAATAGAAGGTATGTGAAGGGTATATAAAGTGATGATGACTTTTAATTGAAAGTAATCAATTAGATGGTATGTAATACAAAGTGAAATAGAGTAGAATTTTTTTAGTAAATAAATTTTTGTGTGAACTAAGTTCTTATTAAAAATGTGGGAATATAGTTTTTTTTAGACATGTAGTTTTTAAAAAATTTATATATTTTGAAGTGGAAGAAACATAGGAAGGATATATTTATATGTTAGTGGTATCCATTAGATTTATGTCTAAAATGATTCAAAAAAACAAAGTGATACTCGTGAAGCCTGGTATACCTCCCATCAACAGTGACAAACTCCATAACCACCTTAAGCATCCTATTCAAAAAAGGCTTCAGCTAATTAGGGTCAAAATAAGAGTTGTTACATTTGTCTAGGGAATCCTTCTCCTCATCCGTTTTAGGGAGATTCAAGAGCGCTTGGTTGGAAACTTTTCTGTCATTGAACAACTTCAACCCTTCGGTGGACAAATCGTGGCCTCAACATTAACATTTTCATCACTGACGAATTTCTTCCCCTGCAAAGTAATCACCCCATTATCCCAGTCTTCCACAAAAATTTGAGTAACATTCGTGTCAAAATCGTACAATTTTTCTAGAAAAGGAGCTAAACCGCCTTTTGATAGCTTCCTCTAGACCTCCATGTCTCTTCTCCAATGTTCACAAGTAGCAGACTCAAGGCGGTTGAGGTATTGTCCCATGGAAAAATTCTCAGTGCCGACCCACAGAAACCAAAGAGTGAATAACAACAAAATCATAAAACAATTGCCCTTAATTCTCTTTAGCACCCACAAAATGTGGGAGTTGAGAGGTAATAGTGATGATAAAAGCAAAATATCTTTCACCGTTACTACAACTGATTCCGATTTGGGGATGTGTCAAATCCATCATTACTTCGTACTTTCCCAAGCTTCCCATTAATTCGATCAAATGCCAAGTAACATTTGATATCGTCACTTATCTCTTCCTCTCCTTCCCATTTCAAAATGTTATTAGTCTTAACTCCAATGTTCGCAAACCCATCCGCCACTCCATTGGTTTCCCTATAGGAGTGGGCTATATAATAGTTTTTAAAACTTTGAATAATGTTAATAGCCTCTCTTATGATATTATTTATAGACCATGATGGCAAAGATTCCCCTTTGAGACATCTAATTATGTTATTGCAATCCCCTTCTAACCAAACCCATTTTAGGTTCTTTTGTTTAGCTATACAAAGGCACGAGAGAGCTCCCATGGCTTTAGCGTAGTGGTTGATCTGAATTCCCAAAGGCAGTGCCACAATAGCTATGACAAAGCCATATTCATTTCTAATCACTCCCTCACACCCAACTGGCCCACGATTACCTTTGGCCACCTTGTCAAAATTATATTTCACCCAGCTAGCAAGAGGAAAAAGCCAGGTGACACCTTCTCTGCTCTTCTTAGGAGTACCAACAAATTTTTCTATATCAATTTCCAAGTGCCATGTTTGAGAGATGATAAAATCCCTTGGATCAAGAGGCACACTTGTTTTAGTAGTAAGTCTAGGGGAGATCAAGTTAAGGTTCTCAACAAGAGCCCAACCAATATTTTTCGCCACAATGATAGGGGTAGAGCTGCGATCTTTGAAAATTATATGGTTCCTCTCCTTCCAGATTCCCTAGATAGCATGAGGAGCCGTAAGAGCCCAGAGGATCTTAATGAAATTATTGGCCGAAGGACATTGCCATTTCTCCACAAACTCCTTAATGGAATTTGGGAAGACCCAACCAAGTTTCCATTTTTTTAATAAGTGAGTCCAAACCTCCCTAGAATGAGAACAATGCATTAAAAGGTGGCTCTCTGTTTCCTCATCCTCCATACAAAGATAACAACAGTTAGGGATCATAAATCCTCTCTTGCAGAGATTATCTATAATAAGTGCTTTGTTTTGAATGAAGATCCAATAGAATATGTTGATTTTGGGTATTAGGATCCTATTCCAAACACACACCCAAAAAGGGGGCTCAACCCCATTGTCTTCTATTAAAAGATTAAAAGCAGAGGCCATAGAAAATTTTCTTGCAGAGGTAGCTTTCCAAATAACCTCATCTAGGAAATCTTCCTTTAAAGAAATGTCATTAAGATAACATTGTATAGAAGCCAACCTCCCCTCTATTAATGAGAGGTTAGACCAGCTCTGATTTCTCCAGTAATCTACCACCATTCTCCCAATTCCCTGTTTACAATTTTCAATGCCCTCAGAATACTCAAGAAAAGAATTAAGAGGCTTCTCAGCTATCCATTTGTCCCCTAGAAGCGAATCACTCTTCCATTGTCCGCTTTCCACTTGATACCCTTTGTGAGAACAATTTCATTTTCTGGATATTATTCTAGATACAAGAACCATTGATAATCTGATTAGAGTTAATAAAGTATGCCAGATTGGAGAAATGATGAAAATATTTATCTTTCTTGGTGCAGTGCACCCATGACAATCACTGATTTCATGATTTCATGTTTGTAATATCTGGATAGATCCTAGAGATCATCCTATTTTTGTTTTGGATCCACTTGTGTGGTCAAGGATCTCTAAGTTACTCTTATAAGCCTTGAGATGCCTTAGTCCAATGGGATCATTAGTTTTAACATTAAGTTGATTTAGGTATGGTTGATGCTCTAGATGAGTCTTAGCATTTGATTTTAGTAGATTCATGTCATTTTGATCATGTTTTGTCAAGTTGATAGGTTAGAATCCAAATCAAAAGTCTCCGAGTTGCAAAAAGACAAAAGTTGCCAAAGATGTAAAAATGTTGCTCAAGCAACTTTCAAATGTTGCTCGAGAGTTACAAGATGGAAGACCAAAAGTAGTCACAAAGGGATTTGGATCGATTTGACTTCACTTATGAAGTGGATTTAAGTTGTCACTTCGAACCTAAGTGGTTAGAAGTTCTGTTTTGCAAAATGAATGGAAGATAAAGAGTTTTTTTGAGCTTTATTGACTGGTACGACTGTGTATGGTGTTGTCCTTGCAAGATAAATTCATGTTTTGAAGCTACTTTGTGATATCTTGACATTTCAGTTGATTTGGAATTGATTAGTTTAGAGTAGAAGTGTTTTTGAGTTCATTTTCTAAAACCAGTCTAGGAAGAGGCCTATTAGGAGCCCGTTTCACAAATGAAGTCCTAACTTGCATTTGCATCGGTGAAATTCCTCACCCTTTTGGAAAATGCAAGTTAGGAGGATGTATTTATGGATTCCTAAAGCTTAGAGTGTAGCTTGAAGGGCAAGACATTCATGCATCAAGCCCTAGGCTGAATATCTCAATGTATTCAACCAAGAATGAATGTAATAGTGTTGATATTTTGAAGAATTGAATTGTTGGAGTGAACTGAAGGTGGATTTGAGTTGTTGGGAGTTAGTTGAGAAGATCTGAAGCCCTGCACCAATCCCATGCAGCGATTTCCTAGCACTTGCTTTGATTTCCAAACCTAATATGGCCAATTAGGTATGTGAGCTTTGTAAGAGTTAGGTATTGCAGGAGAGGAGTTGGAACCCAAGGTTTTGGGGATTATCATAACTTCCAAAAGGGTGTTTGAATCTACCCTTAGTTTTCTTAGGTGTGATCAGGAAGAAAATTTATGTCCTAAAAACCACCTGGATAGACCTACAAGGAATTCTAGGACAGTCATGGTTTGGCATATTGTGGAAGTTGGAGGATCAATCTGAGGGTTGATTCCCTATCCTTACATCATAAGTAAGGTTTCCTAATAATTAGTTGGGTTGTGTGAAGCCACTGGTGAAGGTTTCTATATTTTGGCTTAGAATAGGGCTAGTGTCCCTAAATCATAATATTGCAGGATATTGGTTGGAGCATTGCTCACCTTGCAGGGGTTGGAAAAGCATTTAATCACCTTTGTTTGGTAGAAGACATTGTGTCCAAAAGGACCAAGGAGTCAGACTTTGAATAAGTTGCATTTGGGGTGTAGGAAGAGAGAAAGACCCATCACATCACTTCTTGTAGTGTGCTATGCATTATTTCCGAATCAAACTCCATTCCTTTGATTGCTCCGAGAACAACCTCCACGCCTGTTTCGCTAGAAGAGCCAAGTTAAAAAGTTTGATATTTCTGATTCTCAACCCTCCTCGTTTCCTTGGTTTAGAAACCTTTTACCAGGCAATTAAAGGAAGCCTTTTATTTTCCTCCATTCTAGACCAAAGGAAATTCTTTTGGATTCTTTCAATTATCTCAACGTATTTAGCTGGAACCCTGAAGAGGCTGAGGGCATAAACCGGGAGGTTCTGAAGAGAGGACTTCAGTAACTGAAGTTTACTTGCCTGGTTCAAAAGAGCTCTCTTCCACCTTGCAAGATTTTTGCTGAATCTGTCCACTATCGAGTTCTAGAAAACATCATCCAATTTAATACCCAGGGGAAGACCTAAATAAGAGGATGGCAGTGAAGCAATGGAGCAGCCAAGGATGTTCACTATCTTCCTTCACCCATGCTAAGGGGTGTTAACAAAAAAAAGAGCTCTTGTTCCAATTTATCATTTGCCTAGTTGCCTTGCTATAGGTATCTAGAGCCCTCTTTATATCCGAGCCTCAGAGGCAGTTGCGGTGCCAAGCATAATAGTATCATCCAAAAATTTCTAACAAGAACAAATTAGCCCAAAGGAAGAAGGATTGAGTCCCTGAATCTCTCTTCTTTGAACAAATCATTGAATGAACCTTCCAAATCTTTCCTCCATAATAGCAAAAAGGATAGGGGAAATGGGATACCCATGTCTAAGACCCCTGGAAGAAGAGAAAAATGAGAAGGGGACCTATTGAAAATGATCACAACAGAAGAGGTAGAAATAAGTTGAGAAATCAATTATCTCACTCTATTGCCGAACTCAAAAGCAATCAACACCTTATCCAAAAAGTTCTAGTCCACCTTGTCATACGCTTTTGACAAGTCTAATTTCAAGAGGAAGCCCTATTTCTTTGAATGCACAAGTGAGTGAATGTTCTCATGAACAATAATAATATAGTCAAGGATTTGTCTCCTTGGCACAAACCCATTATGTTGGTGCAAAATAAGAGAGGGGGGAAGGGCTAAGATTCTAGAGGTAAGAACCTTAGATATAATCTTGTAAAAGGAGTTACACAGACTGATGGGTCTAAACTTGTCCATAGAATCAGTCCCCGAAGATTTAGGAATAAGTGCTATAAAGGTGGCATTGATTTCCTTAAGGAGACATCTGGAACCGAAAAACTCCTTAACCGCACTGAATATGTCTTTATAAACAATAAGTCAAAATTTATGGAAGAAAAACATGGGAAAACCATCAGGCCCTAGGGATTTCTCACCTTCGAAAGAAAAGACCGCATCTTTGACTTCTTTGTCTAAAGGATTGACAACCAAGAGTTTGTTCTGATCCTCAGAGATAATAGAAGGTATATAGTCCAACAGTTTCCTTTGATTCTCCTGATAAAGGTGTCGATCCTGAGATAACCGGTAAGAGAAGAAACATAACGATTCCTCCCAAATTTCCTCTTCCTTCATCAATTTACTTCTATCTGCATGAATGTGGGAGACATTATTAACCGCCTTATGTTTGGAAGCAGACAAGTGGAAAAATATGGTATTTTTGTCCCCAGAGCTGAGCCATAACACCCGAGATCTCTGTCTCCAATAAACCTCCTCCTTAGCAATGATATCATGGTATTAGACTAAAATCTCCTTTTCCTTGTCAAGTTCTCATGGGAATAGCCTTCCCATTGAATGATTTATTGAATATCCTTAAGATCATTTTTTATTGCATTCTTGATTTCAAAAATATCACCAAAGATTTGCTTATTCCAATCCTTAACTTTTTCTTTCACATGCCTTAATTTCTTTGCTACCTTAAACAGTGCAGTTCCATGAATATCAACCTTTGTTGAAATGGGAGGCCTTAGCAATTACCTTGAACATACAACAACATATCCATTTACTTTCAACACCTCTACCTCCACCAATTGATATAAGCTCGCTCTATAGTTAGTTAAGAGGGTCATTCTTAACCACCCAACATCAACTTGACTTTGACAAACCCTCTACCTAACATGATTGGATTTAACTTATACAACTAGGCAATTGAACCTCTTGAGCATGTCAAGCCACATGACTTATCTCTCATACATCCAACCTACTTATAAATTCTACCAAGTCAAAATCTATGTACTTGTATGACTTCTTTTACCATATGATATCTACTTGACTCTAATGAAATCTCCAACTAGACGATGAATCCGTTAACCTTGTCAATCTACATGATTTATTTCTCAACAAACCAACCTAATCACCAATCCTACCATGCCAAATACCTCTTTATTGACATCTCTACTTGTATGATTATTAATCAATTGAATCTACAACATTCTTACTTCTTCTTCTTTCCCATTGCTAATGTAGTTTCGTATATGTTGGATTAGCCATTTGGATAGTTGCACTACCTTGTTCAACCATTGTTGTCAATTCTATCTCAATTGCAATAGGAAAGCCAATAACCAAGGTAGATACACCAATTAGAGCAAAGGGAAATACACTCCCAAAAGCAAGAAAAAATCCCATTACAGAGGAAGAAATATATCCTTTGGTTCCCAAGAACTCAAATGTTGCCATCACATATGCTTATAGGAAATGCATATGCTCGCCAAAAGAAGCATGCAGAAGGAAACTGTGTGAATGAATGCTTATCTAACAATGAAGAATTAATAACCGCAACCGTTAGCAAATATTACACCTACGAACCCAAATAAACACTTGTCAGAATGAAGAATATACGCCAAAGGAAGGACTTGCCAATTAGAAGTATTTCCAATAAAATCAAGTGGCATAAAAATCATGAAAGTGGGAATTGTTATTTTGAAAGACTAAGATTCGTTCGAGTTATTTTAATTAATATAGTCGTTTGGCAGTTACTGATTCTTCTAGAACAATGCTTGTTTGTTTGGCAGTTAGTGATTCTTCTAGAACAATGCTTATTTGAAGCATGTTTGTAGATTCGGTTGGGTGCTCTATTATCGCCCTTTTATCGCCGGTTTAATCTTTCAATTTACGAAAGTGCATATGTCGCTATCAAGTTAAGGTGTCATACAATGTACCCACATTTTGACATCGAATAAATAAATTGTCAAATTTGAAATGACGCCACAGGCGACAAGATTAAATTTGATGCCTGCATGGACATATTTATGAATTTAAAAGTTCATAAAATACGATTAAGATTGTAGCAAGACTTTAGGCAATTAAAAAATTGGAGACATTTTGGGTAAGACCTCAAAATATTCTAGATGTATATCTATTTGATTTACATTTTTAAAAAAATAGAATATGTTTAATATTTAAGAATAATTTTGAATAGTTAATCAATATGACAAATTGTTTTGCAAGTTGAAACTTAGATTCTTATGACAACATTTTTTTATGTTAATCTCCATAACGAAGGCCCCTTTTTTGTGAATATGTATCTTTAATATTTTTTTAATAGAAAAGGACTATTCATCAAAAAAAAAAAAAACTCAAAGTTGTAACCAATTGAACTCAACCCTTTAGACATGAAATTTTAACTTTAAAATAACATCCTCTTAAAAAACAATATGAATGAAACTTTATTTCTACCCCCAAAAAAAAGCATAAATTAAAACTTAATGTATTTATTTAATAAATAAAACAAAATATCTCGAGTATATTTATTTATTAGAATAAATTAATGAACTATTGATTATGTCGTAATGGACCCAAACAAAACGAGAATTGGAATTGGTATATGATTTACGTGAACGATAGAAAAGAGGAAAAGGCCTCATAATGGCGTACCCGATTCGATTGCTTTTATGACTCGGGATAGCTAAGCCCAACAATGGCGTGCTTATCAATCCGATGCTCGTCAACAAAATATATAGATTTTAATAATAACGTCCGACAAGTCGATGTGCGCC
>MU226509.1:323141-344186 GCA_018584345.1 Thuja plicata
TATATATATATATATATAATCAATGTCTGATTTGGATGAGTAGAAAGTGTTTTTGTGTGAGCATATAATAGTTTCAATATTAACTGTGACAAATACATATGGAATTTTTTTTTTAATATTAAAATGAGATTTTAAAATAAATTTATAATCTTTTTGTAACAATATGACATACTAATCATCCTATTAGAGAAAGAAAATGTGTCTTAAATGTCAACATTGATGCAACATCTTTTATGATGAATATTTTAATCAACAACTAGTCATTTTCACTATAAATACTTGCAAGCATCTCAAAATTTCTTTAAGGCTCGTCAATCGAGTAAAAGACATAGCAAATATAAATAAAATGAGAGTAAGTAATTGTGAGAAGATTTTAAAGATATCCAAATCTTTCCATTGATTTCATGATTTCAGATGCTTTAATATTAACCCTTTCACGCTCATCATTTTAGATGCTTTTAATTTAAATGAATCATTTCCACTATGAATACTTGCAACCATAAAAAATTTCTCTAAGGCTTACCAATTAAGTAATCAAAATATGTAGAAAAGGTGGAAAAAACAAGATTTAGTAAACACATTTATTGTGAGCATTTTTAAAATAATTCAAATCCTTCTATTGATTCCTCAATATTAGATGCTTTAATATTAACTCCATCACATTGGTCAATGGAATGAAACAACAAAACTCAAAATTTCCAAATCACATGTAATTACATAGATAAACGAGAACAATTTACTGCACAACATGATTATAAATGCATCTTATTTTCTAATTGCATCTTTCTACAACTTTGAATGGTTTTCCAAGCAGAAATATGTTTATATTTTATTTATACTTGGTTTTTTTCAATGCTTATATTTCCTATTAATCAATCATGGATCCAAAATATTAACAAAAGGGGAATGTGTATGCAATTATGATAATAGTAATTATTGGTTGAAGAATATGTTTTTCATTCTACAATCAAGCCATACTACGTGAATTCACTTAATTTATATATATTCATAATGGGATTTTAGTACAACTTAAGCTTTAATAACACAATTCAATAATATGTTGAAGGTTGATTCACCAAGTGAAGTCAATTTTAATTCTTTTCCAATTCACATGTGATGAGATTATGGATGACATGTGAAGATGTGTACAATAATTTAGGTCATAGTCAGATAATATTGAATTAATCTTGAATAATTTTGTGTAGGCCAATGTCTATGTTATGCATTTAGATGGTCCTAATACTAACATAGTCAAAGTTTCAATAAACAAATTTTATGATTACAAGAAAAAAACAATGCATAATGAATCAACCTAGTATAAAAACTTATTTTACAAGTTGAAAATTATACTTTTATCACTTATATTTCTATTATATATTTAATGAGTTTTTAAAACATCTTTTAATTTAAAAAAATATTGAAAATAATTTCTTACTTAAAATTTTAAAATATTTTATAAATATATTAATTAATAATATCTATATTTTAATCATAATACTTTTCAAGATTTCACAAACTTATTTGGCAGATTCTTCTAATCATTTTTATTATTTTTGTCTTTTCGTATCTAATAGAATATGGTGCTCTTCATGATATATATAGAGAATTTGATAGGGTTATTGATATATATCCTAAGGAATATCCCTTCATTCATTTTAGAAGTGTAAAGAAAGAAAATGTTACTACCCATAGATTTGTTTTTAATATTTGTGGGATAAGGCCTATTATTATATGTCCAACAAATGTTAGGACATGTCTACATCCTCTTTCCATTTGAATTATAATAATGAAGAAAGAATTTAGGAAACTTGATGCTGAGTTTCTAAAGACACATCCTAGTGAAAATTTTATGGAGGAAAATACTTCACTAACTTGCTTTGAGTTATCCTCTAGTTTTAGGAAAAATAATCCTTACTTTTGGTGTATTATTGGTGCATTCTAAGTACAAGAAATTTCTGAAAAGAATTCATCGCTATACATCAACACTAAGGTTGTTAGAGTTCGTAAGTGTGGATCATACTTGGACACCCCACTATCTGTAACCTAATGGACACTTAGACTATTTTGAAGGTTCTAGGTGGTCAAACTATACTTCCAAATTTATAATTGAATTGTATTCCTCTCATTTTCTTAGACTTGCACCATATTGTTTAAGCTCTCACTTTCTAAATTATTTGTGTCATACCATAGGTGTGGAGAGGGTTATATTGCTAGGTTTGCAATATACATATTTTTATTATTAATGTTGTATTTATCAACTACATATATTTTTATTATTTTTGTATTAACATTTTTATATATTTATTATTTATTTATTTTTATATTAAGTATAAGAGGATCAGAAAAAAAACAACATCCAAAAAAATGGGAGGCAAGGCCTCACACCACGAGAGTCAAAGTGTTAAGGTTACATCATGATACAAAGAAAAAACATATAGTAGCAGCCAGAAATAGAGTTCTAACTAGTGCAAAAGATCTTTGTACGAATGAGCCCAAGTAGTCCATCCTTTAGGGCCTTCCATCCATACGATATCCATCCTATTTTGGATGTGATCCAACATGAGAATCTTGTCGTCCGAGGCAACCTTCTTGTTCTTTTTGATTTCCTGATTGAGCTTCTCCACCGTCTCTTCAAAGACAACAAGATTGTCCACATTCCTACGCCAATCGTAGCCATCCTTCATCTCAAATACAAATATCGTGGCGTGCCCCACCCGAAGGAACATTTTCAGCTTATCACGATCAATCATCATATGCACCATAACCTGCGAGGAAATTTTAAAATAGGCGAGTCTACGAAAAGATTCAGTAAGGGTTCTGGGAATGCCTTGGTACCTGTCTTCATTTCAGATTTTCCATATCTGCCACAGCATGTTAGAAGAAAGAATGCTCCAAAATTAATTAGTATCCTTCATTAAACTAGGAATATAACCAGTAATAATTTCAAAAATATTAACATTATGAGGATAAGTGATGCCAAACATAAGCCAAATTTCTTTAGCAACAACACAGTCCAACAAAATATGTCTACCAGTGTCAGGAAGACGACAAAAGTTACAGAATTCAGTGTGAGTGATATCTTTTCTCAAAGGCAACCTGTCGAGCAACATCAACCATTTAAAATATTTAATTTTAGGATCAATAGGACTCTTCCAAAGGATATTGAAGTATTTTTTCCAGGAAGAGGGATCTAAGTCAGAGTACCAATGTTTATTGACATGGTTAATAATGGTGTTATTATGAGCAAGGACATTATAAATATTCTTAGCTTTGATTTTGGTCACAATAGTGCCATCAGGCCACTTAATATCTAGATATCTGTGAGAATTCACATGACAGGTTGAAGGAATGACTTTGCAAGCTTTGGGTCTTTTTCTGAGAAAGGGGGATGTTGAATCTGGAACTGAGAGTTTCCCAACTAATAAGTCTATCTTGTTCAAATAGACATATGAGTTGGGAGATTCCCATTCCCGCCCAAGATCTGGCAGAGCAACCTTAAGAGAGGGCAAGGGGTTTGTTAGTGATGCACAAGTTCCACCAGATGGATCGTTCACCATATAGAATGTTGTTACCATGGAAATCCCTGGAAGGAAGGAAAAGTCTAACATGCTCCTAGGATTTCCAAATAGATTTAAAGATAGCAGAACCATGAATCATAACAGGGAAATTGTCCTCAATCAAATCACCAAGAGGAAATTTTTTCCAAGTTTTAGCATTTTTTGGGTAACCATTTTGAATATTATTCCCAACCAAGATTTTCCATGGTTTAGAACCTTCTAAAGAGTGAAAAATCTACTTGGCAGCGAGGGCAATCCCTTGAATTTTTAGGTCCCTTAGCCCTAAACCCCCAAGGAGCTTGTCAGTATGGCACCATTCCCATTTAACAACATGAATCTTCTTGTTGCCCTTGCCATCAGACCAAAGGAAGTTTCTGATGGGTTTTTGAATTTCATGGATATGATAATTGCTAAACATCTAGATAGAAGAGTAGTAGATATTATAGGAAGAAAGGATCTTTTGACAAACTTGAATTCTGCCAACCAAGGAGAGAGATCTGTTATGCCATTTAGAGAGCTTTTTATTGATCTTGTCTTTAACCCACAACCACATTTCCTTTAGAGATGGCTCAATAGAAAAAGGGATGCCAAGGTATCGAACAATTTTTTGAGGCCCATCCCATTGATAGCCAAATTTTCCAATCCATTCAGGAGGCCGAGTATCCCATCCAAGAATAATAGACTTGGAATGGGATAGCCGAGCACTAGAAATAGAGAAAAATAAGCTGAGTTTATTATGCAAAATTTCAAAGTTTTCTTCACTAAGTTCAAAGAATAAGGCAGTGTCATCAGCAAATTGGCAGTTAATAAGGTCCGAGTTATTAGGTAAAGAAATTCCCTTGATGGAGGGAGATAGGGAGTTGTCTCAAAGGATGTAAGAGAGAGCATCTAAAGCAATCACAAAGAGGGCAGGGGCAAGGGGGCAACCTTGCCAGAGCTCTCTCTGAAGCAATCACAAAGAGGGAAGGGGCAAGGGGGCAACTTTTCCAGATAGATCTGCCAAGGAGGAAGGGGTCAGAAATCGAACCATTAACATCAACCTGGGTAGAAGCATCCTTAAGAAGCATTTTAACCATTTTATAGAAGGGCATAAGAAATCCAAAAGCCTCAAGCATCATGAGAATAAACTGCCACTCCACTCTGTCATAGGCCTTCTCGAAATCCAGAAGAAACATGGCAGTATTCTGATTAGAGTGCTTGGCCCAATTCATAGCTTCCCAGCTGGTTATAAGATTTTCTAGAATATATCTACCTTTAATAAAGCTAGTCTAGGTAGAGTACACAAATTTAGGGAGAATCTCTTCAAGTCTAAGGGCAAGAATTTTGGCAATAATATTATAAGAAACATTTAGGAGAGTGATATGTCTCCAATTCTTGATGAGGGCCTTATCACCCTCATTAGGAATTAGCTTAATGATGCCTCTATTAATAGATTCACCCAAAGAGCCTTTGTTAAGGGCTTCAGAGTAAATGTTGTGCATGTCTTGACAGATCCAATGGATATTGGCTTTATAGAATTCAACAAGAAGACCATCAGGCCCAGGGGCCTTATTATCTTTAAGCAAAGTGATGGATTTTTGAATTTCTTCAATAGAAATATCTTTGGAGAGAAAGGCCAAGTCATCATTGGATATTCTGTTTGGTATAAGAGATCTGCATTTGTTTCTAAGGTTCTCAGCCTCAATAGTATCTTCAAAAGTAAAAATATCTTTATAGAATAAGGAAAAAACATTTTTAATATCATCAAGGTTGTCAATAACCCTATTATCAACAATAATTCTATCAATAGACTCATTAATATGTTTTTTCTTGAGGAGATTGAAGAAGAACTTAGATCCCCTATCCCCATGTTGAAGCCAATGGGTACGAGCTCTGATAATAGCCCCTCTACATTTGAGGTGTTGATGTTTCATAAGGGTATCCCTAGCTTTGGTGACTTGTAACATATATTGGTCATTAGAGGGATCAGTTTGAATGTTAACTTCAGCCTCAAGGAGATCAGCAGAGAGATTCTTTTCCAGAAATCTATAATCTTTATCTTTTTTTTTACCAACAAATTGAAGTAATTTTTTCCAAGATAAGATGTTATGGTTCCATTTATCAACATGGGAAGGAAAGGCAGGGTTGTTTTTATTGAGAAGCCTGATAAGGTGGATGACAGAGATAATGTCTTCATCCTGCAGGAGGCTGATGTTAAGGATGAACTTTGGGCTATGAAGTTTCCAGCGGGGAGGAGCATTATTAATACTGAAGTTAACAGAGATAGGATGGTGGCTAGAGAGGGTGGAGGGGTTAATGGTAACAAAGTTGCCTTGCAAATTAGGGATAAATGAGAAATAGTTCTTATTAGCGTAAAATCTGTCAAGCCTAGAGTAAATTCTTGAGGTGTTAGACTGAAAGTTGCACCAAGTATACCAGAGGATAGAATTATTATCTTTCCCATCGCACAGAGGGTCGAAGATAGATTTAGAGTGTTTGAATCTATTCCACTGGATTTTCTCCAGCCCTTTCTAGGAGAAAGGAATACCTCCTTTTTTATCATCTTGGGACTCAATCATATTGAAGTCTCCACCGAAAATCTAGGGGATGTCAGGAAGGGAAGTAAGCCATGCCCAAAGATCAGATCTATCCTTATGATCATTGGAGGCATAGATAGAACAAATGCCAATAGTAAGCCCATAATGGTTGATAGTGACCCACACGGCCTAGTTGCAGGGAGAGGTACCATTGCCCGTGATGCAATTAGACCATTTAGGGCTAATGAGGATTCCCACACCACCCCTACCTCTAGGATGATTAGTATAGAACTTAACAACATCTTTCCAAATATAATCAAGGTTCATATGTAACATTAAAATTATAGCCTTAAGATCTTGCAACATGAGAATGTCCATGGAATTACAAGAAATAAGACACTGTTTAATGATTGACTTACAATCAGGGGATTCTAGACCCCTAATGTTCCAAGATGTGCAATTCATGATGAACCTGATTGGGAAGGAGTACGCATATCATCTTTGTCACTACCGAGTGGTACCAAGGTCTGCTCATGAGAGTCGCCTAATTTTTTTGTTATTGGGTTCTTATTTTTAGAACCTATTGGTCAACCTCTCCTTTTAGATTTAGGTAAATCAGTAATATTATCTAGGTCATCATCTTTTGAGTGAAATGGAGTAGCAATCTCTAGATCCATAGCACTTTGAATGTCACAGGGAGCATCTTTAGCAGTTTTAACCGAAACAAGGCCTTGGGAGGGAAAATCAACAGCAACAGGAATGATTTCAAAAACACATCCATCTTCAAATTCCTTAAAGATTTTATTAGCTTGCCCTTGTGTGGGCTTGAATTTCCCAAGATCATCTGAAACAACGTTGTTAGCAAACTGGAGGGGCGAAAAGCCATTAGAGGAGGCTAAATTGATAGCGGGTGAAGAGGCTGAAGGAGTGTTTGACAGAGAGGGGGAGGTGTTGATGATGCTCGGTTTTGGCTGCTGGATGGATTTCCTTCTGCATTTGGTGGTTTTTTTAATCACAGTATTAAAGCCATCATGGTCGGTGTTCAGTGTAGAAATATCAGGTGAGGTGGGGGAGTTCAAAGCCAAAGGCGATGTAATTACGGGTTGAAGAGGCACGAGAGTGGAGACAGAAGGTTGAGAATCCATAGGAGCACTAGAATCCTTAGAGATTTCCTTGTTACTGAAGCTAGGGAGAGGTAGAATTGGGGGCTTGGTGGTGGCTTGTTTCTGCAGGAGAATAGGGCAATCCTTTCTCAAGTGTCCCTCCCTTTTGCATAAAAAGAGCGCATTAAGCCCACCCAACAAAAACTTCATTCTCTATATTAATTTCTAGAGACGCTGGTAAATCCATACCAGGTTTAAGAGAAATGAGAGCCCTCACATCCATATGGGGGATTAAGCGAGAGGTTTCATCCATCCTTATAGTTTTTCCCAGTGGTTCCAGTAATTGAGGTAGAAATTTCCATAAAAATGGTGGGACTTGTTTCAACAGAATCCATCAAGGAGCGGGCAGGGCCAAAAATTCCTCATGGATTGCCTCAGGTGTCCAAGCAAGGGCACGGAAGGAGGTATTCCCAACCGTCCAATACTGTCGCTTTAAGACCTCCGCCTGAGAACCAGGTTTAGAGAAGAAAATAACAAATAGACCTCTTTGAATCTTGTTAGTAATAACTGAGAGGGGGGGTGAATCAGTGGCCTAAAAAATATTCCAATAATAAACCCAAAAACTTAGTACCACAATATTAAGCCTCTAGTTATCTTCAGTCCTATAAAATGAATGCCTTCAAATACTGTTATCAAATTACTACTGCTCGGAATGCTTTGTTAAACCTTCTACTATATGTTTACCAAATAGCAATCTGTTAATTTACCAAAAGACAGTAAATTATCTAGAGTATACCGATCAATCCAGTTAAGCTATGTGTAATGAAAAACACTAAAGTAATGACTCATAAACACATTGACACATGGATTTTTAATGTGGAAACCCTGTTAAGGGAAAAACCACTTGGGACCAGTAACCCAAAATTTTCACTCTTCTGAAGTGAGCTCAGTGAAGAGCCAACCCTGTTAAAGGTTACAAAGACACTGTTAGGTGTGAACTTGTTAGAGGATTTAAAATTTTAGTCTATCACTTGATATTGGGAATCTCTATGCTACCTTGATCAAAAACTCACTTGGCCTATCAATAGGTATCTGGCATCTCATGCTATCTTCATGATCAAACTTTTTGATACTCCTTGGGATGTATCTCAATATACAAAGGATCTTTAAATCCCACTCGGTTAAGATAATTTCTGAATCAATGGTTAAACTGAAACAGTATGATCTGTTCACATATACAACTTATACTTGAAAATTTTTAGATCTATTAAAATCTCATAAACTAATCTGATCAATATATCCCTTTTTATACCTTTTCTCCACTTTGATTCTACTCGATGATGCTGTGCTCTATTGCTCGGTGTTTGCAGAAAACTTTAGCTCTTTCCTCAGCTTGATTGATCACGAATATATGAAGTTTCTCTTCAGCATCCTCTTTTCACTCATTCACCCACCTCAATTCGTAATGAATTAAGTTGTCTCTTTATAGACATGATATCACCATTGTTAGGTTCTTGATTTTCTTGATCTTGGAGTGATCCAAAATTCTCGCCAATTATATTTAAATCAAAACTCCTATTTTATCTTGCAGAGATCTTCTTTCCAACTGGACAAAACAACCTTAAATCCTTTACTTATCTCTGGCTTTATCTTGTCGATGAAAACAAAGATAACTACTAGTTAAGTCCATTTTTAGCTCTGCTAGCTAGATATTTTGTCATTTCTGAACTCAAGTTAATTTTAGTGTTTAACTCTTTGATAGCTTCAGTCAACACTTCAGTTCCCCTCGGGCTTCTCCATCGGTTTACACTATGTTTCTAGCTGTCGGTTATGCTTGTGATTCTTCTTGTTGGTAATGCTCATCGGTTTTCTTTCTCGGGCATCACTGTGACTTGACTTTCAGTGATCTCTATCCGTTGGTTTCCACTGACCGTCGGTGTTTGAAGTCAAATTGTGAATACTTGTCTTTTATGCATTACTGAAAGCATAATCTTTTTCTCTCTGATTATTTGAAGTCTTTGACACTTTGATTATAACCGATTAGATTATATCAAGTTGACATCAATGACAATATAATCCATTAACTATTTTAATGTATTGCATTACCATTCTTCATTTCGGTGATCAACTTAACATCTTCAAAAATTCAATCAGTTACATGCCACCAATCTCTCCCTTTGGCATTGATGGCAACATACTACATTATCATACTATACTATTACTAATACAATATGAAATATAACAATTTCATGAAGCTTTTCTAATGTAACTATTACAAATGTCTGGATTTCAATAAGCTCAAAAATAGCTTAGATTTGTTTCATGCAGAATGATTGTCTTCAATCTTCAATCCCTTTACTGGATAGATGTTTCATCTGATATCTCTGTTCTGATATGTGCTTTGCCTTGACTGTTCCTCTTCTTGATAATCTCTTTTTCCATTGACAACAATATTTTTCTTTGTCTGAACTCTCTCCCTTTGTTACTTCTCTCCCTTAGATGGATATTTCATATGTAATCAATTTCTCTCCCTTTGAATATTGATTAACTCTTCCTTCTGATTCTCAAGAACTTCACTTCATGGATAATGATATAATCTTTTCTGATCAATGAGATAATTTTTCCCTTTATCATATCTTTCCTTTTATGATAATGGAATAATCTCTCCCTGATGATAATGAGATAATCTCTCCCTTTGACAGCAATTCCAAAAAAAAAAAAATCATTTTTATCTTGTTCCATCCCTTTACATGATATATTCCTTGAATTTCCCTATCCATCAACAATATAATGTATCTTGTGTTCGGTGCTTACTTGCACCTTGCTGTGTACAGATGTATCTATTTTTGTTTATCTTAGTGTTTGCATCACCATGACTGATCTTCAGATTTGGTATAGGATGATGCAACCTCCTAGTCAGCTTACTGACCGATAGACAAGGTTTGGACCCTTAGTCTTTGTCTCAGGTACTCAAATGTATCCTTCAGTAATGGCTTGGTGAATATATCAGCTAGTTGTTCCTTTGATTGAACATATTCTAGTGTCACCTCCTTTGCTTTCACTTGTTCTCTCAGATAGTGATATTTTATAGAAATATTCTTAGTCTTAGCATGCATGAATGGATTCTTAGAAATGTTAATTGCACTAGTATTATCACAATAGATAATTACTGGTTCAAGAATCTTCATATTCATACCTTCCAGCAATTGTTTAATCCATGCAATATTGGAGCAATTTGAAGCAGAAACCACATACTCTGCTTCTGTAGTAGACTGAGAAATGCATCCTTGCTTCTTGCTGATCCATGTGACAAGTCTGTCACCCATGAAGAATGCTCCTCCAGTTGTGCTTTTTTGGTCATCAATGTTTCCAGCCCAATCAACATCTGTATATACTTGTAGCTCAAATTTTCCTTCTCTTTTATACCATAAGCCATAGTCCTCGGTATTCTTTAGATATCTCAGAATTCTCTTAACAGCAGTCATATGTGATTCTTTGGGATTAGTAGAGAATCTTGCAACTATTCCAACTGCATGTGCTATATCTAGTCTGGTATGAACAACATACATGATTTTTCCAATCATTGATCTATACAAGGTTTGATTTACCTCATTAGATTTGTCTTCTTTTGTCAGCTTACATCCGATAGCCATAGGTGTTCCAACTAGTTTGGAATCTTCCATCTTGAATATCTTCAGCACTTCCTTGATGTATTTGGACTGAGTGATGTATAAGCCTGCATCTTGTTGAAGAATCTGTAGAACAAGAAAAAATTTGATCTCCCCAAACATAGACATTTCAAATTCTTTTCTCATTTCATTAGCAAAGGATTTGCATAACAATTCATTTCCCCCAAAAATGACATCATCAACAAATATTTCAGCAAGGGTGCGATCATACCAGCGTTAGTGCACCGGATCCCATCAGAACTCCGCAGTTAAGCGCGCTTGGGTCGGAGTAGTATTGGGATGGGTGACCTCCCGAGAAGTCCCGGTGTTGCACCCTTTTTAAAAATTCCAAGCGATGATAACTATTTTTTAGAACCATGAGCGAGAGAGAGAGAGGAGTGGGTGACTAACAACCGCTGTCAGAAGGAACTATTTTGAATTTGGCATTGGGCGGGAAACCTTTTGGCTCGGGACAGGGCGATCAGAGTACCTGCCAGGGCCAGGGTAATGACCAAGGTACCGAGGATGCGATAGATGAAGGGGTCCCACGGATTCAGCAGCCGGATCCAAGAGAAACAAATGGCTCTGCACCTGAAAATAAAGAGATGGGTGCGGCTAGGGCCCCACTGGGGCAGTGGACAAATCTTTTCAGAGTCAAACCCTCTGGTAAGTCTCCTTTCCCAAATATCAAGCTTGTTTCAAACAAAGATAAAGGGATCTATATTTTGGAACTGCCCTTTGAGCTTATTGATCATAATATTATGAGCATGGTTGCCACTCTGGTGGGTAAGCTCATTGGATCCAGACCCAATATTTACATAGTCAGAACTTTTGCTAAAAACAAATGGGAACTTAAAGGTCAAGTTGTAGTTACGAAAATAGAAAAAGGATTCATGTCTTTCGAGTTTTCTTGTCAAGAGGACTTGTCCAAAATCCTCTGTGCTGGTAATTGGTCAGTGGGAAAATCTACCCTTATCCTATAGAAATGGACCTCTAACCTAGATCTCAACAAGGATTTTCTGACCCAAGCTCCGGTTTGGGCGCGACTCCCTGAATTACCTTTGGAGTACTGGCATGAGGATGTGTTTGAGGGTATTTTCAGATCCTTCGGGGAACTGCTATCTATTAACCCTGTAACAGCAGCAAAGAAGCGACTCACTTATGCGAGGATTTGTATTGGAGTTGATGTGGGCCAAGATATGCCTGAATCTATTGTTTTCCAATCTAGATTGGGAAGAAGAGTGCAAATGATTCAGTATGAGAGTGTTCCTTTTGCATGTTTCCACTACAAGAAAGCCGGCCATAAAGATAAAAGATGCCCAATGGTCATGGAAAAGGAAACAGCTCGAAAGGAGCATATAAAACAGGGAAAAAGGCAGGATGACGAGCCCTTGATTAAGAACCTCTTACACAAAAAAATTTGGAAAGAGAAAATACCGTGTGACAATTTCCAACAACAACAAAACCTGCAAGGGGTTTTATCTGGTGAGAGCCTGGAAAGGAACACAGAACAACTATCTAATGAAGGGTCTATATCAACAGAGGGGGAATCAATAGCCCTCCCAGATATAGGCAAAGAGAGTGAAGCAATTTTAGTTAGCCAAACTCATCCAAGGGAGGATAAGGGGTCAAACAACAAAGAAGGAAGGGAGACAACAGAAGAGGGGGAGATTGCTGAGGCCAGTTATGACCTCTCATGAGTCCCAGACTCACAGGAAGAGGGGCAATTTGAGATGGGACAGGAACCATACCTCCCCCAAATTCCAAAGGACAGTAGTAGCAATCTCTTCTCACCAAGGAAAATAAGTCATTTCTTGGAAATGGTTTCTTCCTCAACGCCGGTACAAATCTCAATAGTGGAAGCCCTTTTTGACAGTTACAAAGATGCCTCAAAGGACAATGAGGGAGCATGGATAACAATGAAAAAGAAAAATAGCAGAGAACCATCCCCAACTTCTCCCGCAGCAACAAGAAGCAGGGCTAAAGCAGACACGGGAAGCAAGTCAAACACTCTAGGTAGGAAGAGCATGAATCAAATCAGAAAGGAAGAAGAAAAAAGAAATATTGCGGATGGGTACCAGCGGACCATCCAAGAATCTCTTAAGAAAGCATGAAGATCATATCTTGGAACATACGTGGGCTAAATGGAGCCCATAAGCAAGAAATAATTAGAAACATGATTAGAGACCACAGACCAGACATTTTTTTGATACAAGAGACTAAAATGAAAAAGGATAAAGTTGCAGGCATCTCTTTTGGAAAAGGTATGAAAACTGCTTCTACCGACTCAGACAGAGCCTCTAGAGGCCTTCTGATACTTTGGAAGGATAACCTTAATGCCCACATCACTTGGAATCAGGGCAATATCCTACTTATGCATTTCACCAACCCATCTATTCAGGAGGGATGGGCTGTTATGAACATTTATGCGCCAAACACTAAGCACACTAGACTTGTTTTCTGGGACAAGATTCATACCCTATTTTCAAAAATAATCAAACCAAAAACTATTATCATGGGGGATTTAAATACCCCCCTTCTGGAATCTGAGAAGTTTGGGGGTTTGCCACCGGACCTGGATAGCAGGCAGCACCTAGCTAATTTGATAAATGACCTGGCTCTTGTTGATGTGGATTTAGGGGGGGCAACTTCACCTGGTCAAATAGGCGAATGGGAATAGAGTGCTTTCAGGTTTGCCTCGATAGAGCCCTCATTTCTATGGACTGGATGCAACAGTATCAATGCCACCTATCCTCTTTGGCAAGGTTTGGTTTGGACCACTCTCCGATTGCCTTCAATTTGGAAAATCTTAATAGGAAAAAGGCTTTCCCCTTCAGATTTGAGAAGATGTGGACAACCCACCCCAACCTCCTCACTAAGATCAAGGAATGGTGGGGCATAAACGTGGATGGGACCGCGCATTACAAAGTGGCTAAGAAGCTTAAAAACATTAAAATGGAAATAAGAAAATGGAACAAAAGAGACTTTGGTAATATCTTCCAAACTAAAGACAGGGTTAAGTCTGAGCTGGCTAAGATACAAGAAGAGATCCAAAATCATGGATATGATGATGACAGAATCAGGGCAGAAAAAGACATCTTGATGGATCTTCATAACATTGTGATGAAGGAGGAGATGTATTGGAGGCAAAGGTCAAGATCAGTGTGGCTGAAAGAGGGGGATAGAAACTCCCAGTTTTCCACCTTTCTACCATGAAACACAGGACGACTAATAGAATAAAGGACATTAAGAAAGGGGATCAGACTTTGGAGGAAGACAAGGAGATTGCAAATGAGGCCATTAGGTACTTTACTCAAATCCTTTCTAAAGAGCTAAACCTCAGCGAGACTGATCAGGAGGATATACTTCAATCTCTTCCTAAGGTGATCTCAGAAAGCCAGAATAAGAGCATGTTGGCGATCCCAAATTACGTTGATATTCATAGAGTGGTCTTGTCTTCACCTGCGGAAAAAGCCTCGGGTCCAGATAGGTTCCCGTCTTTCTTTTTCCAGACTTTTTGGGAGATTATTAAAGAAGACATTGTCAAAGCGGTCCAGGAATTTTTTGGAGCTAAAAGCCTTCTCAAGGAGATCAACGCCACTTTTCTTGTTCTCATCCCGAAAATCCCAAGTTCTGACTCTTTTGATTGTTTCAAGCCTATTAGTCCGTGTAACTCTTTTTATAAGATTATCTCAAAAGTCTTAACCCTCAGACTTCTTAACCCTCCTGGATCTTATAGCCCCCCAACAATCGGGTTTTGTCCCTGGTAGACAAATTTTGGACTCTATTATGGCGGTGCACGAGGTGATTCACTCTTTGGAAGAAGGCAAGAGGGAAGGTTTCCTGCTCAAACTGGATCTCTCCAAGGCTTATGACAGGGTTGACTGGTCCTTCTTGAGTAAAATCATGGGGGATTTTGGTTTCAATGTCAAGGTCTTAAAGATCATTTCTTAGCTGATTTCTACCCTGTCTTTCACTGTTTTGGTGAACGGTTCTCCCTTAGAATTCTTCAAATCTACTCGGGGACTTTGACAAGGGGGCCCCCTCTCCCCTATCCTTTTCATAATTTTGGATGATTTCTTGGGAAGGTTTATTCATGATCAAAGGATCAGGGGGCTTATTAGGGGGCTGCATCCCTCTTTTGGGCCTTTGACTTTTACTCATCAATAATTTGTTGATGACACAATTCTGGGAGGGGAGTCTTCGGTGAAGGAGGCTAGAAATGTTAGGAACATTCTCAATTCCTACTCCAATGCCACGGGGTAGCTTATCAACTGGAATAAGAGCTTAGTTTTCTTCATCAATACCCTTGAGGATAGACAAAGGAGAATGGTAGGCATTCTAGGCTGTGGCATTAGCACCTTTCCAGCTTCCTATCTACGCCTTCCGCTGGGAAGAAAACCCCCTGAGGATTTTTGGTGAGGTCTTATAGATAGATTCAATAGGAAATTGGTGGGTTCGAAGGGCATCACCCTGAGTCAGGGTGGGAAAGTTACTCTGATTCAATCCACTCTTCAGAACCTCCCTACCTATGCTCTTAGCCTATTTTCTAACCTTGCAAAGGTGGTGGACTCTCTAGAAGCCATCTAGAGAAAGTTCCCATGGGAAGACAAATATGGAAACAAGAAATACCCACTGGTGGCATGGGATACGGTCTGCAAGCCAAAAAAATATGGTGGCCTGGGGATCAAGCACCTGAAGAATTTCAATAGAGCATTGCAAGCCAAACAGATTTGGAGAATCTTCAATTCAATAGGGGAATGGAGGGACATCATGAAGGAAAAATATGCAGCTAACCTAACCTTCAAACAATTCATTAGCAGAGACTCCGACCCGAAGGGTTCCCACATATGGAATGGAATCCTGAGGACCAAGGGTATAGTGACCGCAAAAATGAGATGGAAAGTTGGTAATGGTAAGAAGGTTAATTTTTGGCATGATGATTGGCTCAGATAGGGACCTCTATGGAATTTGGATCCTTACAAAAGATGGGTGAAACATTGTATTGACAGGTTTGGTAGCAGAGTCAATGACTATAAAATTAACAATAATTGGGTCAATCTCACTGAAGTGTCCCAAGAACTTAAACCTCTTATGGTCTATTTGGGGCACACTCCCCTCTCTCTAAATGAAGATGTCCTAGTTTGGGGGGAGTCCAAGGATGGCTACTATACAGTGGCCTCAGGATATGAATCGATGCAAGGTGCTGATACAATTCCAGCTTGGGCGAAGGCCTGGTTTCCTGGTATAATCCCTAAAGTTAACATATTTTTCTGGACTCTACTACAAAACCGCATCTTGATAGTGGAAAATCTTATCAAAAGGGAACATTACATTCCTAATAGATGTATCCTCTGCAAGTCTCATAGTGAAAATGTGGACCACTTATTTATCCACTGTGATTTTGCTAGGAAGATATGGCATCATTTCCTGTCTTTTTTTGAGACATCCTGGTGTTTCCCTAATACTACCCTTGACCTTTTTGACCAATGGCATCTTGGGGGGAGTGGCCATCATCTCTAGATCTGGGCTATGCCACACATCTATTGGGGGCTGTGGAAGGAACGAAACAATAGGATCTTTAGGGAAAAGATCACCCTGGCAAAGGTTGTAGCCCAGAAAATTGCTAATGTACTTAAGGAAAACTACACCATTTGCAAAGGCAGTAGCACTTCTACTCACTCAAAAGGACTAAACAACATCAACAAAAGGTTTGGCTGCAGATGGTCTTTACCACCGAAAGGGTGGTTCAAAGCTAATTTTGATGGGGCAGCAAAGGGGAACCCTGGGAAGGCAGCGTCGGGTGGAATCATCAGAAACTCACATGGCAAATGAATTGTAGCAATCTTAGCGCCCCTGGGATCACAAACCAACCACTATGCAGAGGCTAGTGCAGCACATCACACTCTAAAGATTTCCAAGGAAATGGGAATCAAGAAGTTATGGGTGGAAGGGGATTCAAAAAATATAATAGACTATCTTAATGAAAAGACCGGGTCTTCCTGGATAATAGAGAATATAATAAAGGAATGTATACAAATTCTGAAGTCTTTTGATCAGGTCTGCGTAGCACATGACTACCGGGAAGCAAACCAGGTGGCAGATAGGCTAGCAAACATGGGTGTCATGTATGAAGAAATTAAACAATGGAATGATATAAAACACTTACCTCCAGAAATTGCCAACATCATGGAAAGTGATCGGGTCCCAGGCAGACTCAGAAATATTAAAGGCTTATTATGACAAAAGAAAAAAGGCTAATTATGGAGAGTAAAGATAGATGCAAAAAGAATCCCTGCAGGATGTGCAAGTACAAAAGTTGCGATGGGAAAATCAGTCTAAGGCCCCATCGGCACACTTGGTGGAATTTAAGCATTTATTACATTTACGAGGCTAAAAGAAGGCTCTCAAAACCCCAAACAAACATCATTTCAAATCAAAGGGATCTCACAAGAAACAGAGGAAACAAAAAAGTTGCAGACATGGTGGGAGGAAGACACAAGAGAGAGCCAGAGAGAGAAACTGAGAAATGGCACAGAAGATCAAAGGTCTGGGAGATACTGAGAAAAGGGGAAGTGATCACTTACATCAAACGCCTTCATGGGTGGAAGCCATCAGTAACAAAGATGATGGTTAACACCTGGAAAGAAGGCAAGGTGAAAATAGATGGGGTTACCTTCATGGTGACTGAAGAAATTGTTTTGACGGTAACAGGCATTCCTATCATAGGAAATAAATTCTATAGGGATAGGAAAATCTCTAGCAAAGCCCTGACGAATTTCATAAAAAATGAAGCCAAAAAATGAGCTCTGGTCAAGAAGGGCACTTTTTATCACCCGAGCTCCATCAAACCTCTGTGGCACTTTGTGTTGAGGGCGATAATCAAATACCTCACTCTGGACACCAGATTTGACCACATCAACACCCACCATTTTGTGCTCCTCAACCACTTCAGGTATGGGGCCAAGGTTTCCATCCCTTTCTACCTGTATTCATCTATTAACGAAAACATAAATGATTATAAGGAGAAACATATAAGCAATATGGCCTTCCATGAGGGCTTACTCCTTTTGATTTATGAGCATTTCAAGTCCCGTACTCTGGGTAAGGAAATCCAAGACAAGGAGGAAGGGGTCTCTGAGAGGGATTCAGAGGAGGAATACATCCCCTCTGATACAAAGGATAGCAGAGACATGCACTCTGAGATAGAGGAGGAACAACCTATTCAGACGGAGAAAAGAAAACACAGAGCTAAAAAAGAGATTTTAAAACAACATTTTGAAGTCTCTTCAGACAAGGAATACAATGAGGATGACGAAGGCATGGAAACGAGGAATGAGAGTGCAGGAGAAGAAACTAAATTGAAGAAGAAAGGGAAGAAGGAATTAAAAAGGAAGATCACTATAAAGATTCTGACTCAAATGGAGGAGGATAACTTGGGGAAGAGGGTACACCTGTAGTATCACAGGTAAAAATAAAAAAGTTGTCTGGAGAAACTTTGACTCGGTCTCGGCCAAAATGGGAATTAAGAGAGAATTGGTAAAGACCCTAGTTAAGGAAAACAAAGAGGGAAGAATATAGATGGAAGAACTCATTCACCCTGCTATGGTGATATTCAGTGACAGTGCAAGGGAAATTCCGCAAATGGATGTGTTGAATAATGCAAAAAATAGCGCAATAGATAGCTATAGAACAATGAAATGGACCTATTACAAAATTGATGACCTCAAAAATAGAATGGATAGGATGGAGAAGGAAAACATTATCAACAACAATAAAAACATAGCAGAGGACAGAGAGATGGACAACAGAGTGATTGAAATGAAGAAGAGAATTGAAAGCATCGAAGCTACAATGGTAAAAATTGCAGAGCAAAGTTACAATATTCTAAAAGCATCAAATGACAACATCAAGGTCATCATTGATAAGTTTCAAGAGGGAAAAGGAAATATAGAGGAAAGGCAGAAGCAAGGAGACAGGAATCAATGCCTACAAGAAGATAATGAAAAAAGCACTGGAAAAGATGCAAAGAATAAGGCAGACAAGGGAGCTGACAAGGAGTTGGCCAAAATCAGAGAAGCTGCTGGAAGGATGATAGAGCTCGAGATCAGGGTGGCAGAGATTCTCAGAGATATAGCCTGAAGGAGTCCCCTGGTTTTTGTTCCTGGCTTTTTGGATATGGGATCCTGGCTTTTTACTGTTGTGTCTATTTTTCTTGTTTTGAATGTTTTATGATGATTGGTATGTAATGCTTATTTGCTTTCGTACTCTTTTATTCCAACTATAGGGTTTCAGGAACCCATCAAAACCTATTTTCCTTAATCAAAAACAAATATTTCAGCAATTAGAATATTACCATCGGTATCTTCTTTTAAGTACAGATTGCTATTTTCACTTGTTCTAACAAATTTTATGCTAATGAGATATGAGTGAAGTCTTTCATAGCAGACTCTAGATGCTTGTTTCAATTCATACAAGGCTTTATATAGTCTGCATACCATGTTTCTCTTGTCTATATCAACAAACCCTTCTGGTTGTTCAATGTATACCTCTTATTCAAGTATTCCATTTAGGAATGCAGATTTGACATCCATCTGGTATAGCTTGAATCATTTAAATGCAACATAAGCAAGTAAGATTCTAACTCCTTCTAGTCTAGAACCGGGTGCAAAGGTTTCTCCATAGTCAATACCTTCTTCTTGTGCATATCCCTTGCATACTAACCTTGCTTTATTTCTAGTGACTTCTCCATGCTCATTCATCTTGTTTCTGAATATTCATTTGGTACCGATGACATTCTTGTCATCTGGTCTCGGTACTAGTGTCCATGTATTGTTCTTCTCAATCTGTTCTATTTCTTCATTCATGGCATTGACCCATTCTTCATTCTCAAGTGCAGTGTTAACATATTTAGACTCAAAATCAAAAATTAAACATCTAGTGTTTAGTAACTTACTTCTTGTTCTTGTTCCAACTTTCTTGTCTCCTATGATTTGATTCTGTGGATGATGTCTTCTGACATACTTGGCAAGTTTTGGTTCAGCACTGTTTTCATCATTCTGATCATCTTCTTGACCTTCATTCTCATCTCCATTGTTTGGAACATCATCTTGAGGATTTTCCTAATTTTTGGTAATTGCAGCCTGATGCTCAGGTGCAACATTCTGATGCTCAGGAGTGATACGTTGTTGCTCAGGTAGAGTGTCAGGTTCTATATAAACAAACCTGTTGTATTCCTCTGGCTCCTTTTTTCTTTCCTTATCATTCTTTTATGCAAATTCATCTATTTTCACATTTGCACTTTCAATGATTTTGTTAGATGACTTGTTAAGACATTTATAAGCCTTAATTTTGGTTAAGTACCCTAGAAAGATACCTTCATCACTTTTGGAGTCAAGTTTTCCATTTCTATCATCCTTCAAAATATAAAATTGACTACCAAAGATTCTGAAGTAACTTACATTGGGTGTATGACCATACTAGAGCTCATAGGGTGTCTTCTTTGTGTCCTTCTTCAATTATACCCTGTTTAATGTGTAGCTAACAGTACTAACAGCTTCCCTCCAGAAAGTTTGAGTGATGCTTTTCTCAATCATCAATGTTCTTGCATAGTCAAAAATTGATCTATTTCTCCTTTCAGTAATTCCATTTTTCTATGGTGTTCTCGGTGTAGAAACCTGTCTTTTAATTCCATGCTCATTGCAATAGTCAGTGAATTCTTCTGAAGTAAATTCCCTTCCTCTACCTAACCTTAAGCATTTCAATTTATTTTCACTTTGTTTTTCTACCATAGCCTTGTACCATTTAAACATCTTAAATGCTTCTGATTTATCTTTTAAGAACATGAATGTCATCATTCTAGAATAATCATCAACAAAGAGAATAAAATACCTATCTCCATAGTAGCTCTTTGTCCTCATGGGTCCACATAGATCTGTATGGACTAATTCTAGAATTACATTAGATGTATGGGTTTTACTCTTGAAACTAGACTTTGTCATCTTACCTTTTTGAAAATTCTTGCACATGATATGCTTGGGCTTAGTCATTCTCGGTAAGCCTCTGACATTCCTCTTGTTGCTTATTTTTATCATGTTGTCAAAATTCACATGACACAATCTTTTGTGCCACAACCATATGTCTTCGTTTCTAGCCATTAAACAAGTGGTGTTAGTGTCATCAAGATAGAAAAGGTTACCTT
>MU226509.1:344236-364023 GCA_018584345.1 Thuja plicata
GCCACAACCATATGTCTTCGTTTCTAGCCATTAAACAAGTGGTGTTAGTGTCATCAAGATAGAAAAGGTTACCTTTTGTCTGCTCACCGGTACCAATCAATCTTCCTGATTCATTTTAGATCTTTGCTTTCTTATTTTCAAATGCTACTTTGTGACCTAAATTGTTCAGCTGTGAAACACTTAAGAAATTACAATTCAGTCCTTTAACCCAGTAAGCATTTTCACATTTTATCAGGTTATTCAACATTATAGTTCCTTTACCTTCAACTGGACAAGGTGTATCATTTCCCATTCTCACTGAACCACCATTATAGTATTCAAAAGTCTCAAACTTTTGTTTATCACCGGTCATATTGTGAGTGCAGCCACTATCTATGATCCAGACATCATTTTTACTAAATTTAGATATGAGTGCATTTTCTACATACCTTTCTTCATCTTCATTTGAATCATCCTTCATGGCTACAAATATTCTTGATGTCTTCTTCTGATTTGGTGTTAGTGTCATCAGCTCTTTTCTCAGCTAGGTAACAAGCTTTCTTCCCTTTGTCCTTATAGTCTCAGGTATCTCTCTTGTCAGATTGTTAGTTGCTTCGGTAATCTCTATTATAACCTTTATCAAACTTCTTCTCATATGATCTATGATTTCCTCTATCATCTTTTCTTTTATTTGGACATCTTGCAGCAAAGTGTCCAACCTCTTTACAATTGAAACATACAAGTGGTAATTTACCTTTGTATCTACCTTTGCCTCTCTGCAATCTTCTGGCCATTAGTGCTTCAATCTCATCAAGTCCTTGATCCTCATTATTACTGTCACTATCATTTCTTACAACATGTCTATTGATGACATTAATTTTTCATTAGTATTCAAACATTATTTTTGGCAAGATTACACCGAAAGACAGTAAAGGGCAAATCGAAGATCAAATTAGAAGATCACCAAAAATGACTAAGTACAGACAGAACCGATGACACAAGGTAGTGTGTACGCCAAAAATCACAATGCATAAATATAGAGTGGAACCCGACAGAGGAACCCAAAATGCAAGTTACAGTGCAGACCGAAAAAATAGATATAGAGCAACTGATAGTAAAAACTAAAGGACAGTAATGCATGACTGACAGACAGAACCGAAAGTCAGTTGCAGCCCGCAAAAAGTGGATCTGACTTCCACGTCAGATAGAGCAAGGGTATTCTATTTATAGGATATTTAATTGTTTTTAAATCCATTTCTTTAGGGATAAGAAACATTAATGTAAGTGTTTTAATTAGTCTAACTGATTTAAAACACATAGACTAGGAGATCTAGGTGTAAGTTGTAAACCTGATCTTAGAGTTACCATTGTTTTTATCACAACTCGATGAAGTTAATCCATCTATAAATAGATGATTTAATAATTAATTAGAATGTGTGTGTAAGAGAAAGGAGAACAAAACAAACACATTTATGGATTGAATTGAGAGTTTCAAGAACCAGAATAGAAAAAGAAGAATTTGGTTAGCAAAACCAAGAACAAAGGAAACGGATAATCAGAGGTATTGTTCAATCACAGCTAAGATGATATTATTTTCATGTGAACTACATAGGATCTGTACCAGAAATAGGAGATTGCATTTACCAAGTCAATTTGTAATTTTCTATCATTCTAACAAGTGGAGCAAAGTGTAAAAATTCCTTTCAAGAAAGGTGGATTTAACAGTCCAATATCAAATCTCTTAACCGAGTGAACACTTAACAGTGTTGCTAAAAGCTCTTAACAAAGTAGAATTTAACAGGTCTCCACTGATACTCCTAACATGGTAGATCATCAGAAGTGATAAATTTGTAAGCCTTAACTGACCCCTTCCATTCTGCAGATAGTGAAGTTTTGTGGGTACCACCCCCACCGCAGTTTTTACTTCCTAACAAGAGTTTTCTGTGATATCATATCTTGTGTTATGTGTCAATTATGTTCATGAATGTTTCTATGAATGAATCACATGTCTATTAATGTTATGAATTGATATAACTCACACAAAGATAATATAGATCAGATTGAATGGATATGCAATTGATTACAAAGGTTAATTGATTAAAGGATAAGAAAAAGTTTTAGAGGTACTGATTCACCCCTCCTCTCTCAGTACTACTTCCCATTAAACCCAAAAAATTGGTATCAGACCTAAGTATCTTCTTGGAAATATCAAAGGCTTAAGAGAAAAGATAATACAATGGAGAAGTACAAACTTGATAAAAATATTGAGAACAAAAAGCTTGAAATTCAGATGTTTTATGAACAGTATAAAGAAGCTAGAATCAACATGAGACAATTGCTTGATGAAAGGAAAGGTATGGAAACTCAAAGCAATGAAAAGGATTATCAAGAAGAAGAGATTCCATATTTCTTTGAGTCTTGAGGATCAAATGCAAGCAAAGCATCAAATACATCAGAAGAGAACATCACAAATCTAAAGGAGATCAATCAACATTTGACAGAGCAAATAAAGATGCTGCAAATCGGTCAAGAGACCCAGATGGTAAGAATGATTGATGTGATGAGTTCTACTAGACAAGATGAAACAGAAAGAACACTAGCTACTGATGACAGGAGGAAGATTACAGAGAAACTACAAGAAAAGGAGTTAGAAATTCAAAGACATGCTGAGCATCACCATGAGCTTACAAATTAAATTATACTTATGAGTCAAGAAGAAAAGAGAATGAATGTTGAACTCATTTAAAGAATACATATTATCGGTGAACTAAGAGAAGAGAATGAAAAACTAAAGCATGAGGTTAGAATTCAGAAACAACATAATGAATTTATCAGAAAGGATGAAGACAGCAATAAAAGAATGGATGATTTTCTAGAAGGACAATGAAGAGTCGACAATAATAATGGTCTAGGCTTTACCAAAAATGGAGAATCGTCAAATCAACCCATATCAAAGAATGTCTTTGAAAATCTAAGACCAAGAAAGCTTACCTGCAAACACTGTGGAAAACAAGGTCACACATCAAATGTATGCAGAGGAAAAATAAAAGGTATTCCTAAATCTACATCTTCATTCATAGGATTTTGTTATAAATGTAACAAGAAAGGACATAAAGCATATGAATGTAAGTCTAATATGGATCAATCAAAGAAGGAAACCTACATGGACAAATACTGCCCTACATGCAAAATGAATGGGCACACAAGTCTTGAATGTTGGAAAAAGAAAAAGAAAGCATGGAAGCCTAAAGGTCAAGAAACTCCATATCAACCGAAGAATGTCGGTAATCAGTATGTATGGGACTACAATACATGGAAAAATTGTACAACACGTGAAAGATATGGTCACATTATTGCAAAATATATGAGACTATGGACTAGAAAGTCTAGAGGCTATACTAACCCCGGAATAAAATGCTTACACTGTCACAAAGTTGGTCATCTCAAAAAGGACTGTAGAGACCGAATGACTGAAACAAGCACATATCCCAATGGAAACACCATTGAAGATATCCAGAAGGCTAGAGACAAGATGTGGAGAAAATATTCAAGAAATGATGAAGCTGGAACGATCAATACAAATGGTGACACCCTATCCAATGGATCTGGTGACATCACCAACCCCACCTAAGAAGAACAAGTAAGTATGGAAATGCATTAAACACTAAGCTATTACTTACATCAGCTCCATAATATGATGAAATAATTCCAAATTAGCATAAGAAAGATGCATCATGGTTATACTTATTGAAACATGTAAGAACTATGTCTTCGGGCATATATACCGAAACCCATCGGTATACCCTTAAAGCAAAGGCTACCTACAGTTACCAAGAGGCATCGGTTATAAGAAAAAGTTGTTAATATTGGCCAAGCTGTGTTAGTAAACAAGCACATGAACAAGTTGTCTGTGTTACCAAAACCTATCGGTAAAAGTAGAGTGAACATTGACTGCTCTGAAATGTTGTAAGTAACATCGATGGAAATAAAGTCTTCACCGACGAACTCAGTCTTTAGACACTGATGAGTTGGCGAGAATTTATGACATGCATTTTAGGGCAACAACTATAAATAGGGCATCAGAATACTTCATTTGTAACAACACCCAGAGCAGAGCGAGCAAAGCCAATTTTGAGCAGAAGGCATCCAATCCACAGAGCGATCACAAATTGACCTCCAAGCACTCCAAATTAGTTCAGAGATCTTTGCAAGCACAAAAAGTAAGTTCTTCAAGACTGACAACTCCGTTTTCATGCATTTACACAGAAGCCCTAATTTTTTGAAAATGGCATCAACTTCATGATCCGTGAAATCTAAGAATGCAAAGAAGGATGAGTTCAAACTCATCAAGAACACTTCATGTGAGGAACACAATTACAAGATCCATCCAGAGGTTGCCACACAACCCGATGACACTGGTGCATTTTTGCGCATTCTAGCTAGGGTTTTTCTGGTTGAAGACGTCTGATCCTTCATACACTGCAAGATTACAAAGATTGGAACGTCAGAGGTGGAAGAATCTTACCAGAAGCTTTGTAATGATGATGGAACCCTTAAGGAAGAGCACAAACACATTGAGATAAAAGGGCTTACCAATGCCCTAAAGTTTCCAAACATCTTCAAAACTGATTGGATTCGGTTAGTACTAAGAAGAATGAATAACAGCAAGTTATGGTTGGATGAATTGAAGGAAATCACCCGAGATGTCATCCATGCGGCCACCGGTTACCCCATAACCGATAAAGTAAAGGAACTAAAGCATCCACCAAAGGAAAAGACCAAAAAGATGACTAGAGCCAAATGGGATGGCCATGGATTGAAAGTAACAACAACAACTGATGATGAGATTAAGTTTGGTGCATGTCTATAGTTTGGTGCATGTCTATAGGCTAAAAATCCTTCTAGGCTAGCAGATTAAATAGTATTACATCTGGTGTTGTAGACACAAGTTAAAAAATTGTGAAGAAATGTACATAGTTGGAATTATCCGAGCTACTCCTGAATCAGTCGAAGGAAAAACTAAAGACAATCAGGAATGCAACGTCAAACACCTGTAAGTTTGGCTCATTAATCATGTGTATTTTCTTCTATTTTCAAGAAAAGTTCCCATCGGTAGGAGATGTGAAATGGGACAACACCAAACCGGTCACCATGCAAATCAGTGAGCACATAGCTGCACTGGGAGACAATTTTGAAATAGTCATGGATGAATACTTTAATGTATTCAAAGACTGAATGCAAAAGAGGGTAAGAATCCCCGAGCAACTCATCGAGCAATATAAGGATGAGATATGCTTCATGGTTGACACTGGTCATACTTTCATCAAACATGTAGTAGAAAGGACAACATGGTTGCAACCACTAGAATATGATATCAACATTGATCTTGCAACAAAGGCAATTGATGCCTTAATCAATGAACCACTAGAAAAAAAGCAACCAAGGTTTGGCACATATGAAGAAGCCAAGTCAAGAATTAAATCAGACCTAGTTGTCAAGAAGATAGTAAAAAAGAAGGACAAAATGGTAAAGAATCTCAAGAAGATTCTATTAGTAGACAAGGAGGAAGCTGAGCAGGCTAAAGAATTTGAACAAGAGGAGGAAACCGAAGAACATGTGTCTGTTGGCAAAGATGAAGAAAAGACTGACACTAAGGAAACAAAGTTAGATTCACCACCTCCTCCACCATCAAAGAAACCAAGAACTAAAGCTACTTCAAGGACTAGAAGCCAAACGTCCAAAGAGTCTACTCCTTCACCTCTTAAGAAAGGAAAAGTCAAGACTTACAAAAGAAAAGCTCCAACACCGAAGAGAGGACAAAACAAGAAGGGTAGAAAATACATCAAAACCCATGAGGATATAGAGGACACCAAGTGAGATGAAGCCTTAGAGGCAGAAAATGTCAAGGTAAAAGAACCTAACACTATTGATGACATTTGTATTTTTATTGAAAATTTTGGATCCATTACAGATCCACACATTAGGAAATGGGGGAAAAGAAATCAAGAAGATCAGAACAAAATTGAGGAAGCCATGATAGCTAAAATGTATAGCTTCAAATTTGTACCCATACAATTTGAAGGAAGTTATGTTCCACGGGAACTCTTGGATAGATTATCCACCCGTTGGACATTTGCTTTGGCAAATGAGAAAGAAATCAGAGAAAGAGTACTTGTTTCTCTAATGCCACCTAAATCAACAAAGGTAGAGATAAATGAGATGATGGAGAAACACAAGAAGTAATTCTCACCAAAGATAAGGGAATACAAATTTCTTGAAGGAAAGCTAATTGAACTTGTTGAAAAGGACAACCACAATAAATGGTGCAAAATCATGAATAGACCAGTTGAGAAAGATAGCCCCGACAAAGACCTTCAACAACAAGATGTTGATAAGGCAACCCAAGAGGATACATCCATTGAGATGGATAAAGAAGAAGATGATACAACAGGGAATAAGACTGCAGATGTGGTAGATGAAACATGGGATGATACCACAAATGACAACATTGTGGATACCAATGTCATCGACATTACCGATGACCCAACAAATGAAATCAATAAGGATGAAGATGTCACTGTTGCAAAAGATACAACCGATGAACAGGATACAACAACTGATGACACACATGTGAAGATTTTGAACAGGATACAACAACTGATGACACACATGTGAAGATTCTAGGAAAACTACCAATATTGATACAAGCTATCAATATCATGCAATAAACAAGTAAATTACCTAACAAGGAAACTCCAAAGGATGCAGGAGAAGAAGCAAATAAAGACAACACTGATGGTCAATAAAACATCGAAGATACTCAAGATGTAACCGACACTAACAAGGTTACAGAAGGAGATAAGGACAAAGATGTGGAAACTCAAGACAAGAATGAGAACACCAAAACAGATGATGCAAAGGACACCAATGAAGGAGACAAACCAAAAGATGGAACTCTTGAGAAAAAAAGACAAAGGTGCTACTGACGATGTTAAGGTGAATGTAGAGATGTCTGTAGACACTCGACGAACTGAAACTGATGCCAAGTAGCAGTAAAAAGCACAACAAGTCACATCATCAAGTACAACAGAAAAGGTTGAGAAATTAGCAATGGTGCTACATTCTACTAAGTTACAAAAGAAGAAGAATAAAACAAAGAAGAACAAGTTAGAGGTTACACTAGATGAAATCATTGAAATACCGAAGTGTGACCCCTCTACACTTGACATGGATGCACTACAAGAATATGGAGAAATATGCCAGAGCAATGCATTGCAAGAAAAAATGAAGAAACAACATAGGGACTCCATGGTACTAGAAACAACACGGGACATTCTACATCAAATTGTACCCAATATTGATATTGATCAAAGCAAGCCTATATTTGATCAACTAGCTACCCTTACCGACGCAATCACCACTCAGAATATTGATGCTGAGAAGGCAATTGAGGAGAAAAAAGAAATGAAGTACCAACAAAAGCTCTTAGAGAACATCAGCCAAGAAGTGGCAAAGAATAAGGTAAGGCTATCAGAATTCATATCTGAATTAGACCCCATCATATTTGAAGCTATAACCTTAATTCAAAAGCTGAGCACAATAGAAAAGTTCACTAAAGAAAATAGTGACAATATAACAAAGCTAGATACAGATCTAGCAAACAGTGCTAGTAGCTTAACCACACATGGAGAAAAGCAATCAAACTACATTATGAGAAGATCATTGAAGTAAAATGGTTAAGGTAGGAGCTGTGGGAGGCAGAGACACATCACAGAAGAAGTAACCAAGCTACTGGAACAAATTTTTCCAAATCTTACACTGCTACAACAACATATTAGTTCTACAAGGCAACTGATAGCAACTCCCGAGATGTCTGTAGCAGACAACATCTATGATATGCATTCAAAGATAACACTTGAGCATATGGCTCTAGAAATCCTAAGAGAGAAATGGGAGAAAATGATGGAGGACATGAAGTCTTATCATTCACACATTTTTAATAAGCTCTAAGGTAAACAACCTTTGCCCTTAATATCAAATAAAGGGGAAATGATACATTGTACAAAATATCATTGAAAATGTTATGTACATTCAGACAGAATGGGAAAAAGGTAAATATGTATGTGTATTCATAAAGGGAAAATGATCATATGAAGAAGGAAAATATATCATATGTACAGATATACCGAGATATACATAGGGGGAGTCATTATATGACTAAGGATTATATATTTTGTATATACTTAACATTTTGTTAGTATTTTGCACATATCAGTTTTTGATACTAATGTCAAAGGGGGAGATTGATGACAGTAATTTGTCATTAGTATTTAAACAACATTTTTTGTAAGCTTACATCGAAAGACAGTAAAAGGCAAACTGAAGATCATATTAGAAGATCACCAAAAATGACTAAGTACAGAGATAACCGATGACACAGGTTAGTGTGTACACTAAAAATCGCAATGCAGAAAGATAGAGTGGAACTTGACAGAGGAACCTGAAATGCAAGTTATAGTGCAGACCGACAAAACAAATACAGAGCAACCAACAGTAAAAACTAAAGGACAGTAATGCAAGACCGATAGACAGAACCGAAAGTCAGTTGCAGCTCACAAAAAGTGGATCTGACTTCCACGTCAGATAAAGCAAGGGTATTCTATTTATAGTATATTTAATTGTTTTTAAATCCATTTCTTTAGGGACAAGAAACATTAATGTAAGTGTTTTAATTAGTCTAACTGATTTAAAACACATAGACTAGGAGATCTAGGTGTAAGTTGTAAACCTAATCTTAGAGTTAACATTGTTTTTATCATAACTTGATGAAGTCAATCCATCTATAAATAGATGATGTAATCATTCATTAGAATGTGTGTAAGAGAAAGGAGAAAAAAATGAACACATCTATGGATTGAATTGAGATTTTCAAGAACCAGAATAGAAAAAGAAGAATTTGGTTAGCATAACCAAGAACAGAGGAAACTAATAATCAGAGGTATTGTTCAATCACAGCTAAGGTGATATTATTTTTATGTGAGCTACATAGGATCTGTACCAAAAATAGGAGATTGCATTTACCAGGTCAATTTGTAATTTTCTATCATTCTAATAAGTGGAGCAAAGTGTGAAAATTCCTTTCAAGAAAGGTGGATTTAACAGTCCAATATCAAATCTCTTAACCGAGTGCACACTTAACAACGTTGCTAAAAGCTCTTAACAGAGTAGAATTTAACAGGTCTCCACCGATACTCCTATTAGAGTAGATCATTAGAAGTGATCAATTTGTAAGCCTTAACCGACCCTTTCCATTCTGCAGATAGTGAAGTTTTGTGGGTACCATCCCCACCACAGTTTTTACTCCCTAACATGAGTTTTCTGCGATATCATATCTTGTGTTATGTGTCAATTATGTTCATGAATGTTTCTATGAATGACTCACATGTTTATTAATGTTATGAATTGATAAAACTCACACAAAGATAGTATAGATCAGATTGAATGGATATGCAATTGATTACAAAGGTTAATTGATTAAAGGATAAGAAAAAGTTTTAGTTGTACTGATTCACCCCTCCCTTCTCAGTACTAGTTCCCATTAAACTCAACAGTCTATGAATTGAGTTACTTATCTTTAAAGAAGATTTGAATGCAAATTCTATTGATGGTAAGACACTATTATCAAAGTTCTTCATCTCAAATGAAATCAGTCTATCAATTAGACTATCTAGAGTAACTATATTGTTTGCAACTGCTCTCATTTCTTGAATAGCAGAAACTCTAATAGCATATACAGGAAGTAAGGTTCTTAAGATTTTACTTACCACTATCTCCTCTTCATGTACAACTCCAACTCTTCGGATAGAATTTACTACATCTTTGATTATACAGCTATACTGAGTGATATTTTCTTCTTCTTTCATCCTTAGGTCATCAAACCTCCCTCTTAGGCTTTCTGCCTTTGCTCTTAGTACATTGGTATCTCCTCCATGTACCAGCTTCAACTTATCCCACATTTGCTTTGCAGAGGTGCATGTTTTGACATCTTCAAATTCAACATTGGAGAGTGATGATGTAATTTATATCATCATGCAGTTATGCTCATGCTTTACTCTTAATTTCTCAAGAGTGTGAGGTCCTGTAGGCAACACATATTCAGTATCTAAGTATTGAAAAATATCATTTCCAATACCTGATAGGTGGAGTCTTATTCTACTTTGCCATGATGCAAAGTTGTTTTTATTCAACTTGGTCACATCTCTTCTGTTCATCTTGTGATCTTTTTCTTGAGATGTTAAATTCTCTTTCTTAGTACACAAGCTCTGATACCAATTGTTAGTAATAACTGAGAGGGGGGGGGGGGGGAATCAGTGGCCTAAAAAANTGAGATGTTAAATTCTCTTTCTTAGTACACAAGCTCTGATACCAATTGTTAGTAATAACTGAGAGGGGGGGGGGGGTGAATCAGTGGCCTAAAAAATATTCCAATAATCAACCCAAAAACTTAGTACCACAATATTAAGCCTCTAGTTATCTTTAGTCCTATAAGATGAATGCCTTCAAATAATATTATCAAATTACTACTTCTCGAAATGCTTTGTTAAACCTTCTACTGTATGTTTACCGAATAGCAGGGTATGTGCACCAAGTTGTGGACCAAAAAGGGGGGTAAACCTAAACTTGGAAAATAAGTTTGAGGGTCATGCACTCAAAATAAGAAGATGTGTAAAAAATAAAAATTGTATTACTCTGAATCTATTTTCTAAAACACTATTTTTTTTATAAAACCAATGAGATTAAGAGGGTTAAACCTTGCATGCACAAAAACATGTTCCTGATTTTTTAAAAAAAACATAACATAGCTATTTTCGTGTGCGGTACAAAAGATATAGTTATATTAAGTATTTTTTAAATACCTTTGGTAGGATGATAGGTAAGAGTGAGATCTAGAATTTTTGTATTTTTTTTGTAATTTTCCGAAGAGTATTTTTTTTCCTGTGATTTTTTGAAGTGATCACATCCTAAAAATTTGGTACTTGTTTGTGCGTTGAGCATAACTTGCATCAAAATAATCAAAAATAATTTTTTTTTTAAAAAAGTGTATAGAATCAAGTATAGAACAATAATATGTAATTTATTTGTAATTTTATTAAGTATATCAAAAGTTATTAAAAAAATAGTAGACCTATGTCTATGAGGACAATCAAGACACTGGTAAAGATAATTAGAGTTTACTATGCTAATGTTGTCCAAAAATAGAAAAATTTATATGGTTAGAAAGCTAAGAAGATGTATCAGATTATGGTGAAAATTATAGAGCTACCCAGTTGAAAAATTGCAAACCTGATGAAGATAAAGTCTAGAATTCATCTTACAAGATGAAAAAATGTCTAAAAGAACACAAATGGAGGGAAAATGAGCCTCAAAGCCTTTGGGTCATTTTATAAAGCTCTTCCCAAGCCATAACCCAATCAGGTTTATAAATTTCAAATAACCTGATCAGGTTCTAAAAATAAAAACATACATTTTCAACTCCTCCATAACTCGGTCGGTTTCTGGAGAATAAAACACACAATTTTCACTTCTTCAACCTGATTGGGTTATGAAGAAGTAAAAATTACTCTCTCTCTCTCTCTCTCAATCTCTCCTACTCCTACTCCTACTCCTACTCCTACTCTCTCAATCCCTCTCTCTTTCCTACCCCTACCCCTACTCTCTTTCTCTCTCTCAATCCTCCTTTGTTCTTAGTTTTTCAGAACCCGATCGGGTTTTGAGTAATTAGGAGCATTGAGTCGTTATGTTCTCATAAACCGATTGGGTTCTGAGTAATTAGGAGCACTGAGCCTTATGTTCTCATAACCCGATCGGGTTTTGTGGAATTAGGAACTTTGCTTGCTTCACCGGTCTTAAAACAATCATTGCAAGCTGTTTTGAGGTCCCACAACTATTTTTCTGTTGTTTTACGCCAGGAACATACATGTTTGCACTTTTTTTGCATGTTTTTTCTTTTCAATGATTGAAAATTGTGTTTTTAATGTTATTTTATCATTGTAAGTTCTTATTTCAAGAAAATGGTTTATTTGTTCTTATTTTTTGGATTTGATGTTCACATGTTATTCTATGTTCATGATATTATTCGTAGGGTCCATTAAATACAAACAATGGGAAAGAACAAAAGAGGAACAATTGAACAATGAGAGACAAAAAAGGAAAGACAAAGGGAGCGCATGAGGAGAATACGACAAGGTACATCATCAAATGCAAGCAACGTAAGTGATGAAAATGTTAACGTGACATGCACCATTTCAATTTGATGTCATTAATGATCAAAATGCACATAATAAAAATTATAATCATCAACATACACCAATTTAAATGATTCCAATAAATGCACCTAATTCATCTAATGAAAATGTAGAGCATGCAGCTGTGTTAACAACTCCTAGAATAATTCGTAGAAAACCAAAGTTTCTAATTGACATTGATGAAAATATTTTGAGGCCAATGCATGATAAAATGTTGGAAATAAATTGTAGAAGAATTGTTAAAAATATTTGGAATAACTATTTTGAAAAATTAAATCAAAGTGGAAGATGTCAAGTAGTTGTTGAAATGATTAAGAATCTAAACTTTAGAGAGACAATGACAATTGTGGGGTTGAGAACATCTGAAAATAGTATTGAGAGAACCATTCTGAGAAATATATTCAATGCATATGGTGTAGGAGAACCCACTGAAACAACATGATCACCTCATCGAGATGAGTCTCCTAGGGGGTCTTGAGGATGCCTAAGTCCTTAGGGTATTAATTTTAGTTCATTGACCCAATTGTAAGGCTTGGTTCCAAGATTGGCATTCATAAGTCACTTGGTCAACCATTGGTCAAAGGGTCCCTAGAACCTAGGATTTGGGAATTTTATGTTCTTAGGATGTTTTAATGATGTTAGGAACCTTAGGTTCAATTTCTGCAATAAGATTGCATCTTTTGTGTAACTTTCAAAATGTTGTCAAAAGTTGTCAAGCGACTTTGACAACATTTTACATCTTTTAGTTTTGAAGTCTAAATGACTTCCCCAATGAACATATAGTTTTAAATATGGTTGTAACCATTGGGTAAAGCTTTCATATCCCTTTCAGGTGTGTGGAAAGAATTCATGATGTAATTTTGCTTTTGAAATCAATAAAATAACTGATTTTCCTATAACCAGTCGGCTTGCAACTTTGGGTACGGCTCTATACGGACAAACTAGGACATGAAACCAATTGGGGAGTAAGAATTAGTGAATCACCTTTCATTTTAATTTTTTTTTGGTTCTTGATGATCTTTGGTTTGTAAGTTAGAGCATTTTCTTTGTTCACTGGTCTGAAACCCTCCAAACTAGAGTTTACTCACCAAATTTCATTTTACTCTTATGTCCACCCTTGGAAAATTCTGATCCTTGGTGGAATGAGAGGTATGCATGTTTTATACATGATTTCTAAGTTGGTTTGTAGGGAAATCAAGGTTGGAGCATGTTTTGAGTAGAGAATGGTCGACATCTCTATGTGTCGACCAACAACTAGAATATCGCAGAAGTGACTTCCATGAGAAAGGGGTCGAGTCAGACCTTGTCATTGGGATTGAAGGATTTTGGAACCATTCCAAGTGCAGTCAAGGTCTTAGTTTCATCTTCCCTTAAGAAATTGGGGTACTTCCTTTGTTAATGGAGACCTAATTTTCAATTAGGCCTGTCTGGTTTTGTGATATCCAAGCCACTTCCTTTTCACTTCAGAAACCTTGGCTTTAGGGATTGTTAGTACTCAATAGAGGGTAATCAAAACTGTAATTAGTTCTTGGGTTCAGTGTGAAGTATTGAATTTATGTCCAATAAACCCTCTGTGTAGGGCTACAAGGAATTGAAGGCTTGATTGTGGAACACATAACTAAAGGATACCCTAGATTTTCTTAATGGTTGGAAAATGTCTTGTTAGGCTCAAGAAGACCTTTGTAAACTTGGATTGACCCCTACAACTCTGGTTGTCACTTAGGGTCTTATGAATCAATATTTGGATGTTGATTGCATAAGTATGGCTTGTTGAATTACATTGCACATCTTGAATCTAGTAGTGAACCTTTGTCAAGATGTTGTAAGGAGTTGTGTGATTTTGTTGTGAAATTTTATGAAGGTGTAAGACCTAGGTGGAGTGGGTTGTGTGTGTGAAGACCCCTTTGGGAGAGTGGGAGAGATATAGTGTCTAACTTTCCTTATCATACCCTAGATCTTGCATCAAGTGGTATCAAAGAAGCTTAAGGATCTTTGGATTGATTCAAGTTGCAACCATGTCAGATGGTGGTGAAGAAAGTGAAATTCCAAATAGGATGACTAATGTAGAAATAATGAGAGTAGTAAAGGAGCATGATGTAGAGAGAAAATGGATAAGACAGGAGATGGAAAGGCTGAAGGAACAAGTCAGGAACAATGGTGGTAACTATGGAATGGAAGAGGAGGGGAGTGATGAAGAAGCCCCTTTGTAGGAGGAAGAGGAGATCCCTGCATACCACAGGCTACTAGTGAAGACTTTGAATTCTATGGAGAGGATAACCATGGACACTAAGCTTGATCTACATGTCTACAATGGAAAGATGGATGCAGAAGAAGTCATGGATAGGATGGATGCACTCACTATTTTCTTTGATTGTGAGGAGATACCAGAACACCAGAAGGTGAAAATTGCAAATTCCAAGTTAAAGGGGTCAGCCCTAACTTGGTGGAACTTCACTCAAGAAAAGAGGGTGAAGATGGATAAGAATCCAATGGGCACATGGAAGAAGATGATGGCCTTGGTGAAGGAGGATTATGTTCCAGAAGATTATGAAGTGAAAATTCATAAGGAAAGATAGGGTTTGAGGCAAAACTAAATGGATGTCTCAAGGTACACTGAAGAATTTTGAAAGCTCTTCATGAAATCCAAATTGGTAGAGCCAGAAAGTGTCAAGCTTGCAAGATAAATGCAAGGATTGAGGATAAATATCCAGGATGAGTTGAGTTTGTGCTCTCCAACCATAGTCCAATAGTGCTTCCAATTAGCACTAAAGGTTGAAGAAAAATTCAAGAGAAGACAAGATCAAATTTCTAGGGGTAGAGGTAACAACAACCCCAACAAAAACTTCAGAGGAAAAGGAAATACATGGGGTAGAGGATAGTCAAGCAATGAAAGACCCATTGATCAGAATCAAGGAGGAAGAGACCAAGGAGAGTCAAGTAATAGAGGAGGCTATAGAGGTAGGAGACCTTTTCACAGAGGCAGGGGAAGAACAAATGAACCCCTAAGGTGTTACAACTGCAATTAGTTAGGCCACCATGTAGGGAGATGCCCTGAGAGAAGGAATAATAACCAAGGTGAGAGAAGAGCACAGTTGGTCCAAGAAGACAACCAATAACTTGAAGCTAAAGAAGGAACAATCCTGATGATGAGACAAGCCTTCTTGCAAGTACCACACACCCAAGAGCCACACCAAAGAAAGAACCTTTTCAGAACAAGGATCAAATGCCAAGGAAAGGTATGTAACTTGTTAATAGACTCTGGTTCAATAGAGAATTTTATTTCTAAGGAAATGGTTTAGAATTAAAGAAAACACCACATCCTTTCCCTTATAATGTTTCTTGGCTCACTAAAGGACAACAAACACTAGTCACTAAATAGGCTATGGTAGAATTTTCTCTAGGAGATTTGAAGGATAAGGTTTTGTGTGATGTTGTAGAGATGGATGCTTTCATCTTCTACTTGGGATCCCATGACAATATGACATGGATGCCACCTATAGTTGTAGGACAAAAACCTACACTATCATTATGGATGGAAAAACCTTTACTATGAAGCCACTGCTTGATAAAATATCAAAGAAGGAATCCACAATAATCATGATAGGGGAGAAAGAAATGGTAAAAACATTAAAAGAATCAGAAGAGGAAAGTTTCATATTGATCATGAAGCCTAAGGAGAAGGAAGAATTTGAAAAGAAAGCACCCATACCAGTAGAGGTCAAGGAGTTGCTAAACAAATATAGTGATGTTATAACAAATGATCTACCCTCTTCCCTCCCATACCTTAGAGATATCACTTATCAAATTGATCTCATACTAGGATCCTCATTACCAAACAAGTCACTATATAAGATGACTCCCAATCAAAGTGCAAATATTTCTAAACAAGTCCAAGAAATGCTAGCCAAGGGCCTAATACAGAAAAGTCTTAGTCCTTGTGCAGTTCCTTCTATTTTGGCTCCTAAAAAGGATGGAACATGGAGGTTATGCACTGATAGAAGGGCTATAAAAAAAATAACAATTAGGTACAGATTCCCCATCCCAAGAATTGAAGATCTTCTTGATCAACTTGGGACTGATTGCTACTTTTCCAAAATAGACTTAAAGTCAGGTTACCATCAGATAAGAATCAGGCCAGTAGATGAATGGAAAAGTGCATATAAGACCACTGAGGGGTTATTTGAATGGATTGTAATTCCATTTGGGCTAATCAATTCCCCAAGAACATTCATGAGGCTCATGAATGAAATTTTCATTGATTATAATGGCAAATTTGTTGTTATCTACCTTGATGATATATTGATTTTTAGCAATAGCAAGGAAGAACACCTAAACCATTTGGAGCAAGTGATAAAGAGACTTCATGACCACAAGCTCATCATCAACTTGGAGAAATGTACCTTCATGCAAAGGGAACTTACCTTTTTGGGGTTTTTTTTTAAATCTCAAAGGGAACATTTAAAAATGGATCCTAGTAAGGTGGAGGCCATTGTCAATTGGCCCACTACAAGAAATCAAGGTGAGGTAAGGAGCTTCCATGGTCTTTCTATCTTTTTATAGAAAGTTTATAAAGAATTTCAGTCATGTATGTGTCCCTATGATAGACACCATCAAGGGTGGTAAGAAAACTAAGTTTGCTTGGACAAATGATGCTAACAATGCTTTTGATTACTTGAAGAACATGGTTGCTCAATATCCTATCTTGACCTTACCTGATTTTAGGAAGGTGTTTACTATGGAGACAGATGCTAGTAACCTAGCAATTAGTGCTGTCCTAAGCCAAGAGGGGAAACCCATAGCTTTCTTCTCTGAAAAGCTAAATGAGGCTAAGAAAAGATACTCAACATATGACCTTGAAATGTATGCAGTAGTGCAGGCCCTTAAAAAATGAAGACACTACCTTTTACCAAAATAATTTATTGTCTATACTAACAACCATGCATTAAGTTTTCTAAATTCTCAGGAAAAACTAAGTGTAAAGCATATAAAGTGGACGGAACAATTGCAAGCATACACATTCACATTGAAGCACAAGAAAGGTCAAGCAAACAAGGTTGCTGATGCCCTCAGTAGAAAAGTTGTTTTGGTTGAAGAAGTGAAACTACAAAGCATTGGGATTGATGCTCTAAAGCATCTATATGAAGGTGATCCAGATTTTGGAGAGGCATTCAAGGTGTGTTCTCAACTTGTAGGAAAATATGACACTGAGTTCTCTGAATTTCTCATTCAGAATGACCTTTTGTTCAAAGGTTCCCAAATTTGCATACCTAGGTGTTCTATGAGACTGAACATCATCAAATAAAAACATTGTGGTGGCATGGGTGGTCATTTTGGCATAGATAAGACCACAGACCAGATCAAGAGGAGTTTCTTTTGGCCTAAGATGGAAAATGATATCAAGAAATTTGTGGAAGCATGCACTATCTGTTAGCAAGCTAAGGGTGTATCCACTAATCAGGGATTATACCAACCATTTCCAATTCCTAATAGGCCTTGGGAGTCAATCTCCATGGATTTTGTAATGGGCCTTCCTAGGAGAAAACAAGGTTTTGATAGTGTCTTTGTGATTGTAGACAGATTCAGTAAGATGGTGCATTTTGTCCCTTGCAAAAGCACAAATGATGCCTCCCACATTGCTCAACTCTTCTTCAAAGAAGTTGTTAGGATCCATGGACTACAAAAGACAATAGTATCAGATAGGGATGTTAATTTCCAAGGACATTTTTGGTGAACACTCCACAAGAAATTGGGAAAAAAATTAACTTATAGCTCTGCCTATTACCCACAAACTGATGGCCAAACAGAAGTGGTGAATAGGTCATTTGGAAAACTTCTCAGATGTTTAACCAAGTAAATAATCAGAGTTGGGATATCATCCTCCCATAAGTAGAGTTTGCATTTAATGATTATCTCAATAGATCCATTGGCAAAACACCCTTTCACACAGTTTATGGGTTGCACCCAAGAGGCCCATTGGATCTAATACATCTACCTTTAGAATTTAAGATCAATGCTCAGGGAGAAGAACTGGAAGAACTCATTGCAAAAGTTCAACATGAAGTGAAAACCAAACTACTGTAGACAACATAAAAGTAAAAAGAGAATGTAGATAAAAGAAGAAAAGAAGTTCATTTCCAGATTGGGGACAAGGTTTAGGCATACCTCAGGAAAGAGAGGTTACCAAAAGGCAGATATTCCAAACTCCACATGACAAGAGTTGGCCCATGCACCATTTTGCACAAAATGGGAGAAAATGCTTATGAAATAACCCTTCCCCCTACTTTGTTTACTTCTCCAATTTTTAACATTGCTGATCTAACCTCTTTAAAGGTGATGCTGATTGTGATGATGTAGGCACTTCTAACAATGTAGGTCATCTAGATACTTCAGATGTTGTACCCAATCTACCTCCTAGCCAACCAATTCAATTTGAGAAAATATTGGAATCCAAATTCCTCAGACATACCAGGTTGAAAACATATATGCAGTACCTTGTGAAGTGGAAAGGCCTACCCAATATTGATGCTACATGGATGACGGAAGACCAGATTAAACAACATGGTACTTCTATTGATCAACTTGACTAAAGTGGGAACTTGAGTTCTAAAACTCATAGGGAGTATCGTGCAGGAGCACCCACTGCAAAATAATTAACACCTCATCAAGATGAGACTCCTAGGGGTCTTGAGGATGCCTAAGTCCTTAGGGTATCAATTTTAGTTCATTGACCCAATTGTAAGGCCTGGTTCCAAGATTGGCATTCATAAGCCACTTGGTCAACCATTGGTCAAAAGGTCCCTAGAACCTAGGATTTGGGAATTTTATGCTCTTAGGATGTTTTAAGGATGTTAGGAACATTAGGTTCAATTTTTGCAATAAGATTGCATCTTTTGTGCAACTTTCAAAATGTTGTCAAAAGTTGTCAAGCAACTTTGACAACATTTTACATATTTTAGTTTTGAAGTCTAAATTACTTCCCCAACATACATATAGTTTGAAATATGGTTTTAATCATTGGGGAAATATTTCATATCCCTTTTAGGTAGGTGGAAAGCATTCATGATGTAATTTTTCTTTTGAAATCAATAAAATAACTAATTTTCCTGTAACCAGTCGGCTTGCAACTTTGGGTACGGACCTGTACGGACAAAATAAGACATGAAACCAATTGGGGAGTAAGAATTAGTGAATCACCTTTCATTTTAATTTTATTTTGGGTTTTGATGATCTCTGGTTTGTAAGTTAGATCATTTTCTTTGTTCACTGGTCTTAAACCCTCCAAAACTAGGGTTTACTCACCAAATTTTGTTTCCCTCTCATGTCCACCCTTGGAAAATTATGATCCTTGGTGGAATGAGAGGTGTGTTAGTAATAAATGAGAGGGGGGGTGAATCAGTGGCCTCAAAAATTTATCCAATTTAATCCACCAATCAATACTTCTCCAATTATTAAGTCCCTACAAGATGCATGCCTTGAAATACTTGAAACAAATAACTGTCTGTC
>MU226509.1:416531-439112 GCA_018584345.1 Thuja plicata
TATATATATACATATATATATACATATATATATATATATATATATATATATATATATATATAGATATATATGAATTTTTATAGTAATTGTGGCAAACATGTGTAAACACATAATAGTTTCAATGTTAATTATGACAAATATGTGTGAGCATATAATAGTTTCAATATTAATTGTGACAAATACATATGCAATTTTGTAACAATGAAATATTTTTTTGAAACAACTTTATAACATTTTTTGTAACGATATGACATACTAATCATCCTATTAAAGAAAGAAAATGCATATTAAATGTCAACATTGATGCAACATCTTTTGTAATGAATTTTCAATCAACAACTGGGCATTCTCACTGTAAATACTTGCAAGCATCACAAAATTTCTATAAGACTCACAATAATCAAGTAAAAGATGTAGAAAATATGGATAAAACAAGACTAAATACTTGTGAGGATATTTTAAATATATCCAAATCTTCCCATTGATTCCTTTATTTTAGATGCTTTAATCTTAACTCTTTCAAGTCATTTTAGATGCTTTTAATTCAAATGAATATTTTCCACTATAAATAATTACAACCATAAAAAAATTCTCAAAGTCTTACCAATTAGGTAGTCAAAGTATGTTGAAAAGGTGGAAAAACCAAGACTAAGTAAACACATTTATTGTGAGCATATTTGAAATAATTCAAGCCCTTCTACCGATTTCTCAATTTTAGATGTTTTAATCTTAATTATGGTCAATGGAATGAAGCTACACAGCTCAATATTTTCTGATCATATGTAATTACATACATCAATGAGAATAGTTTCAGAGCACAAAACGATTATAGATTCTTCTTATTTTCTAGTTAAATCTTTCTACAACTTTGAACTATTTTTGCAATCAACAATATGTTTCAATGCTTATTTTTCCTAATAACCAATTATGGATCCAAAATATTAAAAAGGAGAATGTGTATGCAATTATGATAATAATAATTATTGGTTTGAAGATTGCATCTTTCATTCTACAATCAATCCATGGTATGTGAACTCACTCAATTTATATTATTCATAATCATAGTTTAGTTCAACATAGGCTTTGAAAGCACAATTCAATAATCTATTAAAGGTTGATTCATCAAGTGTGATGAGATTATGGAATCTCTCTTGAACACTTTTTTACTCACTTCCTAGCTTTTGGTACATTACTTGCACACTTATGCTTCTCTCCAATCTTAAGCTAGTTGTGTTGAGCAACATAATCAATTGCAATGAGTGATTCCATTACATTGTAGAGGATGAAATGAGAAAAAGAAAATGTGAGAGTGAGAAGGAATTGTCATTCTTCTTTGGCCGATCATTTTTAAAAGTTCATAAAGATGACGTAGGGGAAGAGCACCAATACCCAAGCGCATTCTAATAGTTGAGCACCCAACCCCCAACTAACAATTATAAAGGAGCAAAAAAAAGAGATAACTAAAAGTCCATTAATAAGTTTCATATATTCCAATAGCCGATCATATTTAGCTTTCTTGGTCCATAATTGGCTCATTTGTGCACCACTACTTGAGACATTTGTGCACGACTATTAGGACATTTGTCCACATGTACCGTCAATTTTGAGTGCATGATTACTAGGACATCTTTAAGTAAGTATTTGGCAACACTTTGAACTAGTCATATTTCACCCTTTAATACTTAACAAATTCTATAGAGAACTTTATTAATACTCAAAAGCTAGAAAATATTTTTTAAATAGCTAAGTCTCATAAAAAACAACCAAAAAAGTATATATTTGAAACTACTCCTACGCACGCTTTTTCCTATTGAATATGTCTATATTGCATGTGAACCACGTAATCAACGTACACACCACACTTCGCTAATATTATTGCATTGTTAAAGGGAAGCAACGTAATCAACGTCATAATGCAATCGTGATGATTATAACTAGAAATTTGAATGTAACGTTTTGTCATTCCACAATCAATCGATGCCTCGGGAAAAAAGAAGTCCAATTATTGTAAACCAGGCGGCCTGCAATTTATTTCATAGAAAAATGTCTGTATTTCTTGTTTTAAATATTTCAATTTGTAACATGAAATCCTCGTAAACCTTTGGAAGTATTCTCCTTTATGCAATTTCGCTAATCTGCTGTCTCATTTGTTTAAGTTTATTCTCGTTAATCAATTGCATAAAATGATGTCATTTGATTACAGACCAAGGAAAATCATGGCTAGTTGAACACGAGGAAGGAAATGAGAGAGATAAAACAGCGACACGCCGATGAAGAATTGCCTGTTCAAGGTCATTATTCTTGCCTGGCCGATCAGTTTGAATAATAAAGCAGCCAATTTGATATTTTATAAGAGCTGAAAACACGCTCGTCTGACCCGGCAGTGCAAAGTCCAGCAGAATTATATGTGGATTTTCATTTTTATTAATTTGTCAACTTTTCTTATCTGTCGAAGTATTTCTACAGTTTCATATTATAATGGTCAAAGAACATTAATTTGTCGACTTTTGTTACCTGTCGAAGTATTTCTATAGTTACATATTATAATGGTCAAAGAACATAAATTTGTCGACTTTTGTTATCTGTCGAAGTATTTCTCTAGTTTCATATTATAATTGTCAAAGAACATTAGTTTGTCGACTTTTGGTATCTGTATGTTGAAATAAATAATGTTTATTGTCTACAATACTGTTCAGTTGGTGAGCATTTATTATACTTCAGAATTCTCTTGATATAAAATTATGTAAAATACGTCAGAACTCTCTTAACAGTGCTGGGAGGAAGACTCCAGAATTCTCTTCTTATCTTCACCGTAGCTCCTTTAGAACTTTCCAGAAGGCTGAAAAAAGGATTATAAATATAGTAGACTGCTCTGCATTGTATGTAAGAAATTGTATAGTGATTTGTATAATGAAATTATATTAGCGTTGATAAACTACTCCGTTTGTTGTGTTTTATAGTGCTCTGTTCTGTTCACAGTTATACTCTGCACTGCTCTTCTATTGTTTTTTTTATTGTTCTTCATGGTATCAGAGCAATTTCAAATCTTGGGCAGTGAATGCATGGAATTTGTAGTGTGAAAATTCTGAATTTTTTGCAAGTTACAAATTAGTTGAGCAGCACTTACAATTTTTTGTGGCAAGTGAACATACTGCAGCAAAGGGAATAATTTCTACACAAAATTGGTGAGAAATCTCCACTTTTTTTTTTCTTCTGGGTATTAAAGATCTTGAAGTGTGTTTCATTCTCATCCAAAAAGGAGGGAATTTGATAATGAATTCTCTTGGTGTTTCTCTGCCCACAGTAAAATTGAATGGGAAAAATTATTATGATTGGGTATCTCATATAGAAATTACTCTAACTCTTTGAAATTGTTTTGAGATTGTTGCTGACAGTGAACAAAGACCAGCAAATCCTGGAAAAGATCAAGAAAATTGGGATAAAAGAGATAAAAAGGCAGCAACACTTATCAAGCTTACACTTTCAGAAGAAGCTTTTCAAGAAGTTTGTAATGAGAGAAGTGGAGTCAAAGTATGGGATATTTTGAAGAATTTATTTCAAAATTCAGGTGATGTATGGATCTTATCTCTCACCACAGAGTTATATAACATGAAATTATCAAGTTCACAAGAATTAGTCTATCATTTAAGTAAATTGAAGGAAAAGAAAAATGCGCTTTCTTCTCTTGGAAATGATATAGGTGATAGAGATTTTGTGCAAATTATATTACAAAGTCTTTCAAGATCTTATTAGTCATTTATAAGGAGATTAGATACTGCAGACAAATTAAAAAGTATTAAATCAAAAGAATTGTGTGCTAAACTAGTTCAGGAAGAGAAAAGACAAATTAAAGAAAGAGAATCACTTGATAGTGAATCTCAAGCATTCATAATGAAAGGAAAGCAATATTACAAAAAGTCACAAGATAATCAATCCAAAGAAAGAAATTGGAAGTGTGAAAATAAAAGTATAGATTATAATAGAAGTAAATAGAAATGCAATTATTGTGGCAAGATGGGTCATAAAGTAAATGAATGTTTCAAAAAGAATAGAGATACAAAGAAGAAGACAAACAAGTCTACTAAATTTGTTGATTATAAAAGAAATGCTTTTTGTGTTGCACTTAAAGAAAATAATTCTTTTAAGGATGATTGGGTTATTGATTTTGGTGCTACACAACACATGTCTCATAATAAGGAGCGGTTTGAATCAATAAGTAAAAGTAGTGCAGAGAAAATAATAGTGCTTTAGAAGTTAAAGGGACTGGAAATGTCAAAGTTGATAATGGTGTGTTCAAAAATGTGAAGTTAGTTCCAGAATTGAAAACAAATCTACTTTCTGTATCTCAAATTGCAAATCAAAGGTATAACATAGAGTTCTACAATGATAAATGTTTAATCAAGGATGTGAACAATAATTATAAAGTGACTGCAATTGGTAAAATGGAGAATGGATTATATAAATTTCAAGAATTTATTTCTAACAATGGAGATGAGAATCTATGTGCTATTGCCAAATATGATGCTATGAGCAGGTTATGGCATGAACAAATGGGACATATCAATTATCAAAATCTCAAGCTTATGGAGAAACTAAATATGGCACATGGGCTTCCCAAGATCTCACCAAGTCATAAGGTATGTGAAGGATGTGCAATGGGAAAGCAACATGTGGAAAGTTTTCCACAAGGTAAATCATGGAGGGCAAGAACACCTCTGCATTTGGTTCATAGTGATGTAATGGGTCCTTTTAAAATACCTTCACTTGGAGGATCAAGGTATGTTCTCACCTTTATAGACGATTGTACTAGAAGAATCTAGGTGTATTTTTTACAAAAGAAGGATGAACTGTTTCAAAAGTTTAAAGAGTTTAAATCTTTGATTGAAAAACAAAGTGGAAAATGGCTAAAGCTAATAAGAACAGATAGATGGACTAAATATATGAATAAAGCCTTCTTAGAATTTTGTAAAGAGGATGGCATAAAGAAAGAATCAATAGTTTCTTATTCACCTCAACAAAATAGAGTTGCCCAAAGAAAAAATAGAACTATAATAGAAATGGCTAGGTGTAAGCTTCACTATAGAAATATAGATGTAAACTTTTGGGCTGAAGTAGTTCATACTACGGTATATATCTTGAATAGAACACATACTAAGGCAATTTTGAACATAACACCAGAAGAGGCATGGAGTGGAAGAAAGCCTACAGTATCACATTTTAGATTCTTTGGTTGTAATGCATATGTTCACATTCCTGATGAAAGAAGGACCAAAATTGAAAGGAAAAGTGAGAAGTACATAATGGTTGGGTATAGTGAGGATTCAAAAGGATATATGTTATACAGTCCTAAAAAAAATGAAATTCATATCAAAGGGGATGTATGGTTTGATGAAGATATTAAGAATGATAATCCTCCTACATTATCTTACTTTCCAAATTTGATAGAAGACGATAAGTCCACTTCTACTAATGATCAAAATCAAAGCGTACAATCTTCTGCAGGAGGAGAAGGAACACAAGTTGAAGAATCAAGTGAAAGTGATGATGAAAATACATGAAAAACTAGAAGTATTCATGACATTTACCAAGAAGGTCCTAGAAATATGTTTGCTAACTATGCTCTCATGGCTAAGGTGATGCAGTTGACACCCCAAGCACATATGAAGAAGCAAAAAGAAAAGATGAATGGTATGAAGCTATGCAAGAGGAGTACAATTCTCTGATAAAAAATGGAACTTGGGAATCAACAACACTTCTAGAAGGGAAAAATGTGGTTGGTTGTGTTAGGTATTTTTCTTGCAAGAACTTAAAATAGTGTGAATACTCACTCTTTATATTTCTAACTTAACTCTCTGTAAGAAAAAGCCTAATTGATGAGGATTGGATAATATCCTCATTTTTTTCAGCTCCACAAACTCAGGCAGGTATTAGCTTTGAATGATTACTGACTTGCAACATCTATTACAGTGGATTAGGTCTTTTACTAGATTGCTAATTGCCTTTTACTGTATCAGTAGATAGAAAACTATGCAAATGACTGTAATTAGCCTGATACAGAGCTTAGTAAGCCAACCCATTATCTTAACAATAGAAAATAGTAATGTGATAATGATTCTCATCCTTCTTCCTTTTATAGTTCTCTAAATTTTGGAGGGTTAACCTGTTGATTCTCTCTTGAAGGAATTAACAAACTAAATTATATATTCTGATACAATTACTTAAACTTATATGTATTTATGACTAAAATGTAAATGTTTGATTGTTTTTTGAATATTGGATGATGATTAACTATTTTTCCAAACCCTAACTAGTACCTGAATCCTTGGGCAAAGAGTCAATATCCAATGTAAATATACAACAACTGATTCATGTAAATACATGCAATTTAAGTAGAATGCCTTACAGACTACCTTTCACTCCAATACCCCTATTATCAGATCCTAATACTAATTCTTAGCTCTCTGGGATCACATGCAAGACTTATTCCTTCCTTGAAAGAACTCACAAGCAATTGCACAATTACCTTGTAATTGGTATATCTAAACTGCCTTACAATTTAAATATACAAGAGCTAAAACAGTAACGTAAAGAGACAAACACAAGATATAGGATGGAAACTGTAATGTATTTAATTAATGATGTTACTATTTCAAATACATTCAGATAGACAATAAGCACAAAAATCAGACAATTAAGTAGTCTAGCTTGCAATTCTCATTCCATCATCATATTCCAATAATATCCTACAAAATTATACAAAATCTCTATATATAATCTAAACCATCTTGGATTCCTTCAAAATTAAGGATGCAACAAGCTTCGGATGGTTTAAGACCTAACACTAAACCTTAGAAGAAGACAAAAGAGAAGAAAACTCCAAGCGATGGAAAGACAAAATAGGAATATATCCAAATACAATCTTTGAAATCTTTTGTTAGCTGGCACCTTTGTCTGAATATGTTCTAGATAGCCTCCAATAGTTGTAGCAAGATTAAGTGACCACCATTATAGGATAACATACACTTATCTTTCAGATGACTAACCTCCATGTGCTCAAAGATCAGCTGCCATGTGTCCTTCTACTCTTCATCAATGATGTCAAGGTCAACAGCGGCAGGCTTCTTTTTCTTGGGCTTTTTAAGAACATCCCATGCTATGAAATCATCCTTTGCAAGCCAATTAACGCTTTTAATGCTTTCAAGTTGTGCCTTCTACCTCTCCCATCTAGCATCTGTTATGCTCTTGACATCTGTTATAAACTTATTGAAATCTGTTTCATCCTTAAATGCCTCATCTAAAATCTTATTGTATCTCTCCATATCTAATTCACCATTTTTAGAAATATATACCTCTAAATATTAGGCAATAAAGTGTCAAACTCGGTCCTCCATACTTCTAATGGCTTGATCTGATTGTCTTCTGACCTGATTGAAGGCACAAATTTATTATAGTTAGGCCCAAAAATATTCAACCTGGCCTCTATTTGATTTTCCTTGCCTTTGAAAAAGGACAAGGTCACCCCAATCTGTTCTATTTCATCTCCAACTTGGGTGACAATATCTAGAAAATCTTCTCTCAATGGCTGCAATGATGCTAACCTCTCAAATAACCTAGTCATAACTGACCATGTTTCAAAGTAGGGCTTCAAAATTGACACAAAACCTATTACCTCAACTTGTAGGTCAGGAAATTTGCAATAGGCACCATATACTACGTCAAACTTATCCTTTAATATTTTTACCCTATGCTGTAAAATTTGCATTAGGGCTCCCAAAACAACTTCATTATGCTCCTTAATCACCTGCTCTATTTCTGATGCAGTATACCCTGTATCTTCGGTCTTGATCTCAGCATCTGTACCCTGCTTAGGTGAGGTAGGAACAACTTTAGGCATCTCTTGCAACTTCTTGGTCAAATCTGCAATTATTTTTTCCATGGCATTGATCTTAATTAGACCTAGTTCTCTGTCCTTGGCAATAAGGCTTGTTTCATAAAATAATTGCTGGTATTTGTTGGACATCTATACTGCCTTTGCCTCATTCAGGTGAGAAAAATGGGTTAGGGCCTGAGAAATCTCTAGGTCTCCTGTGTTGTGGACATACTGTATTATCTTATCTCCCTCCATCTTTTCATGGACATTGATTAGTGATGGCTTTTGATTCTTGGGGGCTAGATACCACATAGCCAGGGTTTGAGATTTGGAATCATAACCGCTCCCTTTGATCATCTCCCCTACTTGTGTCTCTGTTGAGATCTTGATATCTGGCTGCCTTCTAATTTGATCTATTATGAAGGCTGAAGCTAGGTCTCATCCTTCTACTAAGAGCATACCACTTGATTTTACTAGCTGTCTGGCCTCATCAAGAGTCATGTTTTCAAACTCTGGGTCATACTCTTGGAGAGCCTACAAGGCCTCACTTGTAACTATTTCTCTTCCTTCTAATTGCAATTGTTTGCCCACCTGTTGTTGCTTAGCCCATATAAGGAAGTCCTTTAACTCCTTGGTCTTGATAAATTCATCATCTTTTAGGAACTCATCTTTTTGTAGTTCCCTTTCATCCCGGCATAATATGAGAGGTGTCTCCACATTATCATCAGTGTCCTCCCTCTTCTTCTTTCCCTCTCTAATGAACTTTCTCAATTGGTGGTCATATGCACTTGTCCCTGTGAATAGGGCACTAACTTTGTCTTTTTTTCTTTTGTGTCATTACAACAAAAGACTCCCCTGCTTCCACTCTTTGCTTCTTTTGTGGAGGCTCTAAATCTACCTCAACCTCATGTCCTTCTGTCAAGTCAATTATATTTTTCTCATTATGAGGTGGTTGATCTTGAGGTGGTGGGCTATGCACAGAGTAAGTGCTAATGTACTCTGATAATGGCTGCTTGTTTGGACCTCTTTCCTTGTCTTCAATTTGCTCCTCCAATTGATTTCTCAAAAGCTCATAAGACTCAATCATTTTTTCTTGCCTCTGTAAATAAGGCATACCTAGGAAATATCCACCAAATGGGATCCCTTTCTTCTTGAGTTGTTGCTCCAATTCCATCAAATCTTGATATTTTGTTGACCTTGTTGAGATCTCATCCTCTTCAAGGATGTTCCTGATCAAATCCTTTTCTTCACATGGTTGATTCCTTTTAGTAATTGGAATGGTGGGTGTTAAAATATTTTTGACACTTTCTATAAAGCCCTCTGTATCAATATATCTATACTGGGAAACATTCATCCTGTAGTGCCTTATCCATCCATTCACAGGATCATAGGGTCTCTTTCCTATTGTGAAGTCAGAGGAAATAAACTACCTTGGTACAAAAGTCCCTTTCCTATGTGAAGCTAGATGCTCCCTATCTGTTAACATGAGTTGCCACATAAACTCCATGATTGCAATTATAGGTGGCACTCTATAAGGCAAGATGTGTGGTAGCTATGACCAACCATATACTCTGATTAATGTGAAATTTTGATGACAATAAAATTCACCCCAGTTTTGGTCTCCATTCCATTTGTCTACAAATTTGAAGGGTCTCAATAATTGTAACACCTTCACTGGAAGCCTGGGCATATTTACTCCTAGATTTCTCAATAATGGGTGTACTACCCAATTCTCAAATGCACAAAACTCATTTTCCCTAGACGTGTAATTCCATACCCTTAACCAAAGTTGCACAGAGTTGATCTGTCCATGATAAAATCTTCTAAGTTGCAAATTTGACAGGTCCATGATGTTGAAGTTGTAACACATAATTAAATGCAGGAGTAATGAATATTGCAGGAACTTAGGTTTTCCTACCTTGCTCTGAATGTTAACAAATCCTTGGTGCATCTTGGTGGTACCCTAAATTTTGATAATTTAGAAATCCCAATCCATTATCAAGAAGCATGTTTCTCCATACTAAAAAATATCAAAGGAAGGAAGCTTTATGACACAAATAAATAGAACTAACTAACCAAAGCCTTCAGAAAATGCGGAATTTAGACCTGCTACAAAGATGATTTTTCCAGAGGATAAAGATGGTCAAATTTTAAAAATCTAAAAATGACCCAGTTTGGGAAATCAAATTTCCTATCTCCAAAAGAAATATTAGCTTTTCATGAGGTGTTTTGGATTTTCGACCAAAGCCAAATTCGAAAGTTAGGTAGTTATTTTTTAGTTAGTTTATTATTTTTCCAAAATAATTTGTAATGAGAGTTGTGTCTTTTCACCCTAAAAAGGTGTGAAAGCCACTCAACCACATATATATACATAAAATAAAATGTAAAGATAAGATGATATAATATAATATAATTTCACATATTTGCATAGTTTTGGATCAACAACTATAACATGGACCTGGATGTACTATTTCTTTAAAATCAATAAAGATAAGTCTTTTTTCTTCATATATGCAATTGTTTCATTAATCATTTTACAATTAGTCCCTCAGATAAACCAATAGAACTTCTTCAAAGTGATTTTTTGATGTGCATGCTTCTTGATTTGATTCAATATAGTCTATATTTTCAATTGGTTTTCTCATTTTGCATGGTTAAATTTTGTTGATTGAGGCCTCAGTCAATTGGGCTATCATCTAAGAAGTATTACACTTTTGAAATATCTCTGAATTTGTTTTAGGTTGCATGTATATTCCATAACACCTTTGAAGTGATAATTTTTCTTGTAAAACTGTCTCTGCGGTTGAACATAAGATTGGAATGATAGCGAATCTATTGCCCATGGTTGATTAAGGCACTGGTCTTTCTTACTTATTTTGGATTATAGTGATTTAGTTCATTGTTTATAGTTTTGTGATATCTTATCTATATGTTCATTTTAAATTACATACACATTTACTAAACATTCTTTCAATTACTTAAAGTATTTCAATTTAGAGTTCATGATATATTGCTTTCAGTTAGATATCTTTCAAGTGCCTTTCCATACTTGAGAGAGAAGGTTGAATTGTTACTTATCTGCTATAAAAAGCCTTGTAACTTGAAGGATAAGTGAAGGTATAGGCCTAACAGCCTTGGTTTTGTAGAGCCAGAATTGCAGAAGTTCCAACCTTGCCTTGGTTGTGACTTGTTAGTTAGCCAAATCACTTGGGTTTCCAAGCATTGGATTGGCAAGTCCATAGGAAATCAAATCTGTTGATTTGAGTACCAACAAATTGGCAACTCTGCTGGGGACTTGTTCAAAAGAACATTTTTGTATTTTACCTAGAAGCTCTGGTGATATATTTAAGACTCTACTGGGAGAAAAGAACTCAGAAGATAGGAAGTATTTTCCTTCTAATAAGAAGGTGGCGACTCTATTGAACAAAGCATTTTAGTTGGTGACTCTACTGAGGGAGAAGACTCAGATGGAGATGGCGGATTGTTTTTTCAAATGTATCCATCATTTCAAAGAAAGCCATTTATTCCAGATGGTATCAGGCCATTGGATCTTAGGAGATTTCAATATATCCCAAATAATTTATCCCATAAAATTTCACAACTTCTACCAAAATTCCATGGAGAATGGGATGAATCAACACTACAACACTTGGATGCATTTTATACATTCATAGAAGATTATGAGGTTTCTACAGAGGATTAGGTGATGAGGCTATTTGTCAGGACATTAAAAGATAATGCCAGACAAGTATACAAATCACTACCCACACAATCCATCGCATCATGGAGACAGTTTGAGCAGTGGTTTCTTGATATGTTTCATGATGCCAGTGCTGAAGAAGAAAACATGTGTTATGAACAAGACATGTGCTATGAACAGGAAAGAGAGACAAATTATATTTTGGAGGAAGAATCTTACATGTCCCCTTTGGATACATTCTTCAGTTTTGAAAGATATAATGGTGAACCTACACTCCATTTGTTCATGAGAATGATAAAGATCTATTGGGAAATACCTTCAGATATCAGGCCTCTGGGAAGTGAATTAATGGATAAACTTTGTGAGTTAGGAATCTACCATGATTCTCAACTACTAGCTTTTCTTGAGAAAATATGTGAAGTATTGAGGGAAGAAAATAATAATGACATAGAGGAAGAAAATTCAGATCAGATTGAAGTAGAATCTATACATAGTGAGATTTGCATAGAAACGGGTATCAATGACCATGATGATGAGGAAGAAGATCTTCTCAGTACAAAAGAAATCTCATATTTACTAGACATGGAATATCAAAAACATGTTGAGAAGACTGGTCAATTTTTTTTCTCAATGCACCATGATAAGCAAGTTGATGGATCAGTACATACTTAGGGGGTACTAGATGAAGAAGATGATAAATTTCAAGAATCAAATAACGGAGATGAAATAGAACAACATACAACATATGAACACGAAGAAGTTTCAGAAGAAATCTCTCATGGAGATATGCCCAAGTTCTCTATATCCTTGAATCCATTATTTGAAGAATATTTTATATGCAATCAAGTCCATCAACATCATGATAAAGACAGTGAGCCTAGTGATCATTTTGAAGATGATGAAACTCAAAATATGTATGGGGGAGTGTATTCAGAAAGTGAGACATGCATTATTTCATCCTATGAGCAGAAGTTGTATCAAATATGTGAAGATGAGATGGAATCAAACAAACATAATGAGGAGAATGTGTTGAAGATTAGTTTTGAAAATTATCCGAGTATCCTATCTGATCTAATTATATATAAGAAGGAAGTTCCAAAATGTGAGTTAGCTCCAAATTATTTTTGTGAAAAGAAACAACATCTTGAGTATAGGGAAGATTGTGTACGTAAAGGCATCCAAGAAGGATACCTTAATCTAGTTACTTGTAGGGTTGATCAAATGCATGGGGATCTTCTATTTAGCAAGGACTACAGTGCACCTGCTAACTTTTCTAAAGGTAAACAAAAGTCAAAGCGTGTTAATGAAGAAATGAATGGTGTTCATGAGAGTGGTGGCATCGTATTCAGGATATCCAAAGTATTACATGATCAAAATTATGTGTTTGATAGAGGAAAGAAGCATTGCTCATTTTTTGGTGGGCCTGGGGCTGCCCAATTGAATGTTACTATGAAAGTTCTTCATGATCCTATTGGTATAAAGATAAATATTAAAGATGAGAACCAAATCACTTTGCATCAGAATAAGTGTGGATACTTGGTCTTCTTCTCCAGAGATAGCTAGAATCTTGCTATGCTCACAGGGAGCATACATCCCTAGAAAGATCCACTGGTGGTACCCTAATTTTTGATAATTTAGAAGTCCCAATCTATTATCAAGAAGTATGTTTCTCCATACCAAAAAATATCAAAGGAAGGAAGCTTTGTGACACAAATAAATAGAACTAACTAATCGAAGCATTCAAAAAATGCTAGAATATAGACCTGCTACAAAGATGATTTCGACAGAGGATAAAGATGGTCAAATTTTGAAAATCTAAAAATGACCCAGTTCGGGAAATCAAAATTTCTATCTCTACAAAAAATGTTAGCTTTTCAAAAGATGTTCTGGATTTTTGATCAAAGCCAAATCCGAAAGTTAGGTAGTTATTTTTAAGTTAGTTTATTGTTTTCTGGGTTCCTACTTAATTCTGGGTTCCTTCTTAATTCTGCATGTCATGTAATTTGGCTGGATGACATTGCTTTTTCTTCTCAGCATGAAGCTGGTAAAGGTGGTGTCATTACTATTCTGTCACCTCGTCTTCATTCTTCTGTTATTGCTCATGGATCTGATCTGATGCAGCGTTTCTCTTGGATTTTGCTGTCTTTTCATAACCATTCTTTTGGTATCATTAATGTTTATGCCCCCAATGATGCGGTGGAAAGATCTCAATTTTGGTGCTGGCTGGCAGACAATTTGCCTCCTGCTACTTGGGTTATGTGTGGGGATTTTAATATGGTTGAGCTGGCCTCTGACAAAGAAGGGATTACGCCTTTTTGCTAGAAAACTGGGGAGAGAGAAGCCTAGTACCATATGCGCAATAAATTGGGCCTTTTTGATCCCAATGCTAACCGTCGTCAGCAGGGTGGGCTTTAGTATACTTGGTCTAATTTAAGAGCTAGTTTTGACTGCATATTTAAGAGACTAGATCGTGCTATGATAACGGCTCAATCTTCTTTCTCTTTTTCTGAAGATCGAGGCCCGCCTGTCATTCCTCTAACAGATGTAACCTTGTCAGACCACTTCCCCATTTATTTTTCCATCACTTGGCATTCTTTTTCCAGGTGGGCTGCTCAGATGCAATTTTATCTCAACATGTCAGTGCTAACGCATGCTTCCACTATTGCTCACATTCTTCAAGTTTGGAATTTAGAGCCTCGGCCCCATAGTCATCTAGGTTGGATTCAATTATGGAATGATGCCATCACCCGTACTGTGAGATTTATTTGCATTTACGGCTGCCAGTTAGCCTGCTATAGGAAGCGTGCATATGAAGCTAACACCAAGGCTCTTCGCAATGTTGTTGATGCGCTTGCGTTGAACCCATTTGATTCTGAAATTTAGCTTAAGCTAGCCTAGCTTCGACATGAGAATAAAATTTTTGATGCCTATGCTTCTCATGGAGCTCAAATCAAAGCTTGCCTCCACTAGTTGGAGGTGGGCGATAAAGCCTCTAAGGAGTTTTTTCATGCTCTCAAAGGCTGACATACCAATGTTGGTATTAAAAAAATCAAATACTTGGATCTGATACCCTTACTGAGCTTCTGACCATTCTCCAAGCTTTTGTTTAGCACTATGAAAAAGTGTTTACTTCACAGGGTAATTCTGTTGTGCGGGAGGAGGCTCTTAAGGCTTGTATTGCTATTAATCCAAACCGCGTAGTGGTTGAGCAGCGAGCCTTTTGTGAGAAAATTCTTACCATTAGTGATCTCAAAGAAGCGGATTTTTCTATGGCCAATGAGAAATCTTCAGGATGTGATGGCTTCCCCTATGAATTCTACAAACACCTTTGGGATGCTATTGGTCCTGACCTGCACAAATTTTACCTCGAGGCCTTTCACAATAAAAGTTTGGGTACTTTAATTAATAAAGGAAATATCAAATTCATACCTAAATCTGGGGATCCCGAGGATATCTACAATTGGAGGCCCATCACCTTGTTGAAAATCTCCTACAATATAATTGCTAAATCTTTAGCTCTCAAAATCATACATCTCCTTCCTCTTATTGTTCGCCCTGAGAAAACTGGCTTTATTAAATCCAGGTATATTCTTGACAACATTATTACTATGTGGGAAGGGATGGAATGGGCTCGTCAATATAAATAGGCTACCCTTTTCCTTAAAATTGATTTTTCTAAAGCCTATGACTGCATTGAATGGCGTTTCATTCTTGCTATGCTTCAAGCTCTTGGGTTCAGTCCTCACTTCCTGCAGTTTGTTGAAATGCTTTTTGGTGATCCCTCTACGTGCATTACCATCAATGGGTCTCAATCTGATTCATTTGGGATTTTTTGATCCATCCGGCAAGGTTGTCCACTGGTTCCTGCTCTATATGTGCATGTTGTTGAAGGCTTTGGGTATTTGCTTTCCAATTTTGTTTCCTCTGGTTTGGTTCGGGGCATTTCCCTGCCTAAATCCTCTTTCTAGCTTTTTAATGGTCACTTTGTTGATGACTCATTTCTCACTCTTATTGAAGATGAGAAGAACATCTCTAATGCCTTGTAGTTCCTGGACACCTTTTGTCAAGCCTCTGGATCTGCTATCCAATGGTCTAAAACCCTTTGTTTCAAACAATCTTTTCTTCCAGCCCCTCCCTGGCTTGATAAATTTGACTGGAAGTGGGTTCAGCATGGGTAAGTCTTCCGCTTCCTGGGCATTCCCTTTGCTTTCCATGGTTCCTCTGTGGATTTATGGAATGCTGTGATTGCCAAGATTGAAAAAAAGTTGCAATATTGGATTTGCAAGCCTCTCTCCCTTGCTGGGAAATTTTAGATTAGCTCCAAAGTGCTGGATGCTACTCATGTCTACTACTCTTCATGTTGGGCTCCTTCTAAGGCCTCTTATCTCAAGCTAGAATGTCTCCTCAGAGAATTTCTTTGGGCCTCTGGAGCTTATAGCCATGCGTTTCACAGGGTTCCCTGGGAGTTATGTTGCCTTCCACGTGATTCTAGAGGCCTTGGCTTTCTCTCCACTCAGAAGCAAGGGCACACTCTTTGTGCTAAGTGGATTATTTGTTCTCTTACTGGTTATGAAACCTAGAAAATTCTTGTCAGGCACTGCATCTCTTCAGGATTCCCTGTTCACAGGCCGGCCTGGAAGGGCATTGGTCTACAAACCCTTCTTACTATGAAAGAACTTGTTCAGATTCAGGGTACTTTCATCATCAAGAGCATTTGGAAATCCTGGGAATCTCTTAGCCCTGGCTCCGTTGGGATGGTGATGCCTTTCACAGTGGGCTTTCTTTCAATCAGTAGAGCCTCTAGTGGTCTCCGTTGTTTTCTATTCAAGGCATCCCCCTGGCTAAGACTCAAGGGACTAGTGCTCTACGTTTTTTCAAACGTGGCATCCAGACTCCCAAGGACCTTTTCTCTAGGGCCTATATGGGTCTCCGTTCCTAGGAGGATATGCAGGTTTAGTATCGTTTGGCTCACTTAGATTGTCATACTTTTGATGTGTTGGTTTCTACGATTCCTGCTAACTTGCTTCATAAGGTTGGTATTCAGTCTGTTAGGCTCTGGTGGAAGGATTGGAAATGGTATCCTGCCACACCTTTCAATAATTACAAATCAAGGCTGGGTCACAGGTGGTTTTCTCCCCATCTTCTGATGGTGGAGACCCTTAATCAGAGATGACATCTTCACTCTTCCACTTCTTATTGGAAATCTCGCTTTCAGATCGTCTGGGCTGCCATTACAGAGCCCAAGATGGATCTTTTTGCTGGGTTTTTACTTTTTCAAGGACTCCCAGTGGGACCTAGGCTCAAAAATTTGGGTGTTCATGACCCTCGATGTCCTTTATATGGTCACCCTGAGACTTTCTTGTACATCTTCTATTTCTGTAGGAGAGCTCAACAGTATTGGCATTGGATCCATGATTTCTTCAAACCTTTTCGGCCTGAGCCTTTTTCCTGGCACATGATTGTCTTAGGAGATTCTCCTAGAATTCCCTCCAAGTTTACCCAGATTTGGCATACTTTCAGGATGGAGATTTTGTTCACTTTGTGGAAAGATAGGAACGCTGTTATTTTTTCTCACAGCTTTCTTGATACGAATGTTGCTCTGTATAACAAGGCTTGCATATGTAATAATGTTATGATGCAGATTCAAGTTCAAGCTAATAAAGTGGCTCTGGAAGTGGCTCACTTCAAGGAGCTGCTTAATCATTGGGGTGATGCTCCCTACACTATTGCGAGGGTTCCGCTTGATGCTATTTCTACTGAAGGTACTCCTCCAGGAGGCTACCACCATTGGTGCGGCTCTTCGGCGCACCGCTCACATACCCTGTGGTCGCAGGCACCCCGTCACCACTCTCTGAGAGGTGGCAATGATGGTTGGCGGAACCGCTCGGCTTCTCTACCTCGTTGTACTTCTGGGTGGTCTCCAGCTCTGGCTTAGTCTGCCCCTCTTGATGCTCCTGGTTCTCATCGTGGCTCTGATTGGCATCCTGCCACTTCTTCCAAGTTTCCTCGCCTGGCTCTGGCCATTTCTCCGCCCAGGGCGGAAGAGAAAGATAATAAAGAAGCCGTAGATGATGGATGGTTGCTTCTCGACCCTCTTGTCAACCCCAATGATGTGTGGGGTTCTGATGATAAAGGTCCTCCTCCTTCTGGCACCGCTCTTGCTGCTTAAAGGCTTTATTCCTTTTTTTTTTTTTATACATAGTTATTTCCATTTTCGGCTTTTCCATGTGAACTCTGCGGGCTGATTTCTATATCCCCCGACCCCTTTTTTGTGAATATGTAACTTTAATATTTTATTAAGAGAAAAGGCACTATTCATCAAAAAAAAAGTTTTTGAGCCTTTTCAACAAATCCATTTAGTGCATATCGCTACATTGCTTACATGACAATATAACATTTAGCTGGTAATCAATTTTGGGAGAGGTCCCTTATATTTTTCATTGCAACATCATAGAGATATTGAGAATATGCATATATCATTTGTTGAAACTTCAATGTTTAATTGTGACAAATATGTGTGAACATATAATAGTTTCATTATTAATTGTGACAAATACATATGTAGTTTTTAATAGTGAAATAATATTTAAAAATAAATTTATAAACTTTTTGTAACAATATAGCATATTAATCATCCTATTAAAGAAAGAGAATATGTCTTAACTGTCAACATTGATTTAATATCTTTAATAATAATATTTAATCAACAACTAATCATTCTCACTATAAATTCTTGCAAGCATAACAAAATCTCTATAAGGCTCACCAATCAGGTGAAAGATGTAGAAAATATAGATAAAAGAAGACTAAGTAATTGTGAGCATATTTTAAATGTATCCAAATCTTTCCAGTGACTCCTGGATTTTAGATGCTTCAATCTTAACTCTTTCACATTGGTCATTTTATATGAGTCATTTCCACTGTAAATTCTTGCAGCAATCAAAAATTTCTCTAAGGCTCACGAATCAAGTAGTCAAAAGATGTAGAAAATGTGGAAAAAATGGACTAAGTAAACACATTTATTATGAGAATGTTTGAAATTTATTCAAATCCTTCTATTGATTCCTCAATCTTAGATGCTTTAATATTGATTCCATCACATTGGTCAATGGAATGAAGCAAAACAATTCAACATTTTCCAATCATACGTAATTACATAGATCAACGACAACAAGTTTGGTGCATGACATGCTTACAAGTGCATCTTATTTTCTAGTTGAATTTATCTAAAACTTTGAATAGATTTTCTGATCAACTATACATTAACATTTTATTTATACTATATTTTTTCAAGACTTGCACTTCCTAATAATCGATCATAGATCTAAAATATTGAAAAAGAGGAATGTGTATTCAATTTTGAAATTAATAATTATTAGTTTGATGAATTTTTGTTCCTATGAATTCACTCAATCTATATTATCCACTATGAAATTTTAGTACAACCTCAATTCACTAAAATGTTGAAGGTTGATTCATCAAGTGAGGCCAATTTTGATTCATTTTCAATTACAATGTGATGAGAATATGGATGGCATGTGAGGAGTTTGAAATAAATTACCTTAGTAAAAAAATGTTGAATTAATCCTGGACAATTTTGTGTAGGTCAATGTCCATTTTGTGCATTTAGATGGTCCTAATACTAAAGTCAAAGTTTCAATGATTATAAGGAAAAAAATAATGCATAAAGAATCAAGCTAATATGTAATGAATTTTTTTTAATATTATTTTAATATATCAGGACGTGCAAGTGAAAATTCTAAAATGACACTTTATATCCCTTGTAATTTATTTTATGTGTTTTTTGGTGGGAATGTCTCTCGCTCTTTCTATTAAATTTTGTTTATATGTACTTAATTGAAACTCGTTGTTAATGGTTAGATATGTTGGTAATGGTGGAAACCCATCATAATTTTTATTTTTAATACAATATACCAGAAATTTGGGTATTCCTTTCATTTTTCATATTTTGGGATGTGATGCAGATCAGTATCTCTTTAAAGTTAGTAAGATTTCTTGGGTGATAATCTAGATTGAAGTGGTTAAAGGGAAGTTTATTTATCACTTATGTTTGATTCATTTAAAGTTTGTACCACCTAACATTTAGATAACAAATGCGTATTCTACCAAAGATTTATTCTAGTGGTAAATCCATCCATTCATGAAATGATGTATACAGAGAGTTAGAAAGAATTTAGATTTTATTTGATGATGTATATAAGTTGAGCAATGTAATCAATTGCAATGAGTGATTTTAGAGCAATGTGAAAATGAGGATGGAAATGAGAAAACCAAAAATCTAAGAGCGAGAAGGAATTGTTATTGTTCTTTGGATGATTAATTTCAAAAGTTCATAAAGATGATGTAGGGGAAGAGAACTAGGATCATTAATATCAGAAAAGGTGGTCGTACGCCTCAGCTCAAGATAGATGATTTCATAGGGATTTGAAGAGATTTCATGGCAAGCGAAAAGGCTGCTAAATTTAATAATCATTACAATTCTGAGGGTCGTAATCATGCTAAAAAGTGGGGAGCTTTTAAGATTAATATTGTTGGTAATCATATTATTGACATTCTTAAGTACTCAAGTTGGTAGCTAATCATGACTATGAAGGGTGGTGTGGGTTTTTTCTATTTTCATCTAGTAGAGTGATGAAGAAGAATAGAAAGAAGAGTTTAGATTGGTTGGAGAGTTGGCCAAAGCTGGGTAAGGTTTGTAATCACGATATTGGTAGTGGGATGTTTTTGAGTAACCAGGAGAAGGTGCAGGACTCTGATTCAAGGGTTGAGATGGGAGGGGACATGGTTAGGGTGGAGCCTCTAAAAATTGAGGATCAGCTTCTCAAGGACCCGTGTGTTGTTATGTATATCAAAGAAGTTGGTTTGTATGCTTACATTGAAGCCATGGAAGGATGTGATGAGAGCATTTCTATGCAATTGGTGGACTCTTGGGAGGATTGCAAGGTCACCATCAACGACATTACCTTTGAGATCAATGACAATGTTATAGCTCCAGCCACAGTCTTTCCCTAGAGGGAAGGAAATGGAAAAAAGTGACAAAGAGCAAGGATGAAACCAACCTGAACCATTTTTTCAATAAAATGGAGATCCCTGTTCATTTTTGTGGGGGTTTCAAACACGAGGAATTACCGAGCCCTTGGAAAGAGACCTATATTTAATTATTATGAAATACCTAACTCTGGAAGGTAGATTTAGGGTTTTCTATTATTACCATTTCCCACTCTTGAATCATTTTTGGTATCATGAGGAAATCTCTCTTCCTTTCTTCCCGCTTCATTCCTTAGATCCTTTTGTTTTTGACATGAGAGACAAGAAAGAAACTGGGAAAAATTACTGTATTATACTCCAAGGGCTTATTCTACGCCTTTATAATTTCCACAATGCTTTATGCCCCCCAGATTCATTTATTTGCAAAATACCACGGCTGGCCCAGCTAAAGACTTCACTATGAAAGCTGAGAAACCTTCCCCTGCGGCCTCTTCAATGCAAGCTCCCTGACCTTATGGGAAGAGAATAAAAAATAATCTCCAAGGCCCTGCTAAAAATAAAGAAGAGGAGAAAATTCATATTAAGGACTCAGATGAGGAGGACAACAAACGTAGGAGGAGGTCCCACCATATCACCTCAAATTCTCGGTTAAAAAAAAATACAGTAAGGAAGAGATACATCGAGGAGGAGGAGGAGGAAGTTTCAAAGCCTAAAGATGGTGGAGAGCAGTTGAAAAAGGTGAAGATTGAAGGGAAAAGTAAGGGGGGTCACTTGAGAAAAACCAGGGAGGAGGATAGTTCTGACACTTGAAATGGAAGAAGTAAATCGGCCACGGTGGAAACAGATAGGAGTATAGATTCGACCCACGTGTTGGTCAACTTTAAAATGAATCCGGTGGATCTCATGGCAAAAAATGATATGGAGGTTAATATTGAGGGATCTCCACTCACTACGACTTCTCCTTTGGGGAAACAGGAGAGTGATGTTGGAATGTCTGTTGCTGAAGGGTATACGAAGGGGAAACAAGTGGAGAAGACTGAGGCCTCTGAGACTAAATAGGATGTTCATATCTTGGAGCTAAAGCAAGCTAAGGAGGAGATTACGTCCTTGGATTTCAAGGTCAATGATCTTAAGATGAGCTTCACCACCTTCACATATTTTGTGGCTAAGGTTATGCATTTGGCTCCCACCACTCTGCACTTGCTTCAACAAGAGAACCTAAAGAGCTCGGCAGAGGAGAAAGACGGAGAGAGACTCTTCCAATTCGTGGTGGATGACTGGTTTAAGTTGTTGGTGTCAAAAGAGGGGAATAACCCCAATTGATCCTATTTTGTTGTTGTTTTTGTTAATGTTGTTGGATTTTAGTACTATGGTGGTGGCCTCCATGGGCCTTTTTAAAACTGGTTGGTTTTTTGCTGGCTATTACAAGATGGATGTTTTTGTTAATAATAGTAATAGTGGTGCTAATCAGATGGATAATGATAACAGTAGTAGTGTTGTTTTCTTTATGAGTACTTACAATGATGTTAGAAGTTTTTTTGGGAGGAACCATAATAGTTTTAAAATGGGTTGGTTTAGGTGGGAGTTTTGGGTTTTTATGTCAAAAAGGGGTATTGGCTGTTTGTGTGTTGTTACTAGTAAAGTGTTGTTAGTGTCTGCATGTCTTGTGCTGGGTTTCTTTTTACTATAATGGGTCAACCCCCTGGTTTTGGCTACTTTTAACTTCAAAAAGATGATATTTATTAGCTTGATAGTTTCTTTTGATTATGTAAATAATTTTTATTTTTAAAATCTTTCAATCTTATTTCATAACATAAATCAAGTGGGAATGTTAGACTGATGTAAAGTTATAATGTGATGAAGATATAATATTTATTAATGTTTATAAAAATTCCAATATATATATATTTATAATGGGTAAAATAAATGGTAGAGGGTTTACTTTCATTTTTTTCCTTTTATTGTGACATAATGTTTTCAATTTCAACATGATATTTATTAG
>MU226509.1:439565-458519 GCA_018584345.1 Thuja plicata
ATATATATGAAGTTTTATAGTAATTGTGGCAAACATGTGTAAACACATAATAGTTTCAATGTTAATTATGACAAATATGTGGGAGCATATAATAGTTTCAATATTAATTGTGACAAATACATATGCAATTTTGTAATAGTGAAATAATTTTTTTAAACAAATTTATAATATTTTGTAACAATATGACATACTAATCATCCTATTAAAGAAAGAAAATGCGTCTTAAATGTCAGCATTGATGGAACATCTTTTGTAATGAATTTCAATCAACAACTGGGCATTCTCACTATAAATACTTGCAAGCATCACAAAATTTCTATAAGACTCACAATAATCAAGTAAAAGATGTAGAAAACATGGATAAAACAAGACTAAATACTTGTGAGGATATTTTAAATATATCCAAATATCCCCATTGATTCCTTTATTTTAGATGCTTTAATTTTAAGTCTTTGAAGTCATTTTGGATGCTTTTAATTCAAATGAATAATTTCCACTATAAATAATTACAACCATAAAAAAATTCTCAAAGTCTTACCAATTAGGTAGTGAAAGTATGTTGAAAGGCAGAAAAACCAAGACTAAGTACACACATTTGAAATAATTCAAACCCTTCTACCAATTTCTCAATTTTAGATGCTTTAATCTTAATTCTGATCAATGGAATGAAGCAACATAGCTCAATATTTTCTGATCATGTGTAATTACATAGATCAACGAGAATAGTTTTAGAGCACAAAATGATTATAAATTCTTCTTATTTTCTAGTTAAATCTTTCTACAACTTAGAACTATTTTTGCAATCAACAATATGTTTCAATGCTTATGTTTCCTAATAACCAATTATGGATCCAAAATATTAAAAAGGAGAATGTGTATGCAATTGTGATAATAATAATTATTGGTTTGAAGATTGCATCTTTCATTCTACAATCAATCCATGGTATGTGAACTCACTCAATTTATATTATTCATAATCATAGTTTAGTTCAACGTAGGCTTTGAAAGCACAATTCAATAATCTATAAAAGGTTGATTCATCAAGTGTGATGAGATTATGGAATCTCTCTTGAACACTTTTTTACTCACTTCCTAGCTTTTGGTACATTACTTGCACACTTATGCTTCTCTCCAATCTTAAGCTAGTTGTGTTGAGCAACATAATCAATTGCAATGAGTGATTCCATTACATTGTAGAGGATGAAATGAGAAAAAGAAAATGTGAGAGTGAGAAGGAATTGTCATTCTTCTTTGGCCGATCATTTTTAAAAGTTCATAAAGATGACGTAGGGGAAGAGCACCAATACCCAAGCGCATTCTAATAGTTGAGCACCCAACCCCCAACTAACAATTATAAAGGAGCAAAAAAAAGAGATAACTAAAAGTCCATTAATAAGTTTCATATATTCCAATAGCCGATCATATTTAGCTTTCTTGGTCCATAATTGGCTCATTTGTGCACCACTACTTGAGACATTTGTGCACGACTATTAGGACATTTGTCCACATGTACCGTCAATTTTGAGTGCATGATTACTAGGACATCTTTAAGTAAGTATTTGGCAACACTTTGAACTAGTCATATTTCACCCTTTAATACTTAACAAATTCTATAGAGAACTTTATTAATACTCAAAAGCTAGAAAATATTTTTTAAATAGCTAAGTCTCATAAAAAACAACCAAAAAAGTATATATTTGAAACTACTCCTACGCACGCTTTTTCCTATTGAATATGTCTATATTGCATGTGAACCACGTAATCAACGTACACACCACACTTCGCTAATATTATTGCATTGTTAAAGGGAAGCAACGTAATCAACGTCATAATGCAATCGTGATGATTATAACTAGAAATTTGAATGTAACGTTTTGTCATTCCACAATCAATCGATGCCTCGGGAAAAAAGAAGTCCAATTATTGTAAACCAGGCGGCCTGCAATTTATTTCATAGAAAAATGTCTGTATTTCTTGTTTTAAATATTTCAATTTGTAACATGAAATCCTCGTAAACCTTTGGAAGTATTCTCCTTTATGCAATTTCGCTAATCTGCTGTCTCATTTGTTTAAGTTTATTCTCGTTAATCAATTGCATAAAATGATGTCATTTGATTACAGACCAAGGAAAATCATGGCTAGTTGAACACGAGGAAGGAAATGAGAGAGATAAAACAGCGACACGCCGATGAAGAATTGCCTGTTCAAGGTCATTATTCTTGCCTGGCCGATCAGTTTGAATAATAAAGCAGCCAATTTGATATTTTATAAGAGCTGAAAACACGCTCGTCTGACCCGGCAGTGCAAAGTCCAGCAGAATTATATGTGGATTTTCATTTTTATTAATTTGTCAACTTTTCTTATCTGTCGAAGTATTTCTACAGTTTCATATTATAATGGTCAAAGAACATTAATTTGTCGACTTTTGTTACCTGTCGAAGTATTTCTATAGTTACATATTATAATGGTCAAAGAACAAAAATTTGTCGACTTTTGTTATCTGTCGAAGTATTTCTTTAGTTTCATATTATAATTGTCAAAGAACATTAATTTGTCGACTTTTGGTATTCGTCTGTTGAAATAAATAATGTTTATTGTCTACAATATTGTTCAGTTGGTGAGCATTTATTATACTTCAAATTTCATAATCAAGAGGGGCTAACCAAGTTGTTCTTGGTACAACTGGTTTTATGTGGGTAAAGTCTGTATCCACCATAAAACATATCTCATCCCTATGTTTTTCAATTAGTTGCTCAGGGATCCTCACTCTTTCCATCATCGTTTCCTTGAATTCAAGGAAGTATGCAGTCATCACTTAGTCAAAGTTATCTCCTAATGACTTGATAAGGTCACTAATTTGCAGTGTGACCGGCTTTGTAGTATCCCACTTTACTTTGCCTACTGAAGGAAAGTATTCTCGAAAGTAGAAGAATATACACATGATAAGTGAGCCGAACTTACATGTGTTAGTCTTTGCAGACCTTATTGTTGTCATGTTCTCATCAAGTTGCTTTAACAGGATCTCACATAGATCCATCTGAATTCCCTTTGTCACTATCTTGTAAGTTGTGCTTACTGCTGTAGATGCAATGTTGTTAAGCCTGCTTGCTTGGAAGATCTTGTAACCAACTACACATACACCGAACATCAGTTCCTCGTCGGTGATGGTGTTAACCTTAAGACCTCTGTTATCCCACATAGCTTTTGTGAACTTTTCAACCTGGCCTGGAGGGATGCTTATGTGCCTTAGGCTTGTCGGTTATTGGATAACCAGTTACAACATGAAGGACATCTTTAGTGATTTGCTTAGGTTGATCTAACCATAACTTCTGATCATGCATTCTGCTAAGTACCAACCTAATCCAGTCGGTTTTGAATACCCTCGGGAAATATAGGGCATTAGTTATCCCTTTAACCTCTAAGTGTTTGTGCTCTTCCTTCAGGTTCCCTTCTGCATCACACAGCTTCTGGTAAGCTTGGTCTATCTCCAGATTACCTATTTCAGCTATTTTACAGTGAATGTAGGACCTTGCGTCCTCTATTCGCAAAACCCTAGGTGGAATCTTAGACCCTAGGTGGAATCATAGAAAATGTGCTAGATTTATCGCGTTGCGATGCAATCTCCGGGCATATCCTGTACTTTGGATCCATACAGGTGTTGTTCTTTATTAGCCTAACCATATTCTTCTTATCATTCTTGATCTTTACAATTCTTCAAGTGGTTGCCATCATTTTTCAAATTTAGGGCTTTTCTTGAAAATAACAACAGAGTTCTTTGTTGCGCTCAGTACTTACTTCAATCTATGAAACTTGTGAATGATCTATTTGTTGTGCGCTGGATCGAGTCGAGGTCACTTTGCTATCTGATCTTTTATTGCTTTGGTTTCACTCTTCATTTTCTTTTCAAATTGCGTGTGCAAAATGAAGTGCTCCTATCGAGTATTTATAGACTTTTACCCTAAGTCTGTCATAAATTCTCAATGACTCGTCAGGTCATGAAGACATAGTTCGTCGGGAAGACTTCCACATCACATTATCGGCGTTGACAGGATGCTCAGGATAGTTGTTTAAGATTTCTGCTTTCACCGACGGATATCAGTGTTCTGTCACGACAACTTTATAACTTTGCTTCCTTACCGATGGGTGTTGGGTTACATTAGCAACTTAGCCATTTTATGTGTTGACCGACAATTATCGGTAAGTGTAGACAGCTCATCCTTTATGTTCACCGATGATTTTCAGTATGTGTTTACCGATGGGGTTGTTTTCTCAGAATTGTAACAAGTAACATAATATGCATCTTTATTCATGCAGATTTTGACTATCTATCAATTTGTATAATAGAACTGATGCAAAATATGACTTGGTGTAGTGCAATTCCATACTTACTTGTTCAGCTTAAGTGGGGGTGGTGATGTCACCAGATCCATTGGATGGGATGTCACCATTTGCATTGCTTGATCTAGCTTCATCATTGCTGGAAGCTTTTCTCTACATTTTGTCTCTCGTCCTCCGGATATCTTCAATGTGTTTCCATTGGGATATGTGCTTGTCTCTGTCATTTGGTCTCTACAGTCTTTCTTGAGATGACCAACTTTATGACAGTGTAAGAATTCCATTCTGGGGTTTGTCCATTCTCTAGACCTTTTGGTCCATTCTCTCATGCAGTTAGCAGCAATGTGACCATATCTACCACATGTTGTACAATTTGTCCATGTACTGTAGTCCCATACATATTGATTACTGATTCTCTTTTGTTGATAGGGAGCTTCTTAACCTTTAGGCTTCCATGCTTGCCTTTTCTTTTTCCAGCACTCAAGACTTGTGTGCCCATTCATTTTGCATGTAGGACAGTATTTGTCCATGTAGGTTTCCTTCTTTGGTTGATCCAACTTAGACTTACATTCATATGATTTATGTCCTTTCTTGTTACATTTATAGCAGAATCCTATGAATGAAGATGTAGATTTAGGAATACCTTTCATTTTTCCTCTACATACATTTGATGTGTGACCTTGCTTTCTACAGTGATTGCATGTAAGCTTTCTTGGTCTTGGATTTTCATAGACATTCTTTTGATTGGCTTGATTTGATGATTCTCCATTTTCGGTAAAGCCTAGACCGTTGTTATTGTCGACTCTTCGTTGTTCTTCAAGAAAATCATCCATTCTTTTATTGCTTTCTTCAGCCTTTCTGATAATTTCATTATGTTGTTGCTGAACTCTAACCTCGTGCTTTAGTTTTTCATTCTCTTCTCTTAGTTCACCGATAGCCTGTACTCTTTCAATGAGTTCTATATTCATTTTGTTTGCTTCTTAACTCATAAGAATAATTTGATTTGTAATCTCATGGTGATGCTCATCATGTCTTTGAATTTCTAACTCCTTCTCTTGTAGCTTCTCTGTAATCTTCCTTCTGTCATCAATAGCTAGTGTTCTTTCTGTTTCATCTTGTCTAGCAGAACTCATTACATCAATCTTTCTTACCATCTAGGTTTCTTGACCGATTTGCAACATCTTTATTTTCTCTATCAGATGTTGATTGACCTCCTTTAGATTTGTGATGTTCTCTTCTGATGTATCTGATGCATTACTTGTTTTTGATCCTGAAGATTCAAAGAAATCTAGAATCTCTTCTTCTTGATAATCTTTTTCATTGCTCCGAGTTGCCATACCTTTTCTCTCATCCAACAACTCTCTCATCTTGATTCCTGCTTCTTTATACTGTTCATAGAACATCTATATTTCAAGATTTTTATTCTCAATATTTTATCAAGTTTGTACTTCTCCATTGTATGATCTTTTTCTTTTAAGCCTTTAAGCTATCCAATAAGAGACTTAGCTCTGATACCAATTGTTGGTATTAATGGGAAGTAGTACTAAGAGGGGAGGGGTGAGTCAGTACCTCTAAAACTTTTAACACTTTTCACCTTTGATCATTAGCAATCATTCTTTACTATATTACCAACCATATCTGATGTTCTTTCTTATGCATGTAATATTAATTCATAATCTTTAATTGTTTGTAACATTCATAGAAACATTCATGAAAGCAATAAATACATAACACAAGATATGATATCGTAGAAAACTCCTGTTAGAAAGTAAAAAGTGCGGTGGGGATGACACCCACAAAATTTCACTATATGTAGAATGGAAGGGAGCCGGTAAAAGCTTATAATTGATCACTTATGATGATCTACCTTGTTAGGAGTATTACATTGGAGACCTGTTAAGATCTACTTTGCTAAGAGCTTTAGCAACACTAATGAAGTGTGCACTCGATTAAGAGATTTACAATAGGACTGTTAGGTCCACCTTTCTTGAAAGGATTTCTTAAGTGTACTACACTTGTTAGAATGAGTATAATATGTTTGACCTGACTGTATGCAATCTATAATTGTTGATCACAGATCCATTAAAGCTCTCATAATATGAATATCACCTATAGTGATTAATTAATACCTTTTCCTACTCGTCGGTAGCTTGTGTTCTGTTCTTGAAACTGAATTGATCCTTTTCTGTCCTTCTGCATGAATTCTCATGTCTGATCCTTAGTTTCTCTTAGTGGCTATAATCATCATCGAACAACATGTTCACAATAGATTGAGCATCTATTTATACAAGTATTTGACATATTCTAGAATCACGCATTACAATGTTAACTCTAGATCCAAGGTACACAACTTGACCTTGATCCTTTAGTTTCCATGTTTTAAAATAGTTAAACTTATTAAAACAATAATAATTACATTGCTTTCTCTGCACATAATGGATTTAAAACAAATCAAGAAGCTAAATATAAAAATTTAGTGATTTATCTGACGTGGAAAGTCAGATCCACTTTTTGCGGGATGTAACTGACTGTCGGTTCTTGATTGTCAGGTTGAAGTGAAAGTCTGTCGGTTTTCCTTTGTTGAACTAATTTTTGGGTTCCTTTCATCTATCGGGTTCCTCTCTTTTCTGTTTCATTGGGTTGCACTGTTGGTTACTCGTCGGGTTCCCTTGTCCTTTTTATCATCGGGTAACACTGACTACTGTTTTGGCATGCCCAAAAGTTGGGCAAAAATACACAATCAAATTTTTTTTAAAACGCACTATAAAGGATAACAGAACTACCTCAAAGGTAACATGTGCACGCAAAATGGTGCAAGGGAGAAACAATAACAGGAAGTGTAGGGCGAGGTAGAATAGCTCTAGAACTATCCTACAAGAGTTCATAAACAAGGAACCATGATCGACATGCAAATCGAGACAGTTGACCAAAAGTCAACTATACACTGAAAAGTGTGAAAGGTAAGAACTAGGGTTTGTTAAACCCTAAGGAAGACTCATACACGCAAATCAAGATAGTTGACCAAAAAGTGAACTAGAGTTGACCAAAAAGTCAATTGTCATCGATTGGCGTGAAACTGAAACCTAAAGGTCTAGAAGGTACCAGCGACACCTGGTACAAGAATCAGGGTGGACAGACTAGGTTTGACCATGGTTGACCAAAAGTCAACCGTGCCCGAAACTGGACAAAGGGTAACGATAAAACCCTAAAAGATGTACATTGCGAAGATAAAGAGCTAATACGACACCCATATCGATATTTACATCAAAGAAGTTTATAAATAAGTCTACGATTAAATATTGCATTAAGAATACTTAAAGAAATCAAATTCCCTAATAGTTTAATTAGTTTAACATCTAGAGAAAAATAATAAAAAAATGTTTATTAACTAAATCCTCATGAAGAAATTCGAACATTATAAAAAAAAAAAAACAACTATATTATTATTATTATTATTATTATTTCTTTTACAAAAATAGACATATTTACAAAACTAAGAACTAATTCAAACATTAAAAAGAATTAGGTTACTAAAGTAAATTTAAGTTTAACCTATGTTAAGATTTCATTATGCAATGATTAAATGATAAAAGAGAACTTAAAATAAAATTTCCACATTCAGATCTTATTTGAGATTTGATTTGATTTCATTCTTAAACTTTAAAACATAATATAACTATAATTAAATAAAAACTCCTAACTAAAGACTATCCCAAACAACTCTTAAATCCCTAAAAAAAAACTTAAGGAAGCGGCGGCCGAAATACTCTTCATGAGCAGACGAAGACCCGATGGTCGCATGGCGGCGGAGGTTCTTATAGTGGCGGATGGTTTCCAACATTGCCGAGTGGCTAACAACAGACGGGGGGAGCGGAGGAAGGAAGACGCGGAAAGGTTAGGGGGGGCGGCGCGGTGGTGGCCACAAGTGGCGGCACCACCGTCCGCCAGGCAAGAGAGAGGCAGGGGAGGGGCGACCGTCGTCGGGCGGCGGGACCTCCCCACTGTGCATAGCACAGTGGGTGGCCACTGCCTGCGCGGTCCCAGCCCACTGCAAACTGAGGTTGGGGAGGGTTTCAGCCCCCTCGATAACCCCATTCAGCTAACACAAAACTGAACATAATTTGTTCTACAACGCCATGCGCATTAAAAAATTAAACTTTCATTTCCATTTTAAATATATTCCCCCTTTTTTTTTTAAAAGAAAACTTATATTTATTGCTAAAAAAAAAATAGTCCCAACATTAATATAATAAAATGATAATAAATAAGCCATAGTATAGCAAAATAAATTTTTTTTATGACTGGTGAACTAAATAGGTCTGTACCAAAACAACGGGTACATAGGGGAATTATTTTTTTTATTTTAAATACATCAATGAAACCTATATTTCATTCCTAAGATATGCATGGAAGGAAATTAATTTCCGAGTAGTTTAAATTTATTATATATTTTTTTTACAAAGAAACCAGAATTTCAATAAGGTAAAAAAAAATAAAAGTAATATATGATAACTCTAAGTGTTGAGGGTTAAAATTCTAAAAAAATTGCCAACTAGCATATTCTTAAACCATGCAAAATATCAATTGATTTTAAAGAAACATTTCTATTTTAATGCATCCCAAGGATATAGTGGATATACAAGATAAATAAAACTCATGATCTTCTCCATTTTGATATAGAAAGAATAACTACAATTTATTAGGATTTCAATCTTCTGTATGGATAGATGAATAACATTTCAATATAAAATTACAAATTTTTCTCAAGGTCTCAATACATCCCTTGCATAAATAAGAACAAACTTTAAACGACATAGGATACAAATGATGATTTTTCAGTTATTCCCATCTCACACATAAAGGTAATATGCAACTTCGAACTCCATCAAAAATCTGTAGAAGATGAGGTTGACCATGGAGGTTCACCTCCCAACCTAGGCCTTTACAAGGCCACCCTCGAGCTTGGGGATCCAATCTGGAACGGGTTACAAAAAAATACACCCAACAAGCAGGAACAAAAAGAGAACTCAAGCACAAGGAAAGCTTCCCAACATCAGGATGGACAAGAGGAAGTATCTCCAAAGGACATTCCAGAAACAGGGGTAGTGGTAGACCTCACTGAAGGAGAAAGCCAAGAATAAACAAAGAATACACAAGCCTCACATGGACTTGAAAAGGACCATCTTCACAAGATGTTGTCCTGAATAACCTCCTTATGCCTCATAGATGCCCTCAGGCCCTTCTTGGCTTCATGGGTATCATGTTACCCCAAGATTTTTCCCTCCTCACATGGGAGACTCTACACTAACAGGAATCATTTCTATCTACCCCTCCAAGGCTACTCTGCCCTCCCAAGGGTGAGTGTACCTTGAAGACCCATTCGAAATCAATCACAAAGTAAAGACATTAAGAAACAAACATAAAATTTCAAAACTGAAAATAAAGCTTCAAAAGCTCAAGGTCATGGGTAGGGTAGTTGAGCTCATGAGTCTTCAGTACATCTTCACTCAGCCAAACCTTAATGCTAGGCAGAGGAGATGGATGGAGTTCTTATGTGAATATGATTTGTATGTCCATTACATCAAAGGGAAAGAGAATGTGTTCGCAGATGCCTTGAGTAGGGGACGACACGAGCTTTCTTCTATGTCTACTGGCACGGATTTGAGAGATCGCATCCTTCATCACTTACAAGAGAATGAGTTGTACGTAGAGGTTCTTAAGCTAGTTGTGTTTCGGTCTTTTTTAGGTTCTATCTCTTTGGTTTATATAGGAAAAATCTTTGAATTTTTTTTATATCACTGTAATAAAGAAAATTGGTATCAGCATCCCAAATTATTACAAGCACAATCTCAATGAAAATAGATAACTTCCAACCTTTATTTATAGTTTACATATATCTTTACATATCACAAGGTATAAGTAACCCTCAAACTCAATATTGTCATAAAATGAGGATCATTAAGAGCCAAAGATGACACCGAATGATCAAAGGTGTCAACCATAATCTTTAATGATGAACCTCTAGTCGCCTACTTTCTTTTGCAAGTCATGACATGTTTCCAATCAGCCCTTAAGCTATGGAAATTGACTCCAAAACTAATTAATCAAACATTTCAAATAATCATTAATGTAAAGAAAAAACTAGAAGATGGATAATTTTGCATATAATTTTTAGATCATGAATTTAATCTCAAACACTTCCAATTAAACTTAAGATTTTGTTCAATCCTAATTCTTAAACATTAATAATAATTCAACTAAATGACATCATGCTACGACAAAGTCCTCATATATATATATATATATATATAATTTGTTTAAGTTAAGCAACGTAATCAAGTGCATAGAATGATTGTCATTTTATTAGAGACAAAGGAAAATCATGGCAACTTGAACACGAGGAAGGAAATGAGAGAGATAAAAAAAGAAGAATTATGTGTGTTGAAGGGCAAGGTCATAATTCTTGCGTGGCCGATCAGGTTGAAAACACGGCCGTCTGAGCAGGCAGTGCAACGCTCTCTGTGGAAGTCAAACACATTTGCGGGATTTGTATAGTTTCATAGTAAAGGTACATAAAATAGTTTGTACTTTTACCATTGTAATATTTTTTAATTTGTGACACGTTGCATCATATGACATGGCATGTCTTCTTCCTCCTTCTTTTCGACTAATCTCACCCAGCTCGCGACCTTTCCTTACAAAACACGATATGCTAATGTCAACACTTCAGACTAATATTACATCAGATTTAATATATATTTTTTGACCCACAGAAAAGTGCAAATCTTAATGTCAATCACATTAATAAATCTGTAGACATTCACGAGATTTTGGAATCGAAAGCCTTCCACGACGGCAACGTTTGGGGAAGTTTTGGTTTAATAAATTCAAAACCAACGAAAATATAAACATTCGCGTGTGGACAGTGGAAACACGCATTTGACCGGATTTATATTTATGCCAGCAGAGTCTAGATGGTGGTTAAAATTCCTGAAGAAATTGCTGCAGATTGCTTGGTGAGACTACCCTTCATTATGTTTCTATATTTTCTATGCAATCAATTGTTGAACTCTATCAATCTCCAAGCTTGCATTGTGTTGTAGTCTTTTATTTATTTATTGATAATATATTAGCGCAGGTGTAAGGGTTAGTCGATAGGAAATTATTTATAAGTTAATATAAGGGTTTGTTATGGAAGAAGTGGGGTTCAAGGTGACAAGGTTGCATGTGTTAGAATAATTCCAATCATCACAAAAAAGATTGAGCAATGAAAAAGCACTTTTTTGGTCTAGGTAGATATTAGCATTTGAGAATGTTTGACATTTAATTCTAATCCATATGGTAAGATGGATTGTGCAAAGTGCAATATTACATTACAATTACAATCAGCAATGAGACACAGGCTACACAGTTCATACTACTCCTATTGAGAAAGGTCAAGTCCAATGCAAAGCATTTCATTCATTTTGAGACAAAAATAGATAAAATGGAATAATGACACGTTAGAGAAATAAAATGATTGAAGAATTTTAAGAAAATGAATAGAAAGTTCTAAATTACAAAAAATAGCAAAGATCTAAAGACATTTTTTTTCAAATTGAAAATATTTATTTAAATTGGAAAAGAGAAAAAAGGACATTAAATAATAAAAAACAATGAACAAAAATAGAATAGAAATATGATATTAGGGGCAGGTGAAGCATACAATTAGAAAGAAATAGCGATTTCTGGGGTTCATCTAGATGATATCGTGCCTATGTTTACAATCCTATAGGTAAAAAGGTTTTGGGAAGTTGTTAGTCATAATGGGTGTTAGTATTTTTTCAAAAGAGTGGTGGAGTTGTTATAAGTAGGTTTATATCCATGGTTGAAGGCCCGTCATCCCATATAGAGAAGCAATTCAAACATGGACATGATGTTATACTTGGATTAGACCATACTATATGGGATCAACGGGACTTGAGGCCTAAGCTCCCTAAGATTGAGAAGGATGAAAGTGCAGATGTGATGGTATCTAATTATTCAGTACTACGTGGTTCTTTAGTACATTCTAGACAACTTCTTTATGGCATCTCAATTGACTGTTTACAAAAGAAAAGTTGCTTACTATTGCTGGGGGTTTAGTTTTTTAATATCAATTCTTATGAGTCATTTTAATATCAGAGGGGTGCGCATGAAATCAATTTTACATCAGCCAGGGGCAACATCAATTTTTTTTTCTCTTTGAATCAACATGCTTCGCACATTGATTCATAGAGGGGGAAAATGTATACACATAAAAAATGGTCAAGACCAAATATTAATTAAATTCTAGTAATTTATTTATTAAAATCAAAATTAAGTTCTTCTACTATGTGATTGAATTTAGTTATTTAATTACATAGTTCATCTCAATCTAATTCTTCTAATCCCATCCTACATCATAAATTCCACATCTCCTCCCTTTTTCCACTTCATTAGCCACCTCATCTTCCACCTTGGCTTATATGACAAAAATTAATTTTGGGTAATTATTAAATCACATTTATCTTCAACAACCCAAAATTGCCACTTGTCCCTTATGCGATTAGAGATTCTCTTGCACAACCAACTAAGACACATGACCCAAATAATCTCATCTCTTTTCAACAAACAAGGCCATTCGGCTAAATGAGAAGGCACATGGCTCCAAGAAGGTTGCAACTGATAACAACTTGTCCACTTGTCAAGCAACCTAGAGCCACTTGTCCTCTTATTCCTCATGCACCTCACACTTGGCAAGATATGGCACTTGGATCATGTCTTAACCTTGTTATTGTCACCCAATTGCATCTTGACCCTTCAATCCCTTAAATTGAATCTTGATCGTTCATTTGTGACACCTCACCACATCCCAATGAAAATCTATAAATAGAGATCACTTTTAGCTTAAGCATAACATGCTCTTGCATAATAGAATCATGTCAATTTGAATACTCATTTAGCTTAATTAGAATATTACAATTGCATATTAGTTCTTTAAATCATGCATCCATCTTAGTTTATCTTCATTTAGCTTAATCTTTGCATTCACTTTAGATCATTTAGAACAAGCTCTCATAGCATTTTAGTGCATTGTATTTTGAATCTCTCATGTCTTAGGTTGTCATTTATCAAGATCATTGCAGCTGAGAGAAATTTATAAGATCTTGTTGGTCCTTAAGATTAGAGAGCAATGAGATGCTCTTAGAGAGTTGTTCTTTCTATGTTTTTATTGATTTTTTTTTACATTTGAACTAACCTCTAATCTACTATCTCATTGAAATGTGTGCTGCCAGTTTTTGCACATATAGAATGAAACTTTAATTCTATGAAAAATTAAAATTAATGTATTTATTTAATGAAAAAAGGAATTATAAAATGAAAAAATTCTGAATATAAGATGTGTGTACTAATATTATAAAAAAAGAATTTGATTCTGTCATAGTGGACCCAAACAAAACAAGAATTAGAATTGGTATATCATTTACGTGAATGATAGATAAGATGAAAAAGCCTCATAATGGCACACCCAATCTGATTGCTTTAATTACTCGGGATAACTAAGCTCCAACAATGACATGCTTAGCAATCTGACACTTTGTCAACAAAATATTTATATTTTAACAATGTCAGACAAGTCGATGTGCGCCAATTCCGCTACTCCCACACAAGTCTACCCGATTAAACCAAAACTAACATAGATCAACAAGAATAGTTATAGAGCACATCATGATTATAAATGCTTCTTATTTTCTAGTTACATCTTTCTACAACTTTGAACTGTTTTCACAATCAACAATATGTTTCAATGCTTATGTTTCCTAATAACCAATCATGGATCCAAAATATTAAAAAAAAAAAGAATATGTATGCAGTTAAGATAATAATAATTATTGGTTTGTGTTAGTGGTATTTCCTGTTTGGTGTTTGCCCTAAAAGTTTTTGGAATTGTTGGTCATCCCCTGTATCCTGAAAGTTAAGATCATGACTAAAAACGATGATATTCTGCTATTAGTAGGTCTTGTTGCCTCAAAATCATATTAAGAATGTCAAAAAACCTTAAACCCTAGTATTTCCTAGGCAAAAATGTGAAGAAGCCCTAATTTTCTAAAAATGGTCTTATTTTCTTGTTACCTTTTTGGCACTTAAGTTAAATTTATTTGCATGTGCCTTATTTCTTAGTCGCTGGGTCTCGTAAGAGAAAGAAAATATTCTTTATTATCACGAGACTTGGCAAAAAGGATTTGTCGTGTAGTCTCTTGATCAATTGGAATATGCAAAAATAGTAAGGAGACTTCGCGACCACCGTTGATTCTAAGACAGGATCTGACGACAGTCGCGTTGTCTTGATATTTAATCAGAGTTAAAGATTCCATAAAGCGACTTTGAGACTATGCATTCGCGCTGTCTCCCGATATAACTCATGGTTATGGGTTAACATTTTTGAGTTAACAGTTTTAGGGTTGTTGCTGAGTCTCATGATTAAAAGTGAGTTAAGAAAAAGAATAATAGACTTAGCGACAACCGTTGATCAAAGATTGCATCCAGCGGTAGTTGGGAAGTCTCATGATTGAAACCATAGTTCAGAAATTATCAGGCGACCTGGAGATTACTCAGTCGTCAAGTCTCTTAATAAACTGGAGGTTAGAAGTCAGTTTGAAAACAACGCAGTCGCCAAGTCTCCTGAAGGATCTGCAGTTATCTAGATTATCATACGACAAGGAGACTACTCAGTCGCCAGGTCGCTGGAAGTTGATCAGAGTTAAAAAATGACTTTTCAATGGCGCCACCGTGGATAGTTGTTAACCAATTAGATTTTGAAGATTATAAAAGATGGAAAAGTAGCCATAGTATGAGTAAATATGGCCAATCAGATTTGATTTCAATTACACTTTGAATTTTATAAGGTTTTTATGTGAAATCACTCATCAGAAATTGATTGTCTGCAGTTTGAATGCCATGGCTAGAACCAGAAATTGATGGCACAGTATGTGAAACTAATTGCGGAAGTGACTGAATGCTAGTTTACCAGTTTGAGGAGACATATGCATTGAATTATTGATTATAAGTATGCTTCATTGTTATCGTTTCATTTTACCATGTTTTCATTTTCTCAGAAGCAAAGAGTTTGCGAAGTTTTAAGTACTTTCTGAGTAAGTAAAATTTCCAGAAACGAGAATTCAAAAGGTGATTCAGTAGTTCAAAATTTGACAGAGAGAGAAAGTTGTAGTGTGTTTGGTGGTTGAATTCAGAGTTGCAAAGGGTTTACAGATTGATAGAAAGGGTTTGCTGATAGATTTGTTTCAATATTGGTACCAAAAGTTGATAACAGAACAAGACAAAATGAGTCGAGCGCAGAGCATGGCTTCTACCAATGGAAAAAATGATGATGTCAAGGACGAGTCAAAGGGGAAGAGAAATTATTCAGATGAATTTCTTACTTTATTGCCAGGGTCAAGCCAGAACAGAAAGGTAAGTGCTGACACCTTAATAGATAACATGACATATATATTAGAGATGCAAAGACGCCTGGGTCTTCAGGGTATTCATTGTTCAATTAATTTTTTAAGAATAGTGTTGAACCCATGCCTATCTCAAACCCTTGGACTTATGGGTTAGCTAGGTTAATTGTCCCAGATGTGTTTATTGATGTTGATTTCATACTAGAGTTGGCCAGTAGGTATGATCCCTTGTCCAAAATTAATAAAAGGGATGATAGCAAGCCCCTACTTACCCTAGACCATAATACATTTATGAAAGCTTTTAATTTCTACTACCCCATGACTACTGAGATAAACCTTCAGAGATTGGAAAATAGATATGTTAGGGAAGCGGGCATTGTGGCCAAGGATATTAAGGATTTCTATGTCCCTAAGAAGATGAAAGCATACATACATCCAATGGCCAGTATAACCCCATATTTTTATAAGGACATGAATTTCTATGTCAAATATATAGCTTATGCACTATGTAGAGTGCCGGGAAAAGATGCTGGAGCTGACAGAATTACCTCAGACATTTTAATGATGGTATTGGATATGCAGAATTTCCATACCATTTCCAACTATGATTACATTCAATACATCATTGATCAAATGCATCAGGGCTTTGTTGATATCTAAAGCAAGAAGGATCACCCAAGATTTTTACACTATTCAATACTTATGCATTTGATCCTATATCATAATTTTCCAATTATGAATTGTTTTAACTTGCAGCCATAGATATTTCATCATGGCCAAGATAACCCTGTTCAGTTTTGGCTCAAAATATGGAATAATAATTCTGGGGATCAGGAGTTCTGTGCTTTTAAGAAATGGATAATATATCCAATTCTTAAATGTTTGGGTGTAGAGAAGACCAGATTGCCTGTTAAGGTTATCCAGCTATTGAGGCCTTGTCAATATTTGGAAAAATGGCTAGGAGATCATAATTGGGGTGATTTCTATTTTGAGAATAACTTTACAATAATGAGGGTTTATGGTTTCCCTCAACCCCCACATATTTTTCCATTTTATGTGCCATCAAGGATAGAAGCAGTTGAATTCATTAGACAACTGATTCTGGTTGACAATGGGAACTTGGCTCCACATAGGAAGGGTACTTTTACCCCAGGCAGTTCAAAATCTACAATTTCACTATTGGGAAGAAGGCTGTGGACCCAATAAATGCCTAGATGAATCACTACAAGATGAGTTTTTCCTTCCATAGACATGTGGATATAGAGGGATTCATCATCAATGCAAGAAAATTGCTTACACCCACTATCCCTTACACCAAAATACATGAAGAATGTATGGAGGAGGACCTGATAAGAAATATCATGGAAGATGAATAAATAAACAAAAGAGAAATTAAGTTCAATGAAATCTTGGACCTAGAAAGGTAGGTGAAGAGAAAAGGAATAAAATTTGGAGGTTTCTTTCGCAATTTGCCATATTTGAAAAGGCTAGAGGCAATGATTGAAAATCATACTCTTCTATGTAATCAATTAAAAGAAGCATTGGTAGTTCCTGAGAAGGGCCATAAAGACCATCCTAAGTCTGAGTATGATGATGACAGTGATCAGGGTTGTCCCTCACCAGTTACTCATCCAAATTATCAAGCAGTTCCCCTACGGTGTATGGTGGAAAAGGAGAACATCATTGACCTGACAGAGGTCCCTGAAAAGGAGGTCACAAATGAGCCTCCACCTAAGAGGCAAAAAGTGGAAATAGGTGAACCTTCCCAAAGGAAAAGAACAGACAGAATTGGAGCATTAATAACAGGGGATAGACCCTATGATCATTTACTCAGGAAACAGATCAGGGATGGAAAAAGGCTACAAAAGGATATAGAGGAAGATGAGGAATTGCCTCTGAGATCATGTACTGTTGAAAGATTGATTCATTAAGAGGAATTCCTCAAGGATGACAACTTCATAAAAATAAAGGAATTCAAAGACTTTCTAATATGGAATAAACAACAAGTTAAAAAGAAGTTGCAATTAGAACATGGTGATCCAGTCACCCAAGAAGCTCTTCAAACATTACAGGATTATGATCCTGAATAAGAAGAGATTACTCTTGAACAAGCAAGACAGCTGGTAAAAGCCAGTGGGATACTACTTGTTGAAGGCTGGGACTTATCTTCAACATTCATTATTGACCAAATAAGGAGACAACCTGATATGAAATTGTCATCAGAGACCCAGGTTGGAGACATGGTTAGAGGATTTGGGTATAGCCCTAAATCCCAAGCACTTGCAATATGGAGCTTAGCTCCAAAGGATCAGAAACCAGCCCTTCTAAATATTCAAGAGAAGATGGAGGGAAATAACATTATTTGGACCCTCCAAAATACAAGGGATCTTGAGATATCCCAACTTCTAACCAATGTTGCTCAGCTTAATGAAGCTAAAACAGTTCAACTCTTAGAGAAACTGCAGAAGATTACTAGTGATGCTAGTGATATTTCAAAAGATAGAGAGCTCACACTGATAAAAATTAAGGAAAAGGATATGCTCATAAATGAGCTTACCAAGCAGCTAATGGAAATTGTAGAGCCCACCCCTGTTGATCCTAAAGAGGTAGTAGATGCTAAAATCCAGACTGAAGATACAGGGGATACATTGATTGAAACATAGTAGGGAGCCATTGAACATAATGGTGTGATTTTGGAAGCATTGGTATCAATTTTGCAGCATAGAATCAATGCTATTAAGGATAAGCTGGATGTAGTATATGGGGCATATGGTAGATTTCCAGTTATACAGGCTGAGGTGGCAAGTTTTTTAACAATTTTGAACCCCTATTATGCTACTTGGTCTTGAAGGACTACACTTTTTGAAAGACTAGCATCAACACAACCATTGAGATCAAACATACCAGAAATAGTAACCTTGGTTGGTACTGAGATAGAAAAAATTGGTGCTACTCTATCTTTCTTCAAAGGAAAGGCCAACCAAGTCGATGCTAAGTTAAAGTTGTTTGGGTCCAGATATAATAGATTTCTGCCACCTATTAGGACAGAGGATGATCAAATAAAACCATTGGGGTTATGGTTATCAGATTTTGACAATGTACTCCCAAATAAAGACATTTATATATCAGATAAGGGAGAATTGGATATGGAAAGATT
>MU226509.1:476263-488668 GCA_018584345.1 Thuja plicata
GGGTTTTTTACCGAAAGGTTTTCCCCAGGGTATATCATTGTGTCATTCTCTGTTTTCTGTATGCATGGTATGTGGTTACAATATCTTTGTTAAAGTAGTTAACGAATCTGTTCAGTTGTAAGGATTTGAAAGAATTTGCATAATACTTTCCTATCAGAGATTAGCGTAGGAAGCTGTTTCCGCACCTGAGTTTCCTTACAGAAGGAATGTGTGAAAGTTGCGAAGCTTGTTGACTGCTAGATACAAGCAGAGTTGATACTTCACTAGAACTAATCAAGCAAAGACAGTTGTTGGTAGACAGTTCTCTGATTATGTATTTGCTTTATACACTTGTGTGGATTGTAAATCCTTGAGGGTGGCTTTGACCTTCTTTGGGAAATGTGCCTTGGCAGTGAGCCTACTATTTCCTTTAACTCCTAACAGGGTCTGTCTCCTAACAGGGACTATGTACTGTAATGTTGTAACAAGCTCCTAACAGGGCTAATATCTTTTAATAGGGATACTATACTCTCAGTACATTATTTGTGGGTGTTAATTCCCACCGAGGTTTTACCTTTAACAGGGTTTCCTTGACAACAAATATTGTGTTATGGTGTTGTCTATTACTGTGTTATCATTTACATTTGCAGATCTAGTTTATAAAGTATAAAGTTTAATAATCTATATCACAACTGATTCACCCCCCCTCTCAGTTTTCTTGTAGACTGTTATTCCTAATAGGAAGAGATCTCCAAGACTTGGCATTCTTAGGGACTCCTCTTTGGATATTATGTCTGATCAGCACTTTCCAGGATTCATCGCCCTCAAGATACCAGAAGATCCACTTAGCAGCTAAGGCAATTCCTTGAAGTCTGAGGTCCTTTAAGCCAAGACCTCCTAATTGCTTATCAATATGGCACTAGGTCCATTTAATAGCATGTATCTTACAATTCCCTTTGCCATCAGACCAAAGGAATTTCGTGATGATTTTTTGGATTTCAAGAATTTGATAACTGTTGAACATCCAAACAAAAGAGTAATATATATTATAAGAGGAGAGGATCTTTTGACAGACCTGAACTCGACCAACCAAAGAGAGAAATCTATTGTTCCAATTATTAAGTTTCTTAGAAATTTTGTCCTTGATCCAATCCTACATATCCTGAAGAGAAGGGTCAATAGAAAAGGGGATTCCCAAATGTTTAACAATTTTCTTGGGACCACCCCATTGGAAACCAAACCTGTCCAACTAATCAGGCAGGATGTCTCTCCATCCCAACAAAGTGGACTTAGAGCAAGACATGCGAGCACCAAAGATCTTAGAAAATATTTGGAACCTAGTGATCAGGGCTTCAAAGTTATCAAGAGTAAGTTCCAAGAATAAGGAGGTGTCATCAACAAACTATATGTTGGCCAGATCAGAGTCATCTGGAAGCTTAGCACCTTTGACCATGGGAGAGAGGGAGTTGTCTCTAAGGAGGTAAAAAAGGGCATCAGAGGAAATAACAAATAAGGCAGGGGAAAGAGGAAAACCCTATCTGATAGAATGACCAAGGGAGATGGATGGGGACAAGGATCTATTGATATCAATTTGAGCCATAGCATCCCTGAGCAGGACATTAACAAACGTGCAAAACTCAATAGGAAAACCAAAAGAATGAAGCATCATCGATATAAATTTCCACTCAACATGGTCATAAGCTTTTTCAAGGTCTAATAAAAACATAGAAGCATCCTGCCCGGAGGTCCTTGCCCATTCCATGGCCTCCCAACTAGCAATAGGATTCTCAAGAATATATCTACCTTTGATAAAGCTGGTCTAGGTGGCACAAATAAATTTAGGGAGAATCTTGACAAGTCTGAGGGCCACGATTTTAGCCAGAATCTTGTAAGACACATTCAGGAGAGTAATGAGTCTCCAATTTTAAATAAGAACCTTATCCCCATCCTTAGGAATAAGTTTAATACTACCCTTATTAATGTTGCTCCCAAGGGTTTTAGAGGAGAAGGCTTCAGAATAAATTTCAAGAAGATCACTACAAACCCAATCCAGATTGGCCTTATATAAATCTATGGGGATACCATCTGAACCAGGGGCCTTGTCGTCTTTGAGAGCCAAAATGACACTTTTAACTTCCTCAATAGGAATTTTTTGTTTGAGGGTATCCGCATCTTCACTAGATATTTTACAAGGAATACCTTGCTGACTATTGTTTTGTATTCGATTGTTCCACCAGCAGCTATGATTGCACTAACACTTTTCTTGATTCTTTCACTGTAGTTTGTAATGTTTTCTCCTTCTTTCATTTTCATCATATCAAACTAGCCTCTGAGAATTTATGATTTGGCTCTCTTTACATTTTCATCTCCTCCATAGATATCATGTAGTTTGTTCCACATATCAAAGGCAGTAGGGAAGTCCTTGACTTCATCAAATTTGGAATAGCTGAGTGCAAAGGCTATATCAATCATCATTATGTTATGATACTTCATTTCCACCATTTGATCCACAGACATAGGTCTCGGTGGTTCCACATAATTATGATCCATGAATTGCAAACTAGTATCTCCAATAGTAGATAGATGTAGCCTCATCAGATCTTGTCATGTAGCAAAGTTGTCCTTATTAAGCTTAGGGATCTCCCTTCTGTAAGACATCTCCAATCTTTAGCTTAGGCCTTTAAACCTTCACTGTAAGCACTTGCAGCTCTAATACCAATTGTTGGAAATGAGTTGAGTAACTGGGAAGGGAGGGGTGAATCAGTTACCACAAAAACAAGTCCAAGTCCCTTAGACGTCTTAAACAAATTTAACACTGTTGCTTGGTTAACATAGATATTTCACTGTCACTCGGTTAACATAGAAAATCTTAAGATATTAACTGTGATTATCTTTAGTAATTAGTTGCAGAAACATAAACCATAAAGCAAATGAAATGTACATAGATAACACTAATATTTAACGTGGAAACCCAATATGGTAAAAACCACCAATAGCAACTAGTTACTATTTTTCACTCTTCTAAAGTGAGCCCTGTTAGTAGCCAGCCCTGTTAAAGGTTACAATAACACACTGTTAGGTGTGACCCTGTTTGAGGATTTAACAACCCTGTAAGGAGTGGCCTTGTTAGAGGTCTTCAAACACTTCAATGTAGAAATGTCACCTTGTGAGAGGATTTACAAAAGACTATTAAGTCTACTCTATTAAGAGATTTTGATCACTGCTACAATTGTTAGAAAGTAACAATGGATTGACCTTTTTTGATAAGAAACTATCTTTGTTGATTTAGATCTCTATTCTAGATTAAATACTTGATCCTTATTGATCGAATGTTCTGTTGTAGTCCTCTGTATTATGTCCTCAATCAGAATCCCATCTGATTTTGCCTTCACTCTTCATATCACACTTCATATGAAAGTCCACATCACCTCCACTATTCAATCCAAACTTGACCTTATATATATATATGATAAACCTTGTCAAGTCGGCCTTGATATCCTTCCAAATAAATAATAAAACTCATGTTTATCAGCCTCATATAACTAATATCTATAAAATATAAGCCACGGTTAGTCGGCTGACACTAACTGTATTACTTAGTCAACACTAAAGTCCTTCAATGTCCGCCCAAAACTGTAATGCCCGAGTGAACTCGGTTAGAACTAAAAATCACTTTGGTCATCTTCAATTCCCGAGAGAGCTCGGTAGACACTGACTGTGCTCAGATAGGATTAGAAATTTGTTTAAACATCACTATACTTGTGTAAACATCAATGACAATACACAATTGAATAATTATCATCAACAATACAAACCACTGACAAGATTAAGAATGATGTTTCTTTTGAAGAGTAGAATATGGATCATGACATGAAGTTTCTATGTTTTGATAATAATGGTGATGAATCTTGTTCTTATTATATTATTGATATGTCTCCTCTTACAGAAGGTCAAAATGATTTGCAGATGATCCTTGATGTTTATGATGAGCCTAACTTTGATGTTTCTCAAATGGTTGTCTCCTATTCTATGGGGAGTTGGATAGATCATGTCTCGAGTGATGAGTGTCCTCAATATTTTCATGAAGCTTAGTATGACGATTTATCTTTTGACATACAACCTATTGATATGAATAGATCAAATTACATGATGAATCTATAAATAGGACAGAGAATGAATGTTTTCCTTAGTTGGATGATGATACTCAAAGATGTGGCATTACTTTTAATACTGACAAAAATTGCATGGGGTTATATTTCTTTTTATCTCATGAATGAAACATGCATATGCTACATGATTTACATTTTCAAGGTATGTCTAATTTCCATATTAACTCAGATAATATATATGTTGATAATTTTTTATGTGATGAGCTAATGGGAAATGACAGTAGGTCTTATCAAACAAATGAAAGTAGCTTTGTCAACTTAGTTTTAGTGAAAAGAGCAGAGAATTTTGTTTTTGACAGATGCAAGCTGAAACAAAACTTTGTTGATGGCATAGGGCCATCAAACTTGGTTTGATTTATTCAAATCAGGAAGAGAGGTGCAGAGATAATAGGACTTTGTTCAAAAAAGTATATATTTGTAAAATGTTTCCTGCTTTTGGTCTGTCTTTTGTGGCGTTTCATTTTTTGTCCCTCGTCTGCTTTTCCCAGAGTCCTAGTTTCTTTCCTTGATCTTGCAATCAAGAAACCTTAGTCAGAGCCATTGTTGGTCATATTTTGTCCCTTTTCCATGTATTTTTCCTTAGGCCTAGTTAGGTTTACAAAAAAGTTTTAGCCCCTGCTAAATTTCTCTATTTTTATGCCTGGTTCATAGCTCCAATAATCTCTCATCAAAAACCCTAAGTCTTTGTGAGAAAATCTGGTTTAAATGGTGAAAATCTTGCTATGTCTTGTTCTGTCCTTAAATCCTATTTTCAAAATTATAGTCGTTGGTTGAAAAAGGTCTTAAACCCTTCATGGCAGTTTCTAATTTTGAGTTACCTTTCTCAAGCCACTTAAGTCTTTTTTATGTCACGTGTGTGGCCAAGGAATATTCTTTTATCTGGCAAAGCTCTTTATCTCCTAATATCCAGACAATATGGAATATTCTCTTTCCATTAGGAGATTCAGTGCAGACCGTTGATACAAATCAAGATCTAGGGCTAGCACGTGATCTCAGAAAGAAATGAGCAAGTACAAGATGATTCAAATATTCAACACTAATCGTCGATCATGTTTCAATCCTATGGCTTGCACGTGATCTCTAAATCTAACTCAGGATAAAGATTTCATTCAGCGATTCAGAGACTCAATTGTCACATGATCTCCAAACAAACCCAGGTTCAAGCATGGTTAGTTCAAAGGCTGAGTCGGGTTTGCATAGATTTGACAAGATCTTGCCACGTGTTTCAAAGGACAAATAAATCAGAGGGATTACGCTTGATCTCAGAGTGGAAACAGAGTTAGAGAAATTATCTGGCGACTTAGAGACATGAACTTAACTACTTATATTTAAAGGCTAGTTAAGGGTCAAGTTCAAGTGCGAGTTAGATCTGACTATCAACACGAAGATTCAAAGTGCAAGATGAAGCTCTTTAACAATTGAGGCATTGCACCCTTTCACCACATAGCATTGTTGATGTCATGGCCCTGGGTCTTTGCAAGGTGTTTAAAATGACAAGAAGTTTGTAGAAGATCTATGGTCAGTGTTATTCCTTGATCATGAAGATGAAGGTCGTTAATTATCAAGGCATTGTGCCTTTCTACCACATGTCTAAGGTGGGTCATGTTCAACGCTGGGTAAAGTTAAAGACCATTAAAGTCAAATTTCATTCAACAGATGGCACAAAGCCTTAATGCAGAGATGATCGATGTATATCTTTCAAGGCGTTACGCCTGTATGACATGTGTAAAACCATTCAGCACAGGTGAGATGACAACATGGATTTATCAGATCCAGTAGTGAAGTGCCATGTGGAGGTTAGTGGGACCAAGCTTTCCGAGTTATAACTAAGGCTGCCACCTGTCCAAGGAGATCGTTGGAAAGCCCAGGTAACCTAAAAGAGATCTACAACCATGTTTTAAAAGAAGGATAAAACTTTATCTCGACCGTCGATGCTGATTTTCGTGCTGCATGTGACCATTTTAACCACTTTTTGAATTTTCAAATTTTTTCTCTTAGGATTTTAAAGCAGTGGATCATGACTTATTACAGGGCATTAATTGATAGAATTTGATCTTCGTGGTCTTTCTTGTATGCCTTTTGGATGCTGAGAGTAAAAGTTGGGTGGATTTTTACGCATTTAAACAAAATTATCTATTTAGGGTTTCTGGTTAGCTTTTGAGTAAGTATTTAATCAGTTGGCTTATCCTGTTCCATTCTTCACCATAAATGAGAAACTATTTTAGAGTTTATTGATGCAGATTAAATCAGATTTTCAACGACTTGAGATTTCCCTAGAAGGGGTAGTTGGCTTTCTAAAAATTTGAAAGGCCAAAGTCTTCTGGGGTAATTAATGAGGGGTTAGACATTCCATTCATTATTCATGTTGTAGGGTATTGTTCTTCAGTTTCCAAGATAATTGGTGGCTAGATCAGATTTTGTTGACAGAATGAATCAAAGGATTGTTTTGACTAAACGCTGATAGAAGTGCTTCGTTGTTGAAGTGAATTAATGTTCTATGGCATGTAGTACTTTAATAGGATTTTCCCTAACCCTAAATGGATCTGAAGCTTGTTGCAGTCCTTGTTTCTATAAAAGGACTTCCAGGCTAACTTTTGTAAGGAGGGGAATTTTATGCCACAAAAGGCTTCTAAAGATCTACATATTTTGATCAAGTTTATCAGTGGTCTCCTTGGCTCTGATTTCATATGTACTTGATGTTGTGATATCAATATGTCTGTACTTCCTATGATTTGCATGATTTGAATGAAAAGTTGTCTTTGTTTCAACTTGTATACTCATTTAGATTGGTTGTTAAGGACATTTTAGTCCATCACTTTGTAAGGCATAGTGTCTAACTGGTTTTATATTTCTTTCAAGGAGAGAATTAAATCCTTAAGCTAGTTTTAGTGAGCAAAGGGTTGCAATAAATGTGATAATTAATTCTACTTGTAATAAGTATGAATGGGTTATGTAAGGCATAGTCTTATTTAGTAATCATTTACAAGATTTACATTTGATATATCTTTTTTATTGTAGGTATTTTCATATTAAGTGAATCCATGCCCATTGGATAAGGCACTGGTTTGATATGTTAGATTGTGTGGTTCCCATCAAATCCATATACAAACTGTTATCATTTTCATTTCATGTTACATCTATTATGCCTGCCTACTTGAAGAACTACTAAATATTTAAGGCAGAAGTGAGGTACACCCGCCTAAGCTTGTAGAGCTCAAAGTGAAGGAGGATTTAATCCTCATTAATTGCAATTATTTCTTGACATAATCAGAATTTGGGTTTCATAGAGTCAAGCATTGCTGCTACATAGGATTCTACAAGAAAAATCTCCAACAGGGTCATATCAAAAGAGGGAAAAGATGACTTGGAAATATTTCTATTTACAAAAATCCATCCCTCTTCCACCTTAGCAACTACATCCTTCCAATTCAATGAAACCAATGCGAGAGACTTAAAAACCTGAGCAAAAACCCCCGCAGGAGAACTAGAGATAGGGACAACAACAACCTAAGAGACAACCTCAGCCAAGTTGTCAACAACAAGACCAACATTAGAATCCCTACTAAAACCAACATAAATCTGAGCCACAATAAGGATCATCTTAGCAGTCCCTCCAATAGAAGGCATCCATGAACCAAAGACAACACCATCCAAGGACAACAACATCTTGAGATACAGGAACAACAACATCCTGAGATACAGGGACAACAACATCTTGGGAGGTGGACCCAACAACATTGACAGGAGGATTGTCACCATAATTACTCCCATACAAAGTTATTATAGAAGGATGTGTTGCATATCCCATGACTACATCAATGATACCCTTCTCATATTACAAATTGAAATAAATAAATGATTACTACCCCACAATGAGGCTATAAGAAACTTAGATCACTATGCAAAAGTACCAGCTAAGGTCGATGCCCTACAATTGTAAAACTAAGCCAAAATATAAAAGTATAATTTATGATCATAGTCATTATAATATGATAGCACCAGTGTAAAATATTTTTAAAAAAATTGCACATAAAAAGGAGTTTGTATGAACCTGAACGAGATCTTTGAAGTTGAAAAATGGGATTATATAATTTTATGAAAAACTCACAAACAAAGATCAAAATACACCTACACCATTGTGTAGAGTATGAAATTCTACCCCAAAACAAAAACAATTTGGCCAAAAAAGGAGTTTGGATGACTAAGATATCACTGTTTGAAAATCGCCTCTGTATTTATTTTTCTTGAATCATCGTCGCCGCACCTCCAAAATTCAAATGGCTCTATATTTGGCCTTCAGTGTCCAATTTGGATGAAACAAAAGTTGTTTAACAGTTTTTTTGACCTCCTAATGTGATGCCAACTTATGATTTGCACCAACAAACTCTAATTTTTGCATGCAATAGAAAGCCACAAAATGCAAGATACCAAGTTGCACCAAGGTCTCTCCAAAAGACTAACCAATGGAACTGTAATGAATATGATACCATGTAAGAATTTCTCTAATACCATGTAATAATATTTATATATAAATGAACAACTCAAGATCTAGAGGCAAATGAATAGCACAAGAGAGACAAACTAGAAAAGCTCCAAAATACTCTATTGAGATGCAATAGATAAAAACATAAGAGATACTGATATTACATTAAAATGTAGATATGTCTTCTTATATAGACAAGGCATGATAACTAGAAGTTGAGAAGGAGATAACTTATCACCCACATAAGGTGGAAGTACATGTCCACGAAAGGTGGATCATCGCCCATTTTGCAATAGCGTATGTGCAACAATGTGGAGGATGGTAATGTCATATGTGCACTAAAGGTGGAGATAACATATAAAGTGGAATGTGATAACAACTATCACTATTGAAAGTGGAATTCCTTTTACACCATGTGCAAATAAAGGTGCAAACTCCTAAGTGTCTCATATGCAAACTACTACTATGTAAAATCATAAGTAGGCTTAAGTAAACTATAATTAGTAAATATTTAATTACACCAACATGACGAATGTGATGTAATTTTTTGGAAATGTGGATATCTCTAAGATGGGGACTTTTCTATAAATATCTCATTATATATAGAGTAATATTATCTATCTATTTATGAATTTAGCTTTAATTTGATCTTTTGGATATATTCCTATCTTTTTTACCATGTCTTATTTTTATGTGTTACCTATTCTCATTTCACCTTCAATATTATGTTTTATGTAATTGACATAAAATTTGAATGTAAACAGTCACATCAAATTAATTCTTTGATATCGAATAATAAGAAACACACAGAGTTTTGAGATAATCAACAAATCAAGAAAACAAATTTAATGGTCATTTAATTTATGAAACACAAAGAGGGATGATTACAAATCACAATTTATAATTTGATTTGGACCTGGACATCCCTTGCAGAGCCAAGTTTTTTCTTCCCAATTCTTCAAATAATTAATGACTCTTCTTTTTGTCATCCTGTGTTGGGATTCTACAACTATTATTTTATCATGCCAATCTTCTTTTCAACCATGACTACATGAAATTTTTTTCTTTGTTTTTCCCATTTCATCTTCTAAGTACATTCCTATACTTAGTCTACAAGTAAATTGAACCCTTTCTCCTCCCTAAATTTATTTCCCTCTTTCCATCTCGTCCCTGCACTCTTTACATCCTCCTCTCAATCAAAGTTCTTATGTCTTTTTCTATTTTTATATTTATCGCGTTCCTCTCACATATTTCCAACCATTGTGCACCATTATTATAACTACATCCAAAACTAATTTTAAACCAAATTTAAACAAACTCAAATAGGTAAACAAGAAAAATAAAATTTATTCGATGCTCCTACATCAGACTCCCTAGAAGGCTAAGGAAAGTGTGTGCTCCTACCTATGGAAGTAACAATAAACAACTATTCTCTTAAATTCTTTTCTTCCTCTTTTTACAACATTTCTTTAGAGCAAATATCGTCCTTCTCTAACATCAATGTGCAATTGACTTTGCTCCATACATAGGTTTACACTCACTGTATAATATTTTTCTCCAAAATCTAGCAACCTAATTATGAATACAAACTATAATATGGAATTTAAATATTTCCAAGTCTTAAAGCTTATTTAACTTGTCCATCTATCTTTCAACTTTAAAATATTTCATAGTGCTATATAAATATGCACTTATAATTTTATTTTCACATTCTTCAACTTCAAGAATTATTTGTTCCAACCATGCTTCTCCAATAGATAACATCTTCAACAAAAAATAATTGCCAACTTCACCACTCACATCATAACCCATAATGACTTTACTAAAATCTACATATACTACTTCACATTTTGTTCCAAATTTATCAAGATTCAACTTGCCAAATGATTGCAAAATAACATCCTCATTAAATCCTAACAAATATACCTATTCTTGTAATCAAACTAAAATGAATGCTAGGCAAAGTGTTGGCTTAGATGCAACACACAATGAGGGATTGCTATGAACATGGATTTACTTAGATTTATGGGTCTGCCTGCAAGTTATCACTACATGTTATCAGGGATAATATGCAGGGGCTCAGAATGCGAGGGGCACTACATTAAACTATTTATCAATAGTTTTAATCTTCAATTATACATCTTTCACTATCTCATTTTTCTTCACACCTTCAATCCTCTCCATCCATTCATGTTCTATTGTAGAAACTTATGCCCACAAATATTACTCTTTATTATTATTTGTTGTCTCTTTCTAATTTCTCCTATGGAGTTTCTTTTTCATATATTTCTTTGCATTCTTTGTTCTTATGTTGAATGTCTCGGATAACTGAGAGAAGTGGTGGTGGGGGTGATGAATTTGTTGTTAATTAAAACTATTATCAATTTCAGAGATCAATATCCAACTATTTAATTATTTAACTTCTTAACCAAATCATATGCAAACATGAATAAGAACACGTGAACCATACATAATGAACGCCATATTTTTACATGGAAAAACTGAGATGAGAAAAACTACGGAGAAGATAATTTTCATGAATAAAAACATTGGTTAAGGTGATTTTTACAAAAGGTGGCTCACTGCCAAAATTCTCACTACCTTGCAAAGAAGAATGAAAAAAGAAATCCACCATTGAAGTAGAATTGATAGAAGAAACCTTTGGCTCACTGCCTTCGGTGACTAACAAAAATAGCACACTGATGACAAGTAACTAATTGAATGTTTGAAGATGTTAAGTTGATTACCAAAATGTAGAATGATAATGCAAGACATTAAATCAATTAATGGATTGTATTGTCATTGATGTCAACTTGATATAATCTAATCAGTTATAATTAAAGTGTCAAAGACTTCAGATAATCAGAGAGAAAAAGATTATGCTTTCAGTAATGCATAAAAGACAAGCATTCACTAAGTGACTACAAATACTGACGACTAGTGGAACCCAAAGGACAAAGATAACCGAAATTCAAGTCACTGTGATGCCCGAGCAAGAAACCCGATGAGCATTACCGATGAGTAGAATCACAAGCATACCCGACGGACAAACAACCCCAACGGAGAAGCCCGAGGAGAACTGGAGTGTTGACCGAAGCTATCAGAGATTTAAAACATCGAAGTTAATTGGAGTTCAAAAATGACAAAATATCTAGCTGACAGAGCTAAATATAGACTTAACTGGTAGTTATCATTGTTTTTATTGACAAGATAAAGACAGAGATAAGTAAAGGATTTAAATCTATTTTTTCCAGTTGGCAAGAAAATTTCTACGAGATAAAAAAAGAGTTTTTCTTTAAATCAGATTGGCTAAGATTGTGGATCACGCCAAGATCAAGAAAATCAAGAACCTATAAAAGGTGATATCATTTCTATAAAGAGACAACTTAATTCATTACGAATTAAGGGGAGTGAATGAAAAAAGAGGATGTTGGAGAGAAACTGATGAAGAACAACTTCATACAATCCTGATCAATCAAGTTAAGGAAAGAGCTAAATATTTATGCTGACACTAAGCAACAGAGCATAGCAACATGAAGAAAAACAAAAGTGGAACAAGGGTATTGAAAAGACATATTGATCAGATTGATTTAATGATCTCACAATAGATCTGAAAATTTGCAAGTATAAGTTGTATATGTGAACAAATCATACTGTTTCAGTTTAACCATTGATTCAGAAAGTCTCTTAACCGAGCAGGATTTAAAGATCCTTTCTATATTGAGATACATCCCAAGGAGTATCAAAAAGTTTGATCATGAAGATAGCATGAGA